>BGNK01000378.1:83087-137912 GCA_003297005.1 Symbiodinium sp. clade A Y106
GTTCGGGTTCAAAATTTTGGGTTCCGGCAGGGGGGGGGGTTCCGGTTCAGGTTCGGGTTCGGGGTGTACGGTTCAGGTTCGGGTTCGGGCTGGGCTCGTCATGCCTAAAGGGATCATGGGCTTTCTGGGCGAGGGTTTGGGCTTTCGGGGCTAAGGTCTGGGATGTCACTACGAGGGTACAGGAGCCATAGCGAGGGTTTGTGAACGAGATACACGGCAGCCACATACGTCTGCCACCAAGGGGGTGGCCCTAAACCCAAGAATTCAAAGTCCTAAACCCCGAAAGCCCCGAAGGTAAGTGCAAAGCCCTGACCCCTAAACCCTCAAACCCTAAACCCCTAAACCCAACAGAAGGGTCGATCCTGGGGTGTGCGTTTGTGCATGAGGAGTTTTGGGAGTTTCGTATGCCTTTCGATCGGACCTAAACCTTATAAACCGCAAAACCATACTCTAAAGGAGGTACTTTATTGACTTTGCCCTGAGGCTCCATGTACCCATATAGTATATACTTAGGCCTTAAAGTACCTATATAGGGACCACTTAAAGGCTTAAGTATCTATGATAAAGGTACATGGAGCCTTTGGGAAAGAAAGCAAGCTGTACAGATACGAGTGGACCTTCCCTAAGACTCCAAGTATACGAACAGATCCCTAAACCCTACGTTAACCCCAACTATCCTACATTTCTAAGGACTTTTTTGCAGGAAATCATGATGAAGAGACCCAAAAAGGGGGCTTCCTCAGGGTCCGGGTGAACCCTGAACCGCTTTGGAGTCTCAGGGCTTCTGAGATCTTGTGAGTTGCTCTAACCCTAAGGGTCCAAGTACCTAATTATCATATACTCTCTAAAATAGTAACCTACATAACTACTATCCTAAACCCGAGTACCTAATTATTGGGTCCTTTGGACCCTTAGGGTAAGGGTCCATGTGCCCAGACAGTAGATACTTTCGCGCTAAGGTACCTGTACAGGGACTACTTTAGGGCCATGTACTACAACAAAGGTGCGTTGGGGCCCTTGGGGTTGTATACTTGGCGCCACCAAAAGGCCAAAGCAAGATCCAACAACTTGCTTGCCAATGAACCCGAGGCTCTGCATCCTAAGACCCTAACCCCCCCGGGCATTAGGCCTTGCTTTCGGGCTTATGGTTTAGAGTTCCAACCCCCGAGCTCCCAAAAAAAAACTAAACCACACCAAACCCCAATGCCTTCAACTCACTGGCCCAAAACCCAAGGAAGTAAGAGTTGAAACTTCCAGAATCGACTCCCTTATAAGAACCCCAAAAGTTGAAAAGTTGAGTTAGCAGCCAATAAGTCAAGGTATTCTGAAACCCAAACCATTCAAGCCTTAAACTCCTCAAACCCAGAGGCTCGGTAGGGTTGGTTCAGGTTTCAGACTCATAGACTCCGAAACCCCAGAACCAGGAACTATGCCACATGCCGAAAAATGCAAGATCAACCCTAAACCCGACCCTGAACCCTAAAACCTGAACCCGAAACCACAAAAACCCTAAGCCCAAATCTCAAAACCCTAGATTCAAGACCCTAAACCCCAATCCCTAAAAGGGGCTCTGGAGCTCTAACAAGACCCCCCGTTCTAACTTCAGCGCCCTTAGAGCCATGAATAAAAACGGCTCAGGGTTTATAGCCCTTAGAGTCTTAGAGCCAACATAAAAAAGGCTTAGGGCGTAGTGTTTTAATAATCCCTTAAGGAGCTCTCTTCTTTTTACTTAAACACCGAATCCTAAGAACACTAAAGTTGAACACGCCTAAGCGATGGTGTGGGCCTCCTCTCTGGCCATCTCCCACCTGATGGAGGCCTGCAAGCAGGAGTTTGCTCATGCAGGGGCCGTTGCTCTGTTGTGTAAGCAAAACCCTAACCAAACTACTCTACAATGGCAATACTACTGCCGGGAGCCCACCAAAGAGGGCTTCCCTGAGAGCCTAGCTTAAGCACCCATTTACTGCATAATTGGCCCAAGCTTTTCGTAACCTGGAACTTCATGTTGATCTTGGTTTTAGGCTCTAGGGTTTGGGGCTGATAACCGCTAAACCATCTACTAGGTTATGATTGATAACTTTAAGGTCCTTACATTAAGGATCCTACCATTTAGGTACTTGAACCCAGAGGGTCCATATACACTACTATTATGGAATTAGGCCCTAGAAGACCATCCCCATTATGGTTTTGGGGACCTAATTCCATAATAGTAGTGTATATGGACCCTCTGGGAAGAAGTTTGAAGCATCTTGGTTCGGCTTTAGGAATTCGATGGAGTTCCTGGACTTGACTGTGGGCCCCCCTGGGCTTCAGAGTTCAGAGCCCTAAGTTCAAATTCTGAGCCGAAGCCGACCAGCAACCCCCCAACTACCCTCTATCATCTCCTAAATACCCACTATTAAGGACCATAAGGGCTCTATTAAGGGGTAGTTGGGGGGTGCTGATAAACCGCAAACCCAAACGGTTTAGGGTTTATTTCGCTAAGCGCTGAACCCGAGCCCTAAACCCAAACCTCAACTAATCCCTACCTGTGGATCCATAAAGCCTACTGTTTTAGGGGTTAGACCGAAACTAACGGGTCTTGACCTACGATCTTGTAGGGTACGGGACTCATCATAGCTAAAGCCCACTTAGGGGCCGAGTACCCTAGCAGAAAAAAAATTAACCGTTTCTAAGTATGGTAGAAGAACCCTAGAGCCAAAAAGCTTAACCCGAAGCCGTAAATCAACAGTTGAAACCATGGGCCCCTAGTATGGGCCCTTAACCCTTGGATCCTTATATACCTACTATATATATGTATATATACCCTATCCCAGAGGGTCCATATACCCTAACTATGGAATTAGGCCCCAAAAAACCATTCCTGTTTTGGTTTTGGGGACCTAATTCCATAATGGTAGTGTATGTGGGACCCTCTGGGTACATAGACTCTTAAGGCTCTTAAGGCTCCCTAGAACTCCCTCCAAAAGGCCTAAGGGTCCATATTAGGGGCCCATACTTCTAACCTTCTAGTAAACCCGGGGATCCAAAAACCTACCGTTTCAAGGGTTCTACCCTCTTATTAACTTGCTATAATTTCCCCAGCTAAGGGGTCATAACCTACTATTTTGTAGGGTTTGGGGGCCACGGGAAGCCCTTCTCCGGCCTCTAGGCCCTTCATGCTCCGGGTGTCCTTGCGCAGCTGCACCAGCTTGTAGCGAAGGGCCTCAAAGGCTCCATGTAACTTTATAGTAGATGCTTAAGCCTTAAAGGGGTCCCTATATAGGTACTTTAAGGCCTAAGTATATACTATATGGGTACATGGAGCCTTAGGGAGTATGGAACTAGGTCACTTACGTGTAGCGGGGTTCATCAGAGCGCGTTTAAAACACACCCCAAGTGCACGCCCCGATCCGCGTTCAGTCTCATCACCCGCGTTTAGTCGCATCAGAGAGGGTTTAGGGTCTAGGGTTTAGGCCCATGTATACACTAACATTATTATGGAATTATAAATTATAGGTCCCTCCAGACCATCCTTACTATGGTTTGGGGGACCTAGTTCCAGAATAGCATAATATATGGAGTAGATTGGAGTAGTAATAGTACATACTAGTATGGACCCTCTGGGCTTGTGATGCGATTTGGCAATCGGTTTAGCGTTTCGGGTTCCGTAAGGACCAAAGGACCATGAAAGGTGGGTGCTCTTTTCCTTCATGCCCCTTTATATGAACCTTACACCCGTTTAGGGTTCACATTCGTCTTTACGGTTTGGAAGGGTTTGGAGCCACGATCGAGCTTCGGGCCACGACCAAGTTATCCCGGGCTACGACCGAGCTAGGAACTTAACCCTAAACCCTAAACCTTAAACCCTCATACTCTAAACCCCTAGCTTCCACGAGGCGGAGTCGGACCCGTGCAGGAGGAATCATCTTTTTCACCCACTCCGATGCGCCGCGAAAGGAGGTGGAGGAACCGGCAGAATGGCTCGAATTGCTGCTGGTAACAACAAGCTCCAAGCTGCGCATCGATGGTCGATGGTTTGGGCATTCGTGTGCGCATCCTGTCTGAAACAGAGATCTCAAACCTGAACCCTAGGCCCTAAACCCTAACGAACCCTAAACCCCACACCCTGAACCCTAAACCCTGCACCCTAAACCTTGAAGCCGAAACCCCGAAGCTTGAACCCTAGTGTAAGAACCTGATTAAGAAACCCTGGGCCTATAACCCCACAATAGTAGGATTCATATAAGGAGACCTAATAAAGGCCCAAGGATTCTTAAATCAGGTTCCTACCCCTGAACCCCTTATAGTACCCTTATAGATCCCTTATAGGAACCCTTTAAAAGGAACCCTTAAGGATCCCTTAAAGGAATCAGGTTCCCACATTAAACCCTACAACACCCGAAGCTCCCGACCTGACCTCGCAGATCCTTACATGGGCGTTTCCGAAAGTTAGGGATGCCTTTAAAGGGTAACTATTAGGGTACTATAAGGGTTCCTTTAAAGGGCTACTGTAAGGGTTTAGAGTTTCCGAAAATGAGGGGGTACCTTGGTTTGGGGTCCTTATGACAAGGATCCGACTGTTCAGGGTACTATATTATAGGGTCCCCTATTTTCGGAAACTCCCACATAGAGGCTCATACCCTGCATCCCCAAACCCTAAACCCTTAAAGGACACCCCAAAGGAACCTTCAAAGTACTAACCCTTTAAATGATTCCTTACAAGAACCATGCCTTCAGGCTCCTACCTGACCTCTTGTTTGGGAGACCTAGTTTTATGGGTGAGGATGTCTTGTATGGACAAGTAGATGGCCTAAACAAAGTGGTAGGGTATGAGCCTACAGGTAAGGTTATGCCAGGCCGCTAAAATGGGTTTCGTATTTAGGATGTACGATTTAGCTTTTGGGGTCTGGGGTGGGTGAAGGGCTTAGGACTCGGGGCGTATAAGGTTTAGGCTTAAACCAAGCCGCCCTTTAAAATCGAAGCCCTCTACCTGGGCCCCACATAACCTTCCTTTGTAACTGTAGGGTTTCATTTCGTTTCTTTGTATTTAGGGTTTCGGGTTTAGGGTTTATGGTTTAGGGTAGCAAAAGGGAAGCCTGTACTCTGATCCACAAAGCCCTTATAAAATCACCGATACAACACTTCCTAGAGTCGTCATAGTAGTTCACCTTTTCGGTTCAACCAGCTTTTTGTTTAAGTTCCTATAGGGTGCACCCCAAAGAGAAACTGCAATGGTGACTTTCCCTAAGGGTCCATGTACCCAAATAGTATATACTTTGGCCTTAAAGTAGTCCACATATAGGTACTTTGGGGCCAATGTATTTACTCTTTGGGTACCATGGACCCTTATACCCTAAACCCTACAGAACCCTTATAGTACCCTTTAAAGGAACCCTTAAAGTAACCCCATTTCCTTACGACCCTCAGGGTTTAGGTATAACACCCTTGTGTGAAACCTTCAACTCCGTCACCCGGGGCCTCGATGTCCATTTGCGTTGGCTTCCTTCCTCGAGCTGGTAAAGGGTAGTCTGGTTCGTAAGTGTTTCTTTAGCGCATAGACAAGATCTTAGGATTTCACTGAGGTTGTGCGTAGGGTTTACAAGAAACGGTTATGGTTCTCAGGGGGTAAATTCTTTGGCCCTTGTTGTTTTTCTGGGTTTAAAGGATTTTTCTTGCACAAGACTAATTAAACCCTAATTACCGTGTAAGCCCCCTAAACCAGAAACCGCAGCGAAACCCTGAACACTGAAACGTAAACTCTAACTAACTCTGAAAAATGAACCCTAAAACCCGCAGCTAAACAACAACGCAGCACGCCTGCACAAAGAAAGCTGGATTCTAGTTAAGGAGCTGAATTTAGGCCGCCTAAACCTAAAACCCTCAACCCTCGTACGGTAGCTTTAGGCTACACTCCTTACCCTAAGGGTCCAAAGTACGTATATAGTAGAATGTAGCGTGTCTAGAGGAAAGGAATTGCTATTCTGGTTTGGGTAAGTATCCCCACATCTAGGTACCCGTAAAGGATCCTAAAGGAACCCTTAAAGGAACCCTTAATATAGGGGCCTTCATAATTAGAATAGGGTTTGGGGGCCCATTATACTCTAATTATAGTAAGGAACCCCCAAGATAGTATTGGCACTTTTTTTAGGCCCCCAAATTCCTTCAGGCTCCATGTACCCATATAGTACATGCTTAGGCCTTAAACTACTTATATGGCTATATGGGGACCCCTTTAAGGCCGAAGTATATACTTTTTGGGTACCATGGACCCTGATATCCTAAACCCTATAAAACCCTTTGCAGGAACCCTTTAAAGGAACCCTTTGAAGGAACCCTTAAAGGAACCCTACCACAAAGGTACCATGGGGCCTTTGGGATGAGGACGCTTTGGATTAAGAAGATTGGTAATTATTAAGGCTTAGGGTTTAGGGTTTAGGGTTTAGGCCCCTATACTAAACCCCATAATATCCTTTATAGTAATCCTTATAGACCCCTGTAACAGGAACCCATGGCCCCTTAAGTAAGAGGAACCCTTAAGCCCCTTACATTAGGACGCTTTGGGTGAAGACGACTCTTCAAGAGCCGAGCCTTAGCGCTGGGCCTAAGGGCCTAAAAAAGACGATCTCCTAAATGGGTTCCTGTAAAGTGCCCTTCGGTTTAGGATTTTTTGTATTTGTTGTGTAAGTTGGTTTAGGGTTTAGGGTTCAGGGATGTTTAGGGTGTAGGTTTTGGGGTAGCAGAGGGCCCCAAATTAGGGTGGGAAACGTAGAGGGTTCGAAGTGACCACATAGCAAGGGTTTAGGTACCAAAAACCCATTCAGAGGAGAGAGTGCCGGACCTAAAACTCTATACGATTTAAGGAAAACGGACCCTACTATGGGTTGGTACTATCTAAAGGTTCCTGGAACTTAGTGACTTAGTGACTAGAATTATAATTAAGGTAACCATATTTAGAACTTAGAACTACTTATGATCCCAACTGAGGAGGCTATAACCTTACATGCTAAGTCCCATGATCTGGCTTAGGGCTTAGGGTTTAGGGCCTTGTGACGGCCGTGTCTTGCAGAGCTTTGTAAGGCAGAGGGCTGCTAGGGCTTAAGAGTTCGAGGTTTGACGCTTAAGGTCTTCGGTCGTAAATCACCCTGAAACCAAAGCCCTAAAACCCTGAACCCCTAGACCCTAAACCCTGTAAAAACCTAAACTTCCTGAGCCCTGTAAACCCTAAAGCCCTCCCGAAAGCTCCAGGCCCAGATCTTGAATCCTACAAGGCTCATACCCCAAGGGTCCATGTACAATAAAAAAAGTATATACAATGGCCTTAATGTAGTCCCCATTTAGCTACTTTGGGGCCAATGTATATACTATTTGGGTGGCTGTCAACAGTATGGTCCCTTTTTGGGTCCCTATTATAATACGGCACCAATTATTTAGGGTACCCAAAAAGGGGCCCTAATTTTGACAACCACCCATTTGAGTACATGGACCCTTAGGGATACAACTGTCTTGAAATTTGGAAACGGATGGTTCGGGTCCCTTGGACTCACGGGGTGGGCATTAGGGCACAACAACCCGACGGAATCAAACCAAGAGTTGGGGTTTAGGTATGAGGATTCCTATTTTGGGTGTAGGATTTCGGATTGCCAAGTAGCCAATGACCCTAAACCGCGGCGTCTTCAGCAACGAAGGCTCGTCGGAAGCTGGACGACATGCCTATGCAGATCATTGTGCAGAGCTTGTGCTCCACCTATGTGCGTACGGCTGGGGGCAGAAGGCAACAACAAGCTCGACACTGAAAGCAAGGAACATACAGTCATAATGACTCGACGTACTCATTCCAACCGTTCCTGCAGAAACTGGCACCGCCATATTCAGCATGACCCCAAGTGACGATGGATCCATCACCAAGAGTAGCCGCAAAAGCTGCTTCGGTCGCATGTATCTGCTGCACATTTCTCAGCTTGTCCCGTACATCACTGCTGTCACCACCAAGGCCAGGATCGCCCCAGGTGATTACCGATCGGTCACCAAGAATGGCGGCAAAGGCTGTACCAGTCGCTTGAATCTGATGCACATTCCTCAGCTTGTCCTGAACATCGCTGCTGTCAGCACCAAATGCAGGCCCACCCCATGTGATGACCGATCCGTCACCAAGAATGGCAGCAAAAGCGCCAGCAGAAGCTCGGATCTGCTGCACGTCTTTCAGTTTATCCTGCACAGCACTACTGTCACCGCCATGGGAAGCAGCACCCCAGGTCACGACAGAACCATCGTCCACAATGGCAGCGAAAGCAGGGGCAGTGGATTGGATGTGCTGCACAGTCTTCAGCTGATCCTGGACAGCACGACAGTCGCCACCATGTTGAGAATGACCCCAGCTCACGACACATCCATCATCAAGAATTGCCGCAAAAGCCGCCGTTGAGGCTCGGATCTGTCGAACACTCACCAGCTGATCCTTCACATCGCGAATGTAGCCACCACGGCCAGGATGACCCCAAGTCACGACGGATCCATCGCCAAGAATGGCAGCAAAAGCTTGATCAGTTGCATGTATCTGCTGCACATTTCTCAACCTATCCTGCGAAGCACTGCTGTCAGCGCCATGAAACATGGAGCCCCAAGTCACGACGGATCCATCGCCCAGAAGGGCAGCAAAAGCGCCCTTGGAGGCTTGAATCTGCTGCACATTCTTCAGCTGATCCTGCACGAAACTACTGTCACCACCATGGGCAGCCTCTCCCCAGGTTACGACAGATCCGTCACCAAGAATGGCGGCAAAAGCGACGGAAGATGCTAGGATTTGTTGCACATTCTTCAGTTGATCCTGCACAGCACTACTGTCGCCACCTTCCAAAGGACTGCCCCAGGTCAGGACAGATCCATCGCCAAGGATGGCAGCAAAAGCACCATGAGATCCGCATACTTGCACCTGGCAAAAATGCAGGGTCAATGCATCCTCATCCTCCAGCTGCGTATCCTTGATCGCTGTGCTCGGATCCAACAACGTTCCAGAAGAGTCCAGTAGCCGCCCTCTTCCGACTCCGAGTGCCGTCTGTGCTCGACGTTTCAATGCCTTGACATCTTCATCCAAGCCGACTTCCACGGTAGCGGTTCTACCACTGAGCAGTCCAACAGTCACTGCAATCGACATGTTGCACAAAACAGCTGTTGTGGCAACACGCGGGGGGCCGTAATGACGGGATGGTAAGTGGATACCGCTACTATAAGGGGCCTTAATATTGATTAGAATAGGGTTTTATGGATATAATAAGGAACCCCCCAAATAGTGTAGGCAATTATTAAGGCCTCTATGTTACTGCCTATTCAGACCTCAACATGAGCCTTAGTCGATGATGCGGGGTGCACGGCTCAATCTTCCAATTCCCTGGCCCTGAGATGCCCTTGCTGGATCTCGGTGTTGCTAGCAGTGGATAGCCGACTCGACTCGTTAAGGGTGTTTAGAAGCTTCGTTTTGCGGATTCCTAAAGGCTGACCTAGTGTGTGTACGGGTGGGAGTATACATGTAGATTGTTTATCTTCTTCGCTGAGAGATCGCGCGTCGCTCAGGGGACCTGTCACAAGCCCTGCAGAGAGATTCGGCTTTGGGTTTTGAAGTACTTGATGGCAAGGTCTTTTTTGCCTTCTAGGATAGGGTTCAGGGTTGAGACGATCACCACGAAGAGCACTACGACCAGGACCACCGCGATCACGAGGAGACTGCGAGGGCATCGGAGGCCACCCACAGACCGCCTGGAGCAGGGAGAAACGACTCGGAGACCACCCCAAAGACCACGAAGAGACCAGGAGGAAACCACGGACCACCAGCAGCAGACCAAAAGGACACCACCAGGACGCCACTGCCAAACTGCTTCCCGCCAAGTACTAACGGGATTTGGGAGCACGGTCACAATGCTTCCCCCAACGAATTCAGAAACACTCCGTCTCCAACCCAAAAGTAAGAATAGCACCAGAAGATACTCAAAGCCTAAGCCCGCGAACCCTCACCTTGCAAAAAGCAGTCTGAAACCTACCCTGCAAACCACTAAACTAAACCAGCAGCCCCAGAAACAACATTGAGAGAATATATGTATATGATCAGAACCCCTACAAACTCCAAATGTAGGGGCCTTGATAATGGACATGGAGTTTCGGGGTACGTATAACGTACTATAAACCATAATTTGCGATGTGGAGGCCTGATGGGGTAATCTTTGAATTTTTCCCAAGCCCCTACACGATGAAACCTCAAGGGACCCTTAAAGGACCCTTCAAGGAACCCAAAAATGAACCTCAGATGCACCCTGAAAGAAATCTTGAAGGAACCTGAAGGCAAACCACCCTTAAAGGAAGCCTTCTTACATGAACCATTAAAGGAACCCTAAAAAGACCACCAAAGGAACCCTTGCAGGAACCCTTAAAAGTACCTTAACAGCCGGAGGGACGCTGGGGAAGGGAACTGAGACTTCAGAGCTTCATTCGGGTTTAGGGGTTTAGGGGATGGGGTGTGGGTTTCGAGATTTACAGTTGGTGGTTCAGGGTTTAGGGTTGTGGTTTTAGGATTTGGGGTTTAGGGTCTAGTTTAGGTGCTTTTTGCCGGCAACACAGGACACGGCTCTTTTCAGGGTACCTGTAAGGCTACTGGGTTCTATAACGGGTTGCAATACTGCGGTACAACGAAAGTTTGACCTACAAGAAGGATCACATTTTAAAATAGTATAATCTAACAACGATGTATGAAATACTCCGCTAGCCAGGCCACGTAATTTGACACTCCGGACACTCCGCTACTAGGCAACAGGTCTCAAAACAAGAAAGGTCCAGTAAGTCACAGCTTTTGCCCTCCCGATCGGGGTCCATGTGCCCGATGTAGCATAAGCATACCTGTGACCCCAAACCCTACAAAATAGTAGGTTGTGACCCCTTAATTAGAGGGTCTAACCCCTAAGACAGTAGGTTTCTGGATCCCCAGGTAGACCTTAAAGGGGATCCTTTTTCTCTCTGATTTAGTGTAACCAGCATAGAAAAGTACCACACAGGTATCTGAGTTTCAACGCTATAAACCCTGAAGTCCTAAAGCACCATATTCATAGCCCTTAGGCTCTAAGGACTCATATTTTGAGGCTTTTGGGCCCAAAGACCATACTATATAAGGCTCTTGGGCTGTTTTGCGCCTTCGGGTATTAATAGGTGATTTAGGGCCATTTACGTAGGGCACCCTAAACCCTAAGTAGGGTTCTAAATCAACAAACAAGGGTCTTGAAGCTCCGTAGCCACCCACGCTGAGCGACAATCGCTCCGAAGGCGGGGACTCAGCAGGAAGGGTTTAGGGTTTAGGGTTTAGGGTTTAGGGAGGTTTGGAGGCATTGCTAAACAGAATAGGGTTCCTTTACAGGTTCAACGGTTCGCAAGGATGGCTTCTCAGGAGCTTCCTTCTGTGAGGTGATTTTGAACCATCCCAGGACCAGCCCCAAACCCTTAACCCTAAACCGCCAGGTTTGGTGGTTTGGGGTTTACGGCGGCTTAATGGCCCTGGTAGGGAAAGCAGGAACAAAGCTTGGAAGATATCTTCAGCCCGAAAAGGTGCCGTAATAGACAATTGCACGGTAAGTCCATGGGAGGGACTACGAGGAGATACGATTTCTAGTCTTTCAGGCCGAGATAGTAAGCATGGTGAAAGATTTGCCGCAGAAGCAATTAGGTTTAGAATGGCTTAGGGTTGATATTCCCTAAGGCTCCATGTACCCATATAGTACATACTTAGGCCTTAAAGTACCTTCATAGGGACCCCTTTAAGGCCTAAGTATCTACTATAAAGGTACATGGAGCCTTAGGGATTACCATGACCCCAGGAGGCCGCCTTCATGATGGAGGTAACTACACGCCTAGTTCGTGGCCGAGGTAAGCCCATGTATTATGCAAAACAATTGCAGGTGAAGGTATACCTGCCCCTGAACCTACAAGCACACTACAGTCCATGGTTGGGATCGTATTTAAAAAGCCTAAGTTCGACTCCTTCTTGGGTTGAAGTACCAATAGAGTATAAAATGTTACCCAACTATGACAAACTACACGTTCCCCGCCGGAATATGAATAACCATCAACCCTGAACCCTAAACCCCAAACCCTCAATCTACAATAGCACCCAAGGCGCCATGACGACGGGGGGAGTGGAAGTCTTGCCCTCAGCGAGTCAGGGCCAAGGAGTTCGTTCCCGAGGTCGGCAGACGATGCGGGAGCAGGGTTTAGGGTTTTGGGTTAAGCATTTGGGATTACGATGCGATGCATTAGCTCCGAACTAAATTCAATACCAAGATGGAGCTTCACAAAAGGAAAGATATGGAACAAGAATGTGCAACATCGTATGCTCCTCACGGTGGCAGACCCAATACGATCGAGGGACGACGGCGCCCCCTGCCACCCCCCCTCTAAACCCTAAGCCCTAAACTAAGACGTCCTTTAACCTTTTGCACTGGACTGGAGGCCGGGACGAACTCTCCTAAGTGTGCCTGTACCCTGCCCTAAGGGTTCCTTTAAAGGGTTCCGCTACGGGTACCAGAAGGGTTCAGGGTTTCGGGTATAAGGGTCCATGCTACGACTTTAGTAGTTGAAGTCCCTCGGCGTGTCCGCTCTCCATAAACCCGAAAGCAAACCCTAAACCCTAAACCAACATCGGACCACAAGTGTAGTGGTATGCTCCTCTGATCTTATCGACCAGCGAAATTTAGGGTTCAAGGATTAGGGTGTAGCAAGAGGGGCAATCAACCAAAGGCACTGATATGCAAGGTTGAGGTAGTGACACCGAAGCTTGCGCCTGGAACCCTCTTACCAGTTTTCCTCAACCCACGACAATCCTACTTTCACCTGACCCAGTCCCTGCTACATGGATTCGGAGGTCTCGGGTTTAGGGTCCTATGTTCGCGTAGTTGCTGAGTTCATAAGCCCCCCAAAAATGTACACTTTCAGTTTTATAGTAGGTAATATTATCCCCAAAAGTGTAAAGTGTATCCACTCAGCTACTAAGTTCAGGTTTTTAGTTTCTGTACTAGAGAGTTCACGGTTTAGCGGTTTAAGAACCTACGCAAAACGCTGGTCGAGGACATGATCCAAGGTAAAGTCCATTCCCACTACCCGAGCCAAAAAACACTCAACCCGATGCCCCCTTAGTCGCCCAAAGGATCCAATAATTAGGTACTCGGGTTTAGGATAGTAGTTATGTAGGTTACTATTTTAGAGAGTATATGATAATTAGGTACTTGGACCCTTAGGGTTATGGAACCCGTACAGTAGCCCTTATAGTAGTTTTTATAGTAACCCTTAGAGAAATCCTCATAGAACCCAAGCCCTAAGCCAAAACCCAGTCAGTCCTGTAAGCGCAGGCTCTGATCGCGAAAACCTATGACGCGCCATCCTACACCCTGAACCCCCTCCCCGTCAAACAACCATCGTAACGTTACAGGAACTGTAAAGAACACTCCAGGCCGTCCACCCGCACGGGCACCGGTGCCGGTCGCGAGTTCACCTGGAGGTCGAATGCCGGAATCTCGGTGAGTACGTTGTTTGAGTAAACCCTAACCTCTACCTGGACCCTAAGGAACCTGCCTTTTTAGGGTTCCCCATTATGATTTCCTTTGTAGGTCCGAAAAAAGGAAGGTTTCTGGGGCTCCAGCTAAACCCTAAACCATTGAGGTGGGAGACTTGAGGGTGAAGGGCTTCGGATTCAGGATAGAGGCTTTGGGGTCTTCTTCGTGCGTACATTCGGTTCGGGGTCTGTGGTTGGGGTTTAGGGTGGAGGGTGTAGGGTTTGGGGCCCAGGGTGCCTTGACCAAGGTCATGTAGGGGTCTCAAAAACTCGTTTAGGATTTTGGTCTGTTCGAAATGTAGAACTATTGTAGGGAACCCTGAGGAAGCATTGGCAACTATCCCGGCTTCCATATACGGTTGAAGGTTCACGCTTTTCAGACCTTCATTGAAGATTCTGTTGGGTGTTTAGTTCAGTTAAGCTTCTAAACCCAAACCCCTAAGTCCATACCTGGAACAAGCTCCCGGCTTTTCAGTCGTTCTTTTGTGGACGGGACGGGGACTGAGCTCAGGGCTAGCACAAGGGTTGCTGCAGGGGGGTTTCTCTCTTCTTCTACAACCGGGCCCAACAAAGTTCAAACTTTCTAAGGTAGAGTTAATATATAAGGCCAAAAAGTTTAAAGTTCTCCCGTTCACTATCTAAGTTTTCCATGAAGGCCACTACATGAGGCTTTACCCTAAGGGTCCGAGTACCTAATTATCATATACTCTCCAAAATAGTAACCTACATAACTACTATCCGAAACCTAAGTACCTAATTATTGGGTCCTTCGGACCCTTACTTGGAGGCCCTTTTGACTTAGTAAGTCTACTTAGTATCCCTTAGAAACCCTATTATAATCCCCTATAACCTACCTTACTAACCCTACTTACTAAGTCAAAAGGGCCTCCGAGTAGGGTTATGGGTTGGGAGTCTTCCGAGTCCCCTAGGCTCCTTTAGAGTAGATACATCTTCCCCCAAAGGCTCCATGGTACCTGTATAGTAAGGTTTCTTTAAAGGGCGCCATTAAGGGCTCCTTTAAGGGGTTCTATGGGGTTTAGGGTTTAGGGGTCCGTGGTACCCAAATAGTAGATACTTAAGCCTCAAAGGGGTCCCCATAAAGGTACTTTAAGGCCTAAGTCTAAGTATATACTGTATGGGTACATGGAGCCTTAGGGAGTCTTGGTGTCTTTACTTTAAGCTTCATGGGACTTAGTAACTAGTGTTATAAGTCAGGGAACCATACATAGAATTACTTCGAAACCCAATGACATAAAGTACTGATAACCATACTTACTAGTTAAGCCCATGACCCTTTAAGTAGGCCTCTAGGTTCCTCAGTAACCCCTTAAACAATAAGGGTGCCCTTTTTCTTTTTATTCAGTTTTAACCAGGAGACCCCAAACTTAAAAAGGGCAAAAGGGTAATACTCAGGAACCTAGGGTTTAGGGTTTCAGAATTCAAGGCTGGAGGTCAACCTTATTGGGTCTTGGGTTCAGGGTTTGGGGTTCTGCATTGAAGTCCACCTCAAACTACGAACGCCCACTGCTTTAAGGTTAGAGTTTCGACTAAGCGGATTAACCTCTGAATCCGAAAACCGACGAGTTTGTGGGGGTTTGGGGCTTCAGGAAGGCTATGGCATGGCCCACTAGCGTTGAAACTAGAAGATCTCGATTTGTTGATGGTTACATTTGCTTCTAGCACCGATGCCCTGTAGGAAACCAGTATGGACGTTTCAAAGGAACCCTTTGAGGAACCCTTCAGGAACCCCTGAAGAACCTTGAAGGAACCCTTCTGAAACCTCCTGAACCCTAAACCCTAAACCCTAAACCCTAAGCCCTACACCCTAAACCCTAAACTCCTGAACACATGGCGAAGCAGCCTCGACCGAAGGAGACGGAGGGGACGAGACCTCTGCAACGAGCACAAACGAGTCAGGGAAGCTGCGCTCAGGGTTTGGGCCTATGGCTTGAAGGAGAATGGACCATGTACCTATCTAGTATAGACCTTTTCAAGATCTTCGGAATCAACTTCTGTATTCTATGGGTACATGGACACTTCGCGTATGCCTTCGGGAAGGCAGGAAGCTACTCTGTGGCTACTGTTACTACCTGTCACAGGTCTCGTCGCGGCTCTTCTCCATGTCTACTATGATGTCAGCGTGTAAGATCCTGCTATCATATTTGATTGCCCAGAGGGTCCATGTATGCTACCATTAAAGTTTGGCCGTAACCCTAAGCTAAGCCCTAAACCCTAAACCCCTAAACCCTAAACCCTAGACCCCTAAACCCTAAACCCACTGCGTCTTCACATTGTGATGACAAGCCCTCAGACTCCAAGTATGCAACCCAGAGGCTCCATGGCACCGTTATAGTAGATACTTATGCCGTTATGCCTTCAAGGGTTCCTCTAAAGGGTTCTATAGGGTTTAGGGTATAAGGGTCCATGGTACCTTTATTATAGTAGATACCTAAGCCTTAAAGGGGTCCCTATTTAGGTACTTTAAGACCTAAGTACCTGCTATATGGGTACATGGAGCCTTAGGGCAAGTAGCATGGGCTCTAGAGTCTATGCAGCAAACCTACTTCGGACTATTTGGAGTCTCAGGGAAAGAGAACCCAAAACCCTTAAACCCCCAAAACCCAAACCCTAAACTCTCGCCTCAAACCCCAAAACTGCAAACCCTGAAACCCCAAAGCCTCAAAACTCTAAACCATCCGAGCCTGTGCCGGCCGAGCTTTACCGACCAGTGGCGTTCGTCTGAGGCAGAGAGCTTTTCACTAAAGGGTCCGAAGTACCTACACGGAAGAAACTACTATCATGGCTTAGGGTTTCTGGGCTTTGGAGTAGCCAGGGAGAAAAAAGTATAGACTTGTATTTCAGAATGGTTCCCTTTATGTAACAGGTCCCAAAAAAAGCATTAAAGTATGGTGTTCCAAAGCCCAGAATATTGGTTACGAGTCCTTAAGTTCTTAAGTCAAGGCAAGGAGGAAACCCGTAGAACGGTAGGTTTCTGGACCCCCAGGTTGGCTGAGTAGTCACAAGTGGTCGAGACGACCCCCTCGTTCTCGCACAAAGGGTGCCCAGAATCGTCTTCTTGAACCTGCTAAGTACCCCTAAATTAGGGGTACTTAGCAGGTTCAAATAAAGCCTAAAGGCTTGAGGTTTAGGGTTTATAGGGTTTAGGGTTTGGTAATCCTTATAACTTGCAAACTAGGGAAAGGGTTTGGCCAGAGTAACCCGGCCCAGGACCCGAGGACAGCGGCCTTTGTGACGAATTTGGTGTCGTCCTGGCTGGCAAGAGCAGGAGAGGTTTAGATTCAGGGCTCAGGGGGCAGACCCCGAGGGCCAGAAAGTATATCAGTCGGCGTAGCCTCGATGCTTATCCAAACTATATCCTCTACTACATGGTTAGCCACATTTGCAAGGAAGACTTGCAAGCAAATGCACCACCAGAATCCAAATAGCTACAGTAAATCCCGACAAGGGCTTGCCCAGAGCTTGAAAAATCCCTGAACTCAGGCAGAAACCTTAAAAAATCTAGTCGGATCCCTAATACGATTTAGGGAATATTCCTAATTAAAGCTTTATTCCTTTAAAGGATTTTGGAAGGTCTGGGGGCTTGCGTACCGATGATACCGGCCCTCCAACCCGACAAGAACCCAGCAGATCCTACGAAAGGGCTATGAGCAAGAGCCGCCTTGAGACTGAACCTGTAGGGTAGTACGGTTGATGATATAAACCCTGCATTACCTTAAGGACCCTAGACTATGGGAGTTATGGTATATTCCTTATTATGGGTAATGCAGGACTTATATCGTCAACCGCAGTAGGGATCTCGGAGATAAAGCCTAAAACCCTAAACGCGACCCGGAACTCTTGATTTTGGCATGTGGAACCGATGCGAGCCGCTCGGCAGGGCAACAGTACGTTCCGGCAAAGTCAGTCTCGAGCAAGGCCCTCGTTAAGGGGCCTTGTAATTAGCAGCGTTGCAGGCAAGACCTATAATTACGGGGGTTCCTTTCAGGGCTCTTATCGGACTTACGATAGGTTTTTCCTTAAAAATACTGCCTCCACGTAGCCTCGCATATTTTGGGTCAAGGTCTTTGTATTTATACCTACTTGCGCAGTATCCTTGGGCAGTAAAGGTTAACCTGCAGCAGTTGAAATTCTATAGGTATTTTAGCACCCCAAAAGAGTTCATTAAAGTCTACCCAAACAGAAGCCCAATAGAGCCCTTACAGAACCCCATTTACTACGCCACACCCCATAGAACCCTTTAAAGGTCAGTTACCTGTCGACCCTGAGACAGGTTTTTCCAGCGTTATGCGCATGCGCTTCTACCGAGGAAGCTGCATTCTTGGACTTGGGCTGTAGGGTTTAGGGTTTAGGGTTAAGAGTCAGTATATATCCAGGTTATCTATACATACATAGATGGCGAGCCAGAAGAAGAAGATTCATAAAACTATATATCTATATATCTATATACTTAAAGATTTATGTACACATGTCCTTGACTTGGGGAAGACCAGCAGAAACAACCCTATTCTTGTCAGCACCCGGAACTATCCTACGAGCTGAACTATAACCGTCGATGATCACTTCAAAGGTTCCTGGGCATTCGTCGCTAGGGTTAAAAGCAAGGTAACTTTACCCGTAACTAATTATAAACCATACTTAAGGTACTTATAACTGTACTTACTAGAGCCGATGAACCTCCAAGCAGAAACCGAGAGCGACAGAGACCCTAAGACCCTGGCTGGGGAGTTGAGGGATTCAGGGGTTCAGGTACAGGGTTTAGGGTTTCGTGTTGGGCTGGTACATGCGTCCGTGTTTGGGATGGAGACTCTCGGGGGAACAGGAGTCAGAGAGAGAGAGAAAGAGAGAGATCAGCTCTACCAGATGTCTGACTGAAGGTATCCGGTTTTCTTGTGTTTATGAGGTTTTGTGAAGTGTTATGGGGCGTTTTATATTCAGGTTTCCAAGTAAACGTTACTTTACGGCTCATAGGCAGCTATTAATTAGTAGGGTTACTAGGATCACAGCTTATCAGTACCAACTATGTCTAGGTAGGCCCTAACCTAGACATTCTTAGGCTCTAGTTAGAGGTTCATAGTAATTCGGGATAAAAATGAGGTACCTATACTTACAGTTACCCCTAACCCTGATTACGGTTGTGTCATAACCTTATTTACTAAGTTCCATGATCCTCCAAGTGCCAACATGTATTATACACCCTAACTCTCGAGACCAGCCTGAGTTTACTGCGAACTCCAAACGACAAAGTTGCTTGGGCCTGGCTCAAGAAACGGAGCGAGCCAGTACCCATTTGTCTCAATCTAAGGTTAGGCCTAAACCCTAAACCTGCAACCCCAAAAGCCTAAGCAGACAGCCGTGGCGCAAAGTCAATCCCAAACCCCGAACGGTTTGGGGTTTAGGGTTTAGGGTTTAAGACAGGAGTTTTTAGAAATTGCAACTAAGGGGAACAGTTGCAAAAGTGGGTTCATCATTGATTTTGAGGACACCCCACAACAAGGTACCCCTATGTTCCTGAAAACCCTTAGATTGAGACAGCTGCCGTTTTCGGCCAGTGCAGCTGAACAGAATGGAGGCCGCAGCAATGTTCGGAAGATCCCGTGGACTTCGCATGCCTACGTCGCAGCAACCTCTTGAAAGAACCGTGAACCCTAAATCCCAAGATCTTTAAAGAAATCCTGACAGGAACGCTTAATCTTAAATAAAGATCCTAAATACCGATTCAGGCTGGCTAGGACTTCGGGGCCTGCGGGTTTCCTACACACCCTCAAAACCCTGATCCCTGCCCACGGCCCCAAGTCAAACAGTATGGTGTAGTTAGTAGCTTCCGACCGTGGCTCACTTACCAAAAGGGACAGGGTGTGTAGTTTCCAGGACTTAGGGCTGCCGAAACTTCAGAACCCTGGCACCCCAAACCCCGACACCGTTTGGTCTATACTACACTGAAGCTTCCGTGGTGCAGGCAGTCTTAAGTTTATACAAGTATGATCGAATAGGTGACTGCAAACGCAAATAAGCATTCAAGTCAACATGCATGCACATATGTATATATGTAAACATGTGTGTATATATATATTTAGTTATTTATTTATATTTAAAGATACATCCATCCATCCATCCATCCATCCATCCATCCATGCATGCATACACACATATTCATAATGTATATATCTATATATATAGTACATACGCACACATGTAAGTGTTCAAAGGTCAGATGATGTAACAGAGGAATAAACAACTGATCTAACAAGCACGTGCATATACACGTATTATTGTGCATACAAAAACATACGTGTACATTGTACATTGGTTCAGATTTGTATTTGGATGCATGTAATTACTCTTGAAGCGCAAAATCCAACCATCTCTCACTCTCTCTCACAGTGTCGCTCCCCTGGCAAATTATTCTAATCATTAGTAATCCATGGTCGAGCATACCCCGACAGTCCCAAAACGAAAACGGCGAAGGATATCGTGTGTAACAAGGGCTTAGGGTTTAAGATTCAGGCTCTTAGGTTTACAGATTCAGAACCTACGCTTTATGAGTGTCGCTGAATTCACATCTAAGGCGCAAGTGCCCTGGGATAAACCCCGTAGATCTGTAGAACCAAGGTAAAGAAGACCTGTTGGATCTCACCGTGAGGCTAGCCTGATACCTTGATGTGATTTTTGTTTAGGCTCCTTGTTCCGTTTGCACAACCCTCTTGGGGTTTAGGGGTTCTAGACGACAGCTTGGCATTCAGTCTTCTTTGGAAGACTTCTTCGGGTTCTCCCGCAGAGTGACTTCCAATCCACGATCCGCCACCTCGTGCACAAGTTTCCCTAGGTGGTTTTACTAGTGTAAGGTCTGGGGCTGAGCGGCTATGTGGGTAGTTGTCAAAATTAAGGTCCATTTTTGGGCACCCTAAATAATAGGTGCCGTATTGTAACAGGGACCCCAAAAGGGACCATAATTTTGACAACCACCCATGTATGTAAAGGTATTATACGGTCAAAGTATGAGCTATATATGTCCTGGAGGGGTACGGAAGCAATCATGTCTGAACCGATGGGAGCAGTTGTTCTAAGACAATCCCCTTTGTGGCGGTTGGGAGGGATGCATTTTATTGCAAGAGCTTGAAAAATAAAACACAGGTTTCGGGGGTTCGTGTGCTATAACTATAGTAAGGCACCCTCAAGAAATACTATCACTAATTTTTCAGGTCCCTATGTGTGGGGTCAGGGGCTTCTCTGGTAGTGCTGATTTTTGGAGATCGGAAGGAAGCCCAGCTTGCCAAAAAGGAACTTGTCACAACCCTTAAACCCTAAACCATAAGTTTCGAAAGGAAAGCCCACTTTGGCCTTTGTCTTGCTTTATGAATAGGGTTTGAGCACTACGGCGGCCCCATTTGGGTAGAACAAGGGGTGATCTGTGCAAAAGCAGTCTGGCGTGAAGGACTTATTCCCCACCGAAGAAAAAGGCTACCTTTTTGGGGAACCCTAAACCCTAAACCCTAAAACCCTAAACCGTCTATCAGGGCTCCTTTAAAGGGATCTATAGGGGTCCCTTATGGAGCCTGGGGCTGACGCTTTAGGGATTTTGGGTAGCTACTAAGTCCCATGACCCCATGAACTAAGTATAGTTTAGTAAGGAACCTAAAACCACAAAAGAGGGAACAAGTGCCAACTGGGCGAGCTATTGGAATCTTGGGAAGCTTCGCAGGGGGGACCCTAAACCCTCAACCCCTAAACCCTTGGGGGGGGGAGGGGGGGGGGGGGGGTTGGGGTTCAGGTTTCCTGAGCTTGTCGGCCGAACCCTGCAGCCTGCAGCTTAGGGTTTTGGTTCTAAGCCCTAAGGCTCCATGTACCCATAATATAGTACATACTTAGGCCTTAAAGTACCTTCATAGGGACCCCTTTAAGGCTTAAGTATCTATTATAAAGGTACATGGAGCCTTTGGGAAGGTTAGGGTTTAAGGCGTAGGCTTATCTCTCTTCTTCAACAACCGGGCCCAAAAAAGTTCAAACTTTCTAAGATAGAGTTAATATAAAATAAGGCCGAACAGTTTAAAGTTCCCCCGTGCACTATCTAAGTTATAGGAACCCTACATCCGAAGTCCCGGCATTGCACCTCTTTCGGAAGATATTTGGGCGCGCAGGTTTTGAACATCTCTTGTAGCGCTGCAACGTACTTGGTGTAGACCTGCATGCGTGTTCTGAGAGTGTACCAGAACACTGCAGTTGAAAGCTTTGGAAGAGTCAATATCCCTACGAGGTGTAAGTGTAGATCTCAATAGTGTACCCCTGAGACTCGAAATACCCTAAACCCTAAAGGAACCCTAAACATAGCCCCGATTGGTACCATTTATAGACTGTAGACTCCAAAGGAGGTGCTACTTGTATACTTGAAAGTCTTAGGATACGCTTGCGTGCCTTTAAGCAACTAAAGCCCAAACAAATTGACATTGACATCTCTAAACCCCATATCCTAAACCCCAAACCCTAAACTGGCCTAAACACTAAAATGGTTTGGTATAGGGTCCAGAATGTTTGGATGGGTTTCTGGAGGTTTCTATAATCAAGCTGTAGGGATTTTGGCTATCGGCTCCAACGGTTCAGAGAGAGCTTAGGGTTTAGGGTTTAGGGTTTAGGGATTCAGGGAATTACAGCTTGAAGGTCCTAGAGTGTATGAGTGTATGGGTAACGGGCTTTCAGATTCAGGGTTAGAGCTGGAAGGTTCTAGAGTGTGGGGGTCAAGGGTTTTCAGGGTGATTGATATGGGAGTTTCCGAAAATAGGAGACCCTAATATGGTACCCTAAATAGTAGGACCCTTGTTATAAGGACCCCAAAATAAGGTACCCCTAATTTTCTGAAACTCCTGGGAGAATCCATAAGACCCCGTACACTTAAGAATGTGGTACTGTGTTCAATTTATTTTGACGCTCTAGAATGCGCCTTTTCCAGGGCTTATTCATCACCCTAAACCCTAAACCGTTTATGGCGCGGCAGATTCTGAGTTTGTTTCTGTTCCTTTCGTTCTGACAACTGACAAGCTTAAGGCACCCTCCAAAAATCCAACCCTCCAGTCCTTCAAGACCTTATATGGGAGTTTCCGAAAATAGGGGGACACTAATATAGTAACCTAAATAGTAGGATCCTTGTTATAAGGACCCCAAAATAAGGTACCCCATATTTTCGGAAACTCCCATATAGTAATTACTCTGAAGGGAACCATAAGCCCTAACCCGCCAGAATCCATAACCTACCGAACCGAACCCTTCTAAACCCTTCCCCTAAGGGTCCAAGTACCTAATTGTCATATACTCTCTAAAATAGTAACCTACATAACTACTATGCTAAACCCGAGTACCTAATTATTGGGTCCTTTGGACCCTTAGGGTTCTAGCTAGGCCCATCTAGACCCCAAGCCCCCCCTAAACCTTTCTACATAAGTCTCCGAAAACCCTTCTACTTATATAAGCCCGCCTAGACCCCCCCGACACCTACACCTAACCCTTCTAAACCCTTGTAATTACAAGACAAAAGCCCACCCAGACCCCAAGCCAACCCAAGCCCAGCCAAATCTAGGTGAAGGGGTGCACGGGTAACAAAGTATTTATCTTGCCGAGAAATGGTCAGGGGGGCCCACTAAACCCTAGACCCTAACCAGATTAGACAGGGTCTAGCCCTTACAACAGTAGGCTTCGGATCCGCAGGTAAACCCTAAAAGCCCCAAACCGTAAACCCTCAAACCCGAAACCCTAAAACCCTGAAAGCCCCAAACCGTACCTGTGACTCCAAACCCTACAAAATAGCAGGTTATGACCCCTTAATTAGAGGGTCGAACCCTTAAAACGGTAGGGTTTTGGATCCCCAGGTAAACCCTACCGTAAACCCTCAAACCCTCAACCCTAAACCCTAAACCCTAAACCCTAAACCTTAAACACTAAACCTTAAACCCTAAACCCTACACACCAGGGCGCCAGGGCCTCATGCACCCGCGCATCACTGGGCTCCGCTTCCTTCGGGCCCACGTCCACCGGCGGACCTGGAAAAGGCTTTGGGATTTAGGCTTCAGGGCTTAGGGGTTTAGGGTTTAGGGTTCGGGGTTTAGGGTTGTGGTTTAGGGTTTAGGGTTCGGGGTTTAGGGTTGCGGTTTAGGGTTTAGGAATTTGGGGTCTTGGGTCATGATTTTGTTGCCCGGGTAGAGGGTTTGGTCTTTGTCGTCTCGAACACTATGGATAATGTCCAAAATCCGGAGACCGCAGGCAACGACATAACTAAAATACCTTGATCTGAAAATGGAAGGCTACCCTGGGTCAAAGTATATACTTGATGGGCAACTGGATCCTAATACCCGAAACCCTAAACCCTTCTGGCATGCTTATGGAACTAGAAAAGTCACAGCAACCCTGATCAAGCCCTTGAAGGAACCCTTACGGTTTCCAATATAGAATCCTGAAAGGAACCCTTCAAGCCACAGTGGGGGCGTACGTTGATCGGGTCTATATACGGTGGAGACCCTACAAAAATGCAGGTTATTGTGGTTTCAGGTAAGGCTTATAGTAGAAGCCAGAAAGTTGGAACATCATTCTCCTCATGCCCTTAACGTAAATTATAAGGGGTCCTAGCACGAATCCTCCTAAAGCCATGTTCCAACTTTCTGGGGTTCACTGTACCTGTAACTGGGTTTTGGTTTTTTTTGGTTTAGGGCTAGGGGCTTAAGGTTTACCACTCAGAAGTCCATGGACTTAGTAACTTGGTTGTTACAAATACGCCAAGTAGATACCGTGATTTGGGACCCTATACCACTGAAGGGTAGGGTTTGGGGTTAGTAGTAACTATACTTTTAATTAAATGTGACCCCAGTTATGCACCTATAGCCTATAGGTCTACATGAACCTACAGGAAACCAAAACCCTCAACCATAAAGCCTAAACCCTAGAATGGAACCGTTTCGAAAGGTACACTGAAAGAAACCTTACCGGTCATCTGCTGGAGAGCTGCCGAACTCAATGTGAAGCCGTGTGCGGAAGACCTCGGCAGCTAGGAAAGCATCAAAGGCTTCATAGGTTATACATAAAGGGTCATATAATAAGGTTTCATAGGTTTTGTAAAAGGGTTTATGCGCTTCTTCGTAGGGGTTGTATGGGGTTTATGTTGCCTTCAGCACAGAATGTTCGTTGGAGGGCTTGTAGGTGAAATATAGGCTGCTGATGTCGAATTGAGACAAACCCATACCTGAAGTCTTTAGCAAATCAGGCGCCAATGTTACGGTTTTTGCTTCTGTCTTGCGGGCTGGATAGGGCCTTTAGGCAAGACACGTTGTTCTGCTTTACGGCTTGGGGGTTTAACTTGCGGATTTCGGTTCCGAGGCACCTTGATTGCTCACTGGCCCAAAACCCAAGGAAATAAAAGTTGAAACTTGCAGAATCGACTACCTTTTCAGAACCCCAAAAGTTGAAAAGCTGAGTCTACAGCCACTAAGATTGACAGCTGGTAAATCCTATACCCAAAAAGAGCCAACAGACCCGCGGACTTCGGGTCAACTCCCGCAGAAAACTCTACAAGACACATTTCCCACACCAAGGGCCGTTCAGGTACCTGCAATGTACCTATCTATCTATCTCTGTATGTATCTATCCATCTGTCTGTATATATATATATATTATACATACATCCATCCATCCATCCATCCATAAATACACACACATGCATACATACATACATACATACATACATACGTACACACACACGAATACACATGTACATGCATACAAAAGTACATGTATGCATACATCCTTTCATGCATGCATACACACACACGCATACATGCAGATGCCCATACATATGCACATACACAAACACACACATAGATACATAAATATATACATACATGCTTCACTTCATTCATTCATTCCTTCATTCATTCATTCATTCCACTCCACTCCACTCCACTCCTCTCCACTCCACTCCACTCCACTTAATTCATTCATTCATTCTTTCATTCATAAGTACATGCATACATACGTTATAAATGTGAATATGTATATGTGTATATGTATAACATATAGTTTGCCTGAAAATGTGTTTACAAAGGTGCTTCAGGGGCAATGTATATTCGAGATGCTTACTTGAAGCCCGTAAGGTTGGCAACTTGTAGGACACGACATTGATCAAGGACGATATAAACCCACTCACCTAATCCTCAATTTAATCTTTAAACCCTAAACCCTACCCTCCACCCCACCGCCTGCCTGGTGCTTAGTAGGAAATGGGGGAATGGATCCTTACATTGCAGGGTTCCTTTCAGGGATCTATAAGGACGGATACTATAAGGGTTTAGGGCTTAGGGTTTAAGGGGGAATGGATCCCGATAGTAGTCCCTACAGAATCCCCAACGGGTCCCTATATAGGTACTTTAAGGCCTAAGTATATACTATATGGGTACATGGAGCCTTGGGGTTTAGGGCTTGGGGTTCATAGGGCTATATAATCACCAATAAAAGTCTCCATAATCCATTCCCCCAGCCGCTCTCGCCATGAAATGCTCAACCCCACAGCCGTCCACAGCCCTAAATCCTATGCCCTAAATCCGTAATCCTAAGCCCTAGCCACGGTTTAGGGTTTAGGGAAACCCTAAATCCTAAACCTAAACCCTAAACCCTAAACCCTATGAGTCCAGCTGCTGGAGTGAAGAAAGGACTCGGGAGCAGCGGAGTCACGGGGATGCCGAAAAGACCTGTGGCTGAACGGTGAGCAGTCTTAAAGGGCCTTAATTGCGAGGGCTATGGGGCGCTATGACATAGAATATATATATATATATATGTACATATATATATATATGTATATGTATATGTATATGTATACGTATACGTATATGTATATGTATATGTATATTTATGCATGCGTATATATATATAGAGAGAGAGAGACCACATGCAGAGATATCGATATAATATAGGGCTATGGGTTATGCGTCACAAAGCGATTTGAGAAGGTCCTTGGTTCTCAATGTACTGCGAATAAGCTGTCTCTCCTGCAACGATCTGTTTCTTTGAATCCACAGCTTTGAGACTCCTGACCTGGAATGCTGGGAGTCTTGCAGATATCCATCATGATGATGTAAAGGACTTGCGTTTGGATCTGCCTACGTTGTGCTAGATCGGCATTCGTGGGAAAGTTGAGTTCGAAGGGCCCGCTGCGCAGCGGTCTTCCGTGAAGAACGCTCGGGCGTCTCCAAAGAGGCCGCAGGGGCCAACCTTTGCTTGCCCTCCATGCTGTGGGCACTGCCCGAAAGCCTGGCACAAAACCGGGCAACGCCCACTCGAGGATGGCTCTCCTCAAGTCAGCAGCACGCCTGCTGAGTTCGTATCCATCGCTTCGACCGCCTCCGGGCCGGCCGCGTCTGCGGCAGCCACGACTGCACTGAGCACCGTGGGTTTTGTACGTGTATAACACAGGCTCAGGGTTTGAAGCTTAAGGTTTATGGGATAAAGGGTGTTGGACCTGGGGCGTAGGATTGCATTAAGGGCTTCACGAGTCTCAAAAAACGGGCCCTTTTTCCGGACTGGGGCCGGGGTTGCTAGTCTCCTGTTTTAACAGGGGCTAGGTTTAGCCCTAAGGGTCCATGTACTCCTATAGTACATACATGGGCCTCAATGTAGTCCCCTATTCAGGTACTTTTAGGGCCCAAGTATATACCATATGGGTGCATGGACCCCTAGGGTAGGGGTTTCGGGGTTTAGGGGTCGAGGGCCTGGGGTCTGGGGGTGTAAGTTTTAAGGCCCAGATTTGAAAGGGTCCAGGGTTGACGGTTTAACTTAAAGGCATATTTGGGCAGTCCCCTTCCGGTACCCTAAATCTTAGCTGCCGTATTATATTAAGGAGCCAACAAGTTTTCAAAAAGGGACCTCAATTTTCGCAACCACCCATTTGGAGACCTATGTTTGGGGATTTTGCATTCGGGGCTTATGGCTCAGGGCTTGGAAAGCCGGGAAGTCGGGCTCACGGCCTACAGCCCCATGCCCTGCCTGAACACCCCAACACTGAAACTTACACACCCCCAAACTGTGACCCTAAACCCTATAAACATTCCTAAACCCTACAAATCAACCCGCACAGGATCTCTTTTAAAAGGAGCCCCTTAGTTACCGAAGGAACCCTTACCCTAAGGCTCAAAATAGCCCAAAAACCTTATATAGTATGGTCTTTGGGCCCAAAAGCCTTGAAATATGAGTCCTTAAACCTAAACCCTAAAACCTAAATCCCTAAACCCTCGAGCCTAAGGGTTAAAGGAACCCTAAACCCTCTAAGCCCAGGAAAAGGCCCTAAGAGGAACCTGGAGGTCGCCTCCAGGGACCCTTGGCCGAGGCCCCAAAATGCGGACCCTAACCCTAAACCCCCTAAATCCCAAACCCTACTTGTGGCCCCAAACCCTACAAAATAGTAGGTTATGACCCCTTAGTTAGAGGGTAGAACCCTTAACATGGTAGGTTTTTGGATCCACAGGTAAGCCGTAAACCCTAAACCCGAAACCCCCTAAACTCATAGGATGAACCCATGGGCCCCTAGTATGGGCCCTTAAGCCTGGGATCCTTGTTTACCTAGTATATACCCTATTTGTACCTTGGAAAGTCCCTTAAAAGGGCTAAGGGCCCAGACTACGGGCCCATACGTCTAACCTTAGATAAACCCTCAACCCTAAGCCCTAAACCCTACCTAGGGATCCAAAAACCTACTGCTTTAGGGGTGAGACCCTCTAATCTAAGTAAGGGGTCATAACCTACTATGTTGTAGGGTTTGGGGTCACAGGTAAACCCTAAACCCGTAAACCCCTAAACCCTATACTATACCCCTAAACCACCTAGAGGCTCATACCCTACCCGTTTGCCAGGGTACCTAGTCATCCTAGTCTTACGGTTAGGATCTGCTATATAGAAAAGTAGATACCCTAAAAAAGGGGTAGGGTATGAGCCTCTATGTAGTATGGAATTCGAAGTGACTCTACAATAGTAGGTTAGTCACAAGTTACGATGCTCTGAAACCTGACATCCTAAACCGGAGGGCCAAAAGCCTCTACTTGAAGGTTCATTCGGGGGGGGCTAATTAACTGCGCTTATAATACGTACTTTAATTAGTATAGTTACCTTATTTAAAACCCTACTCGTAGCTCCAAACCCTGCGAAATGGTGGGTTATGACCCCTTCATCTAGGGTCGAACACTTGAGACAGTAGGTTTTCGGATCCGCAGGCAGACCCCCAAACCTGCAATCAAAAAGCAGGGGATACATAAACATGCAAAACAACAAAAGCGGCAAAGGACAACCACAAAAAACTCTAATTATGAAAGGAATCCTGACAATCATGGAGATAGCAACAACATTGATGATGTCAGTCATAGAAAAGAAACGTTGGAACGAACATAAACCCTAAACCCTGAACCCATAACCCGAAGCGCCACACACCCTGGAGTCGTCTCTCGCTGAGACGTGGACCCAAGATCAGGAAGTTGCCAACTTTAAACTTCCTCCAACGGGTTTTATGTGGCTTCGTACAGGCCAATAGGCCAAATATTCGGTAATTGGTATTTAGGACCCTACTTGTCCAGTATCCCGGGGAACAAAGGGTTAACCTTTAGGAGTCTTTTGGGACTACGTCGGGGTTATAGTACCCCACAAAGGTTCAAAGCTTACCTACTCTACTACTAGGGGAGTTTGCGTTTCAGGGTTTCCGTGATACAGGGATTGACGTTGGGGCTTTAGGCTTTTCGTGTGACACAATATAATGTGCTTGATAACAGTAGCGGTGCGTTGTTTGCGGGTTGGCTATGGGTTCGTGTGGTGCTGAGTCCTTTTCGTGTGCTTTATAAAATTTGGACGGATTTCGGCTTACTTTATGGAACAGGGTGTTGGGGCAAACTATCGTAGAGTTTCAATATGGAACCCTCGTAGATAGCACTACGAAACAGAAAGCCTATGTAAATATGTATACATATGGGTGGTTGTCAAAATTACGGTCCCTTTTTGGGTCCCTATTATAGTACGGCACCTAATATTTAGGGTACCCAAAAAGGGACCCTAATTTTGACAACCACCCATATAGATCCGGGAGGATTCAGGGGTTCAGAATGCAGGGCGTCGGGGTGATAAGAATAGGTTCGAGGGTTGCAAAAGTTCAGGGAAACGGGTTTCAGGTTGAAGCTTCAGGACGTCTTAGAGCTTAGAGACTGAGCAGAACGGTTTAGGGTTTAGGGTTTAGGGGAACCACTATCCTGGCACGCTATAGCTTCGATATGGGAGGTTCCGAAAATGGGGGACCCTAGTATAGTACCCTACATAGTAGGATCCTGATAATAAGGACCCTCAAATTAAGAAATCCCTAATTTTCGGAAACCCACCTGTCACTTCACCTAGGATGCAGGGACTCTTAGGATTCAGGCTTGTTGACCTGTAGGCTCATACCCTACCCCTTTCGAGGGTTACTTTTTATACAACACATCCTAACCATAAACCTAGGTATCCTAAAAAAGGGGAAAGGTACGAGCCTCTAGGGAGGGTCTAGCGTTGAGAGTGACGAAAGCACCGGCAAACAACCAAACGAGTAGGCATGATCACAGGTGCAGCAATCATGCGTCGGCACTTCAATAACTCATATCTCAAAAGCCCGCAGTTCAGACCTAGCGAACACGGGCAACCGAGGCTACAGTGTTGGTAACGAGAGATGAACAGTATCAGCAACAACCGCAATACTCATAGTTGCTCTTTGTTGTAACTAAACAATAACAGTCCATGGTGCAAACAACGAGTGAAAATCATAACCACTGCGACATCGAAAATGGATCCCCCCAAAGGTCCATGTGCCATGGTAACTATATACTTTAGCCCGAAAGTGCTAGCACCTATACTATGGCTCCGGGATGCAATTGTGGATCACGTAGGCACGCCTGTACAGAAAATGGTTGATGTTCCGGACCCACTCCGCTGTCCTGCTGCTTTGGTGGCTTCAGACTACTTGCAAGTTCATTGGTTTAGGGTTGGTGGGCTGTAAGTTTTGGTGAAGCGATACGATTTTCCTTGCAGCTACCATCACAAAAAAGGGATATGACCAAAAAGACAGGTACATTTCCCTTAAGGTACCTTGGTTACTCCAGGTAGACCTTAACAACCACTATCCTAGCTTCCATTTCTCAAAACCGCAAGAGAGAAGAAACGGTTTCAGAGCTTCAGGACTGCAGTGTAAGGCCCGGGGATGCAACATCAAGGTCTGAGCAACACCAAAAAATGTCCCCTTGTACACGCCGAAGAAGCACATTATGGTACACTACAGTGCTAAGATCAAGCCCAAAAACCTAAATCAGAACTCTAAACCCTAAACTTAAACCCCGACACCTGGGGTTGAAGGCTCCAGAGCTCGACTAAGCTTGACTACCAGCACCCCCAACTACCCTCTATCATCCCCTAACTACCCACTATTAAGGACCATAAGGGCTCTATTAAGGGGTAGTTGGGGGGTGCTGGTAGAGGCTTGAGTTTTGGGGCTTAAGGGCTTCAGGGTTTTCCGGTCTCGGGTTCCTGCAGTTCCTCTGAGGGATCTCTAAGGCTTCCTTAAAGGAAGGGGTCTACATCCCAATCTAAACCCCAAACGTCTTCTTAGGGTTCAGGGTGTGGGGGTGTTGGGGTTTACGGGTTTACGGGTTTAGTGTGCGTCCACAACACCCAGCAGGGTCACTACATAACTACTACTCTTGTGGAAACAAGCCCCCCCCAAACGAATGATTTTGGTGGCCTCCCAAGTGAATAGAAAGAGAAAGAGAAAGATAAAGAGAAAGAGAAAGAGAAAGAGAGAGAGAGAGCGCGCGAGCGAAAAATATATGTATATACATATCCATCTATATATCTATACATATCTCTGTATGTGTGTGTGTATGTAAGCAGATATATACCACGGAAGCGTAGGAGCTGTCTGGACAGACTGCAACACATCCTGCTTTCAGCCATTTACCAATATTCGAGGAATTCCGAGTTGTCCTGTCAAAATGATAGGCCATAAGAGCCCGCCAGATTGAAACTGTGATAATGACAGACGAAGACAAAACCTACCTGCAAGAAGGGCAGGTCCTTGGCCTATAGGGGTTCCTGTAAGGGTTGCGCTAGGGGTTCCTTGAAGTGTCCTTTGAGGGCTCTTTCAGCAAGGCTCCTTCAGAGGCACCATGTTCCAGGTCCAAGACTCTGATCCCAATTAGGAGAGTACTGCTATTGAAACGTGATGGAACTCTATGATACACCCGCAATTTTCGATAAACCCTACATTCCGACACCTGACTTGAGCTACATAGAGCTTCCAACCCCTGAACTTGCGAAACTCCAAAGCCCTAAACCCCAACACCCAGACCCCATACATCCTAACTCTGGATGACCACGGGTGTCCGTGTAGCCATATCGTGTATAATTTGCCCCGATCGTAGCTGTACAGGAAATTCTCTTCAAGGGACATACTGGGAAGGTACCTGGGCACTTTACTGATACCTCCTTACAACTCTCATGAAATGAAAGCCTCCCTAAACCCTAAACCCGACACCCTAAACGCTTGATCAGGTCCTGAAAAGCTGATTCTCACCAAAGCAGTAGATTGGCAGCAGCGGGGTGCCGTGCTGGATGGCGAGCCTGGCAGTGGATCTACTGTAGGGGTTTATGGGCTTCAAAGTAAAAGTTGAACAAGGTTTTTTAAGGGCCTTTTTGGGTTCTGTAAGCGTAAGTTTGCCCTGAACACTAAACCGTTCCTTCAGGGTTACGTACGGCATTTTGAATGCAGCATTCTTAGGTTTTTGGGTTTCGGGTTTGAGGATTTAGGGATTTATGGGCTTAGGTTGTGGGGTTTAGGGTTCTGGCACTCAAGGAACAGTTTGAACACATGCCTAAACACCGGCTCACACATATTCGGGATGTGGGGCACTGTCTAAAAGCGCTTCAGCATGCGCTTCAGTTAAACCGTTAAACGAGATCATATTCGTCCTGGCCGGGTGCAAGTGTGTGTGAACATGCTTAAACGCCTTTCTTGACCAGCTTGATTAAACCACGGTTTCGAGCTATACCACCCTTGGAACCATAATGAAACACTTATAGTTTTAATATTCTCTTGGGTTTTATATGAAAAAATAAAAATCATCAGGAGACTATAGTGAAAGATGGTATCGAAATTTCAAAAAAGTTTGATAGTGTTGCGTTGTCTGGACTTTCTAGGCTAAATCAGGATAAGGACCTTCGAGACAACTAATCTGCTTCGCACAGATTGTCTTTTTTGACAGCGCGGGGCGGGGCGAGCCGGGCCACCGGCCATACTAATGTGTTTTTGTTTTTGCTGGCCGGCAGGCCGCCGTGCCATGGGGTGCTGAAGCACTGGGAGCTGCTAGCCTCACTGGGATTCTTGAACAGTTTAAACGGGAAACCTGGGTCTTTAGTCTTCTGCTCAGGCTGGTGCTATTCTTTTTGCAATCATGTCAATGTGGCTTCTGTGCTTTTTTGGGAGATAAATTTTGTGCTCATGATTGTGCTTTTCGGGGTGCTAAATTCTCGTGCTCATGATTGTGCTTTTTGGGGTGCTAATCTTTGCGCTCATGATTTTGCGGTGCTAAAATTTGTGCTCATGATTGTGCTTTTCGGGGTGCTAAATTTTGTGCTCATGATTGCGCTTTTGGGGGTGGTAAAATTTGTGCTCATGATTGTGCTTTTTCTGGTGCTTGCTATGGCGGCAAGCTGTTCTGAAGTTCTGGTGCTAAGTTTTGTGCTTCTGATTATGCTCTTGCTCAATTAACTTTAATCTTTGCTGAGATTGTTGCATGGCTGCAGCGATCAAAGCGGACAGGGCGTGTGGTCCAACATTGTGCTTTTGGGGAAGCTACAATTTGTGCTCATGATTGTGCTTGTCGGGGTGCTAAATTCTCGTGCTCATGATTGTGCTTTTTGGGGTGCTAATCTTTGCGCTCATGATTTTGCGGTGCTAAAATTTGCGCTCATGATTGTGCTTTTCGGGGTGCTAACATTTGTGCTCATGATTGTGCTTTTCTGGGTGCTAAAATTTGTGCTCATGATTTTGCTTTTTGGGGTGCTAAATTTTGTGCTCATGATTGTGCTTTTGGGGGTGCTAAATTTTGTGCTCATGATTGTGCTTTTAGGGGTGCTAAATTTTGCTGACGTGATTGCCATCACAGACATGGATCACAATTTTCCGAAATATTCCTTCCAACTGGAGAGTCGACAAAGTCTCTGACAGACAGACCCTGAGGCAACATTGCAGCCAAAGCTCGGGAGTGCAGCCCTTTAGGCCATTAGGCTCTGCTTGCCCTACTGACTGTTGCCCAGGATCCGTCACTCCACGGCGATGCAGCAGGCCAGCAGCACGCCCCGCCACCTGGGATGCTGAAGATCCTCCCTCCCTGGAGCTCTGTCCAACGAGTCCTGGCTGCCAGGCGAAGAACTGCATGCACAATTTCTTGGCTTTAGCTGGCATTGCCTGGCCAAGTGGTGCCAAGGAACTCAATGACTCAATGCTCGAAATTTCTGTCCTCGGATGCTACTAGTCTGAGGTCCAAACAAGCAATCCTACGGAAGTAGCCAGCTAAGCCAGCATTCTGACTGAGCACACAGTTGGCTGCTGAGTTTTGAAACTTTCAGTCTCTTGCTTGAGGGGGGCGGAGCTGGAGCAAACGAAGGTCACCGAAGGTCGCAAATTAGACTTTGAACGGGATTTGGAATGGAAAAACACCAGAAATAAAAAGAGCGCGCGACTGCTGAGTGTGGGACCAAGTAAGCAAGAAATTACCATGATAGAGGCGATATAAATAAATCAAAATTATACGATATAATATAAGCCATAGGCTGGGGGGTGTGGTGGTGGTGGTGGTGGCTGGGTACTGGTGCTCGGTGCTGGTGTTGGGAGGTGGGTACTGAACTGGGTGAGTTCGATCAGGTTGGCTGGTTTTTGGGTGTATGATTGCTCTTCCTGCCCTTTGTGGACTGTTAGTATGGAGAGGCCATTCCCAAATAACAAGGCCTACTAGCCCGGCAATATCAGTTTCATACCAGCCAAACCCATCCAAAACCTTATTCTACTTGTTAAGGCACTTGTTACCGTGAAACCAACGGCCTTCAACTACTGAAAAGCAAAGTCCTGCGAACGGAAATCATCACCACAAAAAGGTTTCAAGTGGAACAGATCACGCAATGCTCGGAACCGAACATGACTTTTTGTTGGTTCAGGGTGACTGAATTAGGGTTTAGGGCTTGGGGATTTGCGGGGTTTCGGTTTCAGTGTTGAAGTTTTATTCCTTTTGTGGGTTCCGGAAGGTCCTGAAGTCAACTCTTGTTCAAAGATGTGCCATCCAAAAAGCCCTCATTGCACCAGCCTCCCAAGTACGAGGGGAGGTTTCAATAATGATGCTAAACTCTGAACCCTGGACCCTAAGCCCTAAACCCTAAGACCGACCTGGACCCCAAAGAACCTACCTTTTTAGGGTTCCTTATTATGAATCTCTTTATAATAAGTCCTTAAAATGGTAGGTTCTTTGGGGTTAAGGTAAGCCCTAAACCCCGAACCATGGCTTCCTCGGGGCCCCAAGCCTTTCTCCAGCAAATACGCGTACCGAACGATCATGTGGTAAGCCCTAACTTCCTGGCTTTCAGGCTGGGATTTTAGAGTTCGCTTCTTGCCGTTTGGGTTTGGCCTTGGGCTTCCTAGGTTTGGTAGGGTTTAGGGTTTAGGGTTTAGGGTTCCTTCGGAATACAGCTGCTGTGCTTATAGTATCTTACTCCCCAAATAAGCCACAACAACAGGTAAAACTTTCCGGTTCCTACTAAACTATAAGAACCAAAAAAGCTTAAAGGCTAGGTATTGGGGATCTAAGGTATAAGATTGAGGACAATCTCGACATCACGCACCCCAGCAGGCACCCCCTTCCTCAATTCCATGGCCGAGGGCCCTCTAGGTCTGAATACGGTCCCTCAAAACCCAAAACCCTTCAACCTAAACACTTCAACCGTAAGTCCTCCTCCCCATTCCCACTGGCCCTGAAGCCCCAAACGTTGCAAACTGGCCGATTATGACCCCTTAGTCATAAAGCCAAAACCCCATGACACCCGATTAAACCGCTACTCCCTGTAAACCCTTTTTGCCCAAATCCCTTATGGAACCCTGAAAAAAGTAGAGCCCTAAAGCCGAAGGAGGCCAGTGACACCGAACGAAGCCAAGATTGGCAGGGAAGAAGAGTCGCTCCTGGAGGGACTCAACAACCCAGAGACTCCAATATAGCTTAATTTATAAACATACCTGAAACTATAGTAGCATCCCTAATATGATTTAAGGTATACTCTGTAATTGAGGGATTTCGGAAGGTCTGGGAACGGGGTGGGGCTCCTTACGGCTTTAGGATTGTACCCAAGGCCATAAGGGCTCTTTTGAGAAGCACTTGAAGGGTCCTGGTAAAGAAGGTTTAGGGTTTACAAACCCTAAACCCTAAAACCGAAACCCACAAAGCCCTAAAACCCTTCAAAGGTTTAGTGCTTAGAGGTTGAGGGCTTCAAAGGGGCTCCGCTGAACCGTGTGACTGGGTGTGATTCCCCAAGAATACATACCGTGCTTCAGGGACAATGGGACTTGGTAGTAGCTACGGTTATAAAAAGGGGTAATCACACTCATAATTAGTGATACCCCAGCTTCGGTATTTTAAAGTAGGTACTAAGTTCCATGAACCTCGAAGTACGGGTTCCATATAAAAGGATGTTGACATAGGGGACCTTTCCGGGATCTTCAGGGTTTGCAGCAGAAGGGCATAACGGTTTGGGCTTTAGGGTATAACGGTCCATGTATCTGGAAACCAGCCTATAGTTTGAGCTTAAAGAGCCAGCATAGGTAACCGTTGAAAGCCCATACGTATACACTTATAGCGGCCTTAGTAATTACAGTTGTTCTTTATTGGGATTTATCATTATAGAACCTTCCAGTGCGTAACTTATAATCAAGTGCCCTGTCTGAATAATTCCACTGTATTATACAGGTGCGCGGGGCCCTTTGGGCGTTTCTTTAAGGACCTGTTTCATTGGCTTGTTGTTTCTAGGGTCTTGCTTGGGTTGTTTAGGATTTTTATTCGATGTGTTTAGGTCTTGAGGCTTACTTGGAGGTTCAGCCACCAAGATCTGGGACCGGATCCACTATAATCTAGTAATATAGGGGCCTTAAGAATTAGAATAAAGTTTTTTTGGGGGGGGTCCTAGCTATAATTATAGTATAATAGACACCCAAAATCCTAGTCTAATTATTAAGGCCCCTATAGGAACCCCTTTCGTGCCCTGATGCATCCTTGACTGTAGGCTCTCCTTTCCTGCATCGTAAACCCAGAGAACCCTTATCGCAACTCTTACAGTAGCTGCTACACTGCCCTATACAGCAGCACTTACAGTGACCCTTATCGGAATCCTTGAATCTTACCCTTAGCCTTATGGTAACCCTTCTAGATTATGGTAGTCCTTACAATAACCCTCATCGTAATTCTGACAGTAACCCCTACAGTATAGTTACCCTTACGGTACCCCCTACCCAGCCCGCAAAGAAGCGGGGAGACAGAGTCGCCACCAGCCTACCCCAACTAAGTATTTGTGATTACAGTTGCCTGAGATTGTAACCGTAGTTACTAAGTCTCATGATGTGGGTAGTTCTCTAAATTAGGGTCCCTGTTAGGGTCCTTTCATAAGGGTGCCGTACTACTTTGGGGACCCAAACAGGGACACTAATTTAGAGAACTACCCATACCCTAAGGCTCAAAGTAGCCCCAAATGCCTTCTATAGTCTGTTCTTTGGGCCCAAAAGCTTTAAACTATGAGCCCTTAGAGCCTACCTTAACCCCAAATAGCCTACCTTTTTAAGGACTAATATAAGGAAAACAAAATAAGGAACCCCAAAAAGGTAGGTTCTTTGGGGTCCAGGTAGGGGATATGTAAGCTACTGGCCCGGTTGGCCGAGGACTTGGGGTCGGCAGCGGGTTGACTTGCAAAGCATTTTGGCCACTCTGTCGTCAACTTAGTTGCTGAGTTCATAAGCCCCCCAAAAGTGTACACTTTTAGTTTTGTAGTGGGTGATATTATCCCCAAAAGTGTAAAGTGTATCCACTCAGCTACTCAGTCAATCAATATCAGTCAGCATCTAGGATACCCAATAACCTAGGAATAAAAAGGACTTCCTTTTTGGTATTCTATTGGGCATTCATACAAGGAGCCTAAGACTGCAATAAGGGTAAGGGAAAAAGGGTCCACTGGAGACCTAGACATCGGGGAAGTTCAGGAGCGAGGCTGTAGGGTTTAAGGGTGCAGGGGTTCAGGGTGTCGAGTTTAAACTTTAGGTGCGAAGGTTTGGGCGTTTAGGATTTTTAACCTAAACTCCAAAGGCTCCTTGCAAGTTGATTCCTGCACTTTTCCACAGGGACGCACACCTTGCTCTGTGCTAGGGCGCCTGGGAGCTGACCGGCAAACCCACTAGTGTTGGAGCCTGAACGACTAGTCCCACTCAGTTTCGGGGTTACTTCTTTCATATCGCCCACAACATCCCAAAACCCAATTCTCGTAATCATGGCGGCCTCTGTATTACACATTTCTGAGCTGATTCCGAGCAGCACTACTGGGGGCCAAGCCTGCAGAACCCCAGGTCACCACGGATCCGTCGCCCAGAATGGCAGCAAAAGCGCCGGAGTTCATGTTTGCGCTGGCTGCGATCTGCTGCACATTTTTCAGCTTACACTGCACATCTTTACTGTCACCTCCGTGATCAGTCACACCCCAGGTGACGACAGAACCATCTCCCAGAATGGCGGCGGAAGCGTGGGATGCGACTTGGATGTGATGCACATGCTTCAGCTGGTGCGGCACAGAACTACTGTCAGCATCACCCCAGGTCACGACGGATCCATCTTCGAGAATGGCAGAAAAAGCATAGTCAGAGGCCTGGATTTGATGCACATTCCTAAGCTGTTGCTGCACGGCACTACTGTCGCCACCACAATCAGCACTGCCCCAGGTCACGACGGATCCATCGCCAAGAATGGCAGCGAAAGCCATGCGAGAGGCTTGGATCTGCTGCACAGTCTTCAGCTGGTGCTTCACAGCACTACTGTCACCACCATACTCGTCCCGACCCCAGGTCATGACGGATCCATCGGCAAGAATGGCAGCAAAAGCAGCGGAAGTGGCTTGGATCTGCTGCACATTCTTCAGCTGGCCCTGAACAGCACTACTATCAGCACCCCAGCAAGCGTTACCCCACGTCACCACGGTTCCATCGCCAAGAATGGCTGCGAAAGCCTCGTCATTGGCCTGGATCTGCTGCACGTTCTTCAGCTGAGTCTGCACTGCACTACTGTCACCACCGCTACCAGGGGCACCCCAGGCGACGACGGAGCCATCATCCAAAATAGCAACAAACGCGCACCAACAGGCTTGGATCTGTTTCACATTCTGTAGCAAGTCCTGCACTGTGCTACTGTCACCACCAAACGCAACATGGCCCCATGTTACAACTGAGCCATCATCCACAATCGCAGCAAAAGCACCGCCGCAGGCTTGGATCTGCTGCACATTCTTGAGCTGACCCTGCACGGCACTGCTCTTGCCGCCAAGGCCAGAAGAACCCAACGTCACAACCGATCCATCGCCTAGAATGGCAGCAAAAGCGCCGCCCCCAGTGGCTTGGATTTGCTGGACATTCTTCAGCTGAGCCTGCACAGCGCTACTGTCACCACCCTTCTCAACATCACCCCAAGTCACTACAGATCCATCTCCCAGAATGGCAGCAAAAGCGCCGTCAGAGGCCTGAATCTGAACCTTACTTATGTGCAACGTCACCGCATCGTGGTTCTGCAGCCTTGCGCGCTTGATCGGTGCGCATGCATCGAGACAATTGCCAGACCCATCCAGCAGCCGCCCTTTTCCGACTCCAAGTGATCAACGTTGCCACGGTTTCGTTCAGTCCGGTTGTCACTTCAGCTGTCTTGCCACTCAGCAGTCGGACTTCCACAGCAATCGACATCTTGCACACCGAAGTTGGGAACTCTTTTCGGGTTTAAGCTTTAGCTTTTAGGTTGTAGGGTTTAGGGTTTCTGGAACCTCAAAGATCTTGAGAACCCAAAACCTTAAACCCTAGATCGAAATCATGTAGCGTGGAGGCTCGATCTCGTGAGCCTTCGATTCAAGCGAACCCAGCTCCCGGGTAGTCAAGCTTCGGTAATGAAAGCTTCAGGAGCTTATGGGTTTATGGTTTAGGTGCTTGGGGTTTAGGGCGTACCTTGGGATCCAAAATCCTGCTGTGCTCGCTGTTATACCCTGCAGTAATGGTCTCTTTGCCTACTATATAGTGTGTAGTGTTTGGGCAGCACACGGGTCTAAGAAGAGTTCATGGGACCCGAGACAGCCAGGGTCGTTCGGCTCAGAATTCCCAGCACCCCCCCACTACCCTCTATTATACCCTGCAAGGGTGTGGAGTGGGGGGGGGTGTTGGTCTAATGTAGGTGCCTCAATAATCAGAATAGGGTTTGGGGGCCCATTATATTATAATTATAATTAGAATGAGGACCCCCAAAATAGCATAGGTAATTATTAAGGCCCCTATATGAACAATAGGACTTCGGGAAACAGTGTGTCTGGACAGAGACTCTTAGGGTATGAGGCTTCCAAGACTTATGTTGGGGGTTGTAGGCTTCATCCCACTAGCACCCCCCCAAGTACCCTCTAATAGAGCCCTTATGGTCCTTAATAGTGGGTATTTAGGGTACACCAGAGTGTAGTTGGGGGGTGCTGGCAGAACCTAAACCCATAGAACCTTCATTAAAACACTTTTATCTTTGTTTTTCAGGGTTTATGGTTAACCGTTGAGGGTTCTAGTCTCCCACATGGTCTGAGGAGAATAATTTGTTACCAGCGGGTTTTGACATTGCAGATCTTCAGCCTAAGGATCCAAGTGCCCAACTACTGAGCTTTTGGAAGCACCTACGCCCTAAAACCTCCGCCCTAAACCCTAAACCCCCAAACCCTAAACCCTAAACCCTAATCCCTAAACCTTAAATGTCAGATCCCCATTCAGTCCAGAAATTTCAAAACCCGCGTAACTAAGGAATACGCCTGAAAAAATAATTGGATCCCTGATACGATTTGAGGTATATTCCTTAGAACGAGGGATTTTGGAAGGCCTGGATAGTTTTGGAGACATAAAGTCGAGGGTCGAGTCCTTCAACATGAAACCAGGCCCACAACTCCGCCAAACCCCTTGGTTCGACGACTAATTTAGGGGCCTTGATAAGTAGAATAGGATTTGGGGGTATATTCTACCGAACTTGTGAGAAAAGAAGGCACCCTAGACCCAGAGCCCTAAGCTTCAATCTCTCAACCCTCAGCACTAAACCGCTGCTACGGTAGCTCTTTAAACAACAAACACTTAAACACTAAACCTTAACTAACCAGTGGTTTTGGGGGTTCCCTTGGCTCTTTAGCTCCTTATCTAATAGGGCTTATCATCATCCCTGGCTCCTTAGCTCCCCGAGTATCAATGGTTAGTTAAGCTCTAGCCTCTGAACCCTGACACTCCGACACTCTAAGCCGTAAACACCCCAAAGCCGCAAACCCTCAGACCATACCAGCACCCCCCCCCCAACTACCCCTTAATAGAGCCCTTATGGTCCTTAATAGTGGGTATTTAAAGGGATAATAGAGGGTAGTTGGGGGGTGCTGGTACGGTTTAGGGTTTAGGGTTTAGGCCAGACTTTGCATCGGCACCTGGTTAGCATCGGTGGCGACCTGCTCGTAAAGGCCCCCCGGATTGACCTGGTTTAGGGGTTTAGGGTTTAGGACGTACTATAGGGGCCTAAGTCGTTACTAGTAATATTCCTTATGATTGCAGAATAAATACTCCTCTCTCGGAAAATTGGCTTTTCTCCAGATTCAGGTGCAAAGGTGGGCCTTTTCCCTGGAATCGGCAAATTCTTAAATTGCAGGTGAAGGTTTAGGGCAACTATCTCTCCGCAAAGGTGACTTGCACTACTCACGTTCCTCTTGAAAAATGGAAGTCCATGTCATCAGTTGAGATCAGAAATGCTTTGCTGACCAAGCCTGGACTCTTGAAAAGATTCAAGGCGGCTAGGAATCGCACGACAAATTTAAGGATACTCTAGAAAGGTTCAAGCAGCATCAGCTTCTTGAAAACGATTTTCGCACGCGCCGCTTGAGTGGTTGGGGATCTGACCCCAGTTCCCCAGCACCTGCACCGGGAGACGCCGTTTACTGAATTTAGGCCGCAATGCCAGAGACTCCTCTGAAAGGGTTCAAAAGAGGTTTATGGGGTTCCTTTAAAAGGATCTACCTAGGGTTCCTTTAAGGGATCTATAAGGGATCCATAGGGTTTAGGGTTTAAGGGACTCCACATCCCTCAATTCAAGAATATTCCTTAAATCAATCTAGGCATCCTACTATAATTGAAGGTATATATTGGGATATTGAACTTCACCCTCTAGGATTCCTTACACTGGTGCTTAAGGGAGGGTGGAGAAGGGAATGTAGGGACTACTATAAGGGATTAGCTTGAGACTCCAAAACCCTTTAATTCAGGAATACACCTTAATTCAAAATAGGTTTCCTACTGTAATTTAAAAGGTATATTCCCTAATTCCCTTATAGATCCCTTTAAGGAACCCTTTAAGAAACCCTTGAAGGAACCCTTAGGTATATTCCTTAATTAAGGGATATTGGAGTCTCCGAGCATGTAGGGACTATTCTAGGAATCCACTCTCTCACTTCCCTTTCAGCACCAGTAGGATTCAGGCCAGCCTCGTAAACTTCACCAAAACCCCCACAACCTGCAATGCAATCAAGCCCTGCCGTGAAAGGTTCAGCGCCAGGTTTGAGGCTGGGTTTAGGGTTTAGGGTTGAAACCTTAAACCCTGAACCCCAAACCCTAAATCCTAAACCCCAAACCTTAAAGCCTAAACCTTAAACCCTGACCACTATCTAAACCTATAGGCCCCATGGCCGAGCACCCCTAAAGCCTGAACTCAAACCCCCCAAACTCCTAAACCCTGTAGATCCCTTAAAGGAGCATCAAGGAATCCTTAACAAGAAGCCCTAGCCCCTATAGACACTTCAACGGAACCCTTTAAGGAATCCTTAACGGAGACTCTAAACCCGTGAGGCAGCAACGAGAGGACTGTATAAAGTTGGAGTGTCATGAACTGTGCTTGTGGAAACATATGTCCCACAGAAGTAAAGCTAGCAAGTGTCAACCTCGAGAACCAAACAGCTCTGTCCTACTCAACACCGGGATGAGGCGCGCTGGTCTGATCAAATTCATTGAGACAGACCCCGATGACACTCTGCAGTTGTGCACCACATCCATCTCCGGAGAATCCGGTCCGAGCACACTCTGCAAGAACGCTATGGAAACTCCGTCCTGGATCCCAGTCACGTTCATTGGTCGGTCCACTTTCCCTCTGACGATGTTCTTCACGGCTTTGACCAAGACATGACGAAAGGGACCAAGCCCCCGCGGGAGCTCTCGAAATCGGCGGCCGCTTGCAAGGTTCCATCATTCATCAGAGCTCTCATCCGCTGTGACAGAAGGTGATTCTGGGTGCCGAATTGCAGTTGAGGCGGAGCAATGGTAAGGACTGCAGGAATGCAGCCACGAAGTGGTGGCAACCAGTAGTCCGACTCCGCGCGAACTGCCTCTTGAATCACTTTGAATTGGCGCACCATTCCGATGAAGATGGCCCGATTCTCCTGCCAGTAAACCCTAAACCCTAAGCCCCAACTTGAACTCTATAGATCCTTGAAACGAGCACTTAAAAGGATCCTTCAGATTGAAAGGAACCCTTAAATTGAACCCTAAACCCCTGTAGATCCCTTGAGGGAACCCTTAAAGGAATCCCCAAAAGGAGCCCTGAAAGGAAACTCGAGACCCCTTTAGATCCCTTAAAGGAACCCTTAAAGGATCCCTTCAAGGAGTCCTTAAAAGGAGACCGTGAGACTCCGGCGGCCACGGTGGCACCCTGGCTGAGAAGCTTCGAGAAGGTCCTCGCAGAGCTTGAAGGGCCCCTTTAAGGGCTCCTTTTGGGGATTCCTGGAAGGGTTTTTTCATGGGATCTACAGGGTTTAGGGTTCAATTTAAGGGTTCCTTTCAATCTGAAGGATCCTTTTAGGTGCTCCTTTAAGGGATCTATAAGGGGATCGGGTTTAGGGTTTAGGGTTTAAGGGATCTACTATAAGGGATCTATCCTTTAAGGGTCCCTTTAAGGGATCTCTAAGGGTCCCTATAGGGGATCTATAGGGGTTTCGGGTTTACGGCTTAAGGCTCTTTTTAAGAGTTGCTGCGAAGAGACTTTTCAGGCTGCCTTGAAGGGATCTATTAGGGCTTAGACCTCTTTCTAACCCTAAGGCTCAAAATAGCCCAAAAACCTTATATAGTATGGTCTTTGGGCCCAAAAGCCTTGAAATATGAGTCCTTAGAGCCTAAGCGAAAGGGTTGCTCGAAAAGATCTTTCAGGGCTCCTTTAAGGGAACTAGAGGGGCGAAGGGTTCTCTTCAGGGGCTCCTTTCAGGGATCTACCACGGGGTTCAGGGCGTAGGACGAGGGTTTACTTAGAGGTTCATGGGACTTAGTACCTAGGGATATAATTAAGGTAACTATCACTTATATGTACTTATAACCCCAATTAGGGTACTTATAGCTGTAGTTACTAAGTCCCATGAACCTCCAAGTAGGCCCCTGACAGAACGCGCTAACGACTAGGGTTTAGGGATTTAGGGGTTCAGGGTTTACTAAACCTTAAATCCACGGTTTGGGGTTTGGGGGGGCTCTTGGATTCCCACCGGCTGGGCTTCTTAAGGGTAGACTCTTGCGGCTTACGGGGCTTACCTGTGGATCCGAAAACCTACCGTTTGAGGGGTTCTACCCTCTAATTAAGGGGTCATAACCTACTATTTTGTAGGGTTTGGGGCCGCAGGTAGGAGTTTGAGGGCTTTGGGGTTTGAGGGTTCAGTGCTTTAGGCGGCTGAGATTTCAGTACTTAGTAGGTTTAGGGCTTAGGGCTCAAGGGTTAAATGAGGGCATCATGACGGAGGGTTTATAAGGGCACCTTTTGTGAACCTATAAGAGTATCATGCAGGGGTATAGGCTATAGGGGTTTAGGGGGCTGTAAGAAATGTTTCAGAAGGTTTGGGGGATTAAGAACGGCTTGACAGGGCTTCAGCATGCTTAGGGCTGCAAGGCCGTCGGTGTCCTGCCTAAACGATTATTAATTCGCATAGGCCGGCTAACAAAGGGGCCTTAATAATTGAAATAGGGTTTTGGGGCAGACTATACATTACCGTGTAGAGGGTTATAACCCCAAGGGTCCAAAGAACCCAATAATAAGGTACTCGGGTTTAGGATAGTAGTTGTGAAGGTTTAGATTTGGGAGAGTATATGATTATTAGGTACTTGGACCCTTAGGGTAAGGGGATATTGAGCATTTTAGGGTTCAGGAGTAAGGCCGGGGTGTCCTCTCGCTTGATCTTCGGGATCTTTGACTTGCACAGCATCGCGCATGTCGGGACACTATAAAGTGTCTAAACCCTGAACTCTAGCGAGAAATCGGAAGCCCTAGAATCCTTGGATCCCTTGAACAGTGACAAAAGCTGACGAAAATGCTTAGCGCCAGGCTTGCGATCTTGCCGGCGAGCGTGGCCTCAGGCTTGTTGGGCTTTCGGGCTTTGAGTAGTGCAACCTGTGACCCCAAGCCCTACAAAATAGTAGGTTATGACCGCTTAAATAGCGGGCCGAGCCCTTAAAACCGTGGGTTTTTGGATCCCCGGGTCGGGTTTAGAGTAATTTAAGGGCTTTGGGTTTAGGATGTTCTATCAGTCAAGAGGCTTACGGTTCGGCGGCCCGAAAATTCGTGCTGGCTGTTGGAGTTGACGGTTTAAGGGCTTTGGGGCTTCGGTTAACTATCTGTTCTAGTTAAAGGGGTTAGGTTTTGAGTTAAGGGGCTTAAGGTCTTCCATTGTTAGGGTTTTGGGTTTAAGGTTATATGGTTTAGGGTTTAGGGGTTTAGGGTTTAGGGCATCCCTGGCAACCTCAGAAAGCACACCCTATCGGCCCTATCACCTGTAGATTAAATAAACCTTTGCAGTTCATTTATGGGGCCTTCAAAGAAACCGCCCTAAGCACCGTAACCCATATGTGGGCTGTGGGTTTAAGAGTTCATCGCTTAGGTTATCACCCAATGCAAAACCACACAAATCAAACGCCCTAACTCTGGACACCTTAACAATGTCTTCAACGCAGTGAACAGCTGGAACCCTAAACCCCTAAACCCTACACCCTTAGACCCTAAACCGTCTGGCACTTGTAGCACTAGGGCTGCACACCTCTGCCGAGACCCGACTTGCCCGGTTCGCTTTTTGCGGCTATGCTTGAAGAAGATCAGCCGGGTGCCTAAACCCTAAACCTCAATGCCCTGGCAAGATCTGTCGGGTCCGGGTCGGAACGGCAGAAATGAAATGCTTTATCTGCTTTATAGTCCTATACAAGTTATGCAGTGATATATCCACAAAAAGCTCTATTCTAATCATACATGTATCAAGCCTCTACAGTACGCCTCGCATTTGCTCATTTGAAGGATCCGAAAAAGCAACATGATATCCTACAGTATACTACCGTTGTGTAAGGTATTGTTCTTGTCGAACCGTTTAAAGGGTCTGGGGTTCCGTTCGTTCAGGGGCCTAGATGTCGCGCCAGGGCATCCGGTGCTTTGACCAAGGCCGAGCCCACCAAAACCGCACTGGTTCTTTAAGGGTGCGACCATATTGCATTTTATCACAAGAATCAAAAACCCCTGAACCCCACCCCTAAACCTCTTAACCCAATGCCCTGAACCCTAAACCCTAAACCAATACAGTAATACGAATTAAAGTATAATATCGGATTCAAGACCTAGATTTAGGATCTTCCAATATGAGTACACGAAAGTATACGTGTAACCCTCTCGTTGACATACGCCTTTGTGCCCAGGGCATAACAGGGTTTAGGGTTTAGGGTTCAGTGTTTAGGGGGATCTTGGCCTGAAATTTGCGTCTGGATAGGAAGCGCTCCACGCACAAACATACATTATCTCCCATGCCGGAACCCTGAGCCCTAAACCTTAACTGGGGTCACGGGCAGAGAAGCAGATACTCCGACATCAGCGGCACTCTAAATAGCCTCAGGTGACAGTTCCGAGTTCAGGGACTACGCATACTGAAAGGTATATTGGACTTTGTAACTACAGCTTTCAGTATCTTAAGAGGAATTGTAGATATTTCTACGCATAATCACCTTATTTATAACCGTATGACCCTGGTTACTAAGTCCCATGAAACTTTAAGTACTCTCCACTGCGGCTCCTGCGTTGGGTTGCCTTGCTCTTCTTTCGCACTCGGGATAGCTACCGTACACCTAACCAAAACGCGAACTGTATTCAAGCACTTTAGATAGGGCTGAATGTCGGGGCAAACAAATCTTGTTGAGGGGTCGGCAGGACGCGACACAAATTCAGCAGCATCAATGCACGTGATGACATAAAAGAAGGCAGCAACAGGACCAAACATGTCAAGCTGGATATGCGATCTCAAGCGCGAAAACATACAATAAGACATATATGATTCAGCCCGAAAGTTACTACGCTCTCTTGTGTGATGAAATTGCTGCTATTCTTGATCACAGGCACATCGGACAAGCAAATACAACCTTGTTACAGATCTCGGAGAGCTCTTCTTGGATCACATCCGGCTCGTAGCATGCACGGAACCCGGATGCTGCTCTGTTCGCTACTGACTACAATCGCCCCACTCGACTTCATGATGCCCTGGGAGGAACGATGGACTTTTGTAGTTGTACTGGTAAGTCGGAAACTTCGCAACGCAGTTCTCACACCCTCACCACCAACAACATCAAAAAATCACAATAACTTTCGCCTCATTTACACGCCCCAAACCCTAACAACAAACAAACCTTAAACCCTAAGACCTAAACCCCAAACTATGTGTTAAGACCTGAACTGCTCGTCAACTGAAGCCCCGAAAAGAAACCCAAACAAAGCCCGAAGCCTGAAACCATACCTGTTTATCCCGAACTTTACACAATATGGCAGTTTCCGAAAATGGGGGACCCTAGTATATTACAGTAAATAGTAGGCTCCTTATTACAAGGAGCCCAAAATAAGGTACCCCTAATTTTCGGAAACTTCCATATTAGGTTATGACCCTTAATCAAATGGTAGAACCCCTGTAGGTTTTTGGATCACCAGGTATACATTGAGTCGGCAGCCTGAAAAACAGTCGAAGCCCCAAAACCCTAAACCCTAAATCTAAAGGATTTAAACCCGAAGCCCTAAACCCCGAAGCATAGAGGAAGCAATAAACCCAAACGCCCCAAACCTCGACCTAAGCCCTAAGCTGAGCACCGGACAAGGGCGCAATACCTTGGTGTTGTCCAGACGCTTTAGAACTAAGAGCTTAGGGTTTGGGGATTTAGGATTCAGGGTTTAGACTGCTTGGCCAAATCCCCTTGATTGAAATCAGGGTTGCAGAAGGAGCCCGACAGATGGTCATGTTGTCGGAAAGGTTCAGGTCTTTCAGGTTTTGGGCGTCAACCTCAAAGACCTAAACCCTAAACCCCAGCAGCAGGCGGCAGCAGCAGCCTGCAGCAAGTACAGCAGTAACGAAGTTTCATACATATAGGATTTAGGGGTGTCATAGAAAGGCCCGAATCTGGCTTCTAATATCCCACTTCTTTCTGCGACAATATCGCACCCTCCAAACCCTTGCATTCATCAGCGCCCCTATATACAGCTCCAGCAGGGTGCCGGAGAGGACGCTTAGCAATGAAACACAAACCCTGAACCCAAAGCCTCGCCGAATCATAGGAGAGACCTCGCAGACGTTTCTTTTAATTGAAGGCCGATGTACGTAGGGCGAGCTTTTGTACGTTGAACTAGGAAGTGACATTAGACAACCTGAAGGAGGAATATTTCTGGCCAATAATCGTTCATTTCAAACCAGCAGGGCTTTAATGATGTACGATCTACTACTCGGAGCTCGTTATCAGTCCCATATCAGTATAAGCTGCTATATGTTATACCTAGGCCTTGTTCTATAAGTGTAAAGACCCCTTCAGGAGTGTCATCACACCGTGTAGCGCAACTGTGCGCTCTAAGAATCCAAAAGCCGTTCCGAAAGGTCTAAAGTACGCGCTGATTGGGTACTTGGGTTTAGGATTTAGGGCTTTTGGTTGAGGAAGATACTAACTGTAGCTCTCAGAGACTCCAATATCCCCTAATTAAGGTATTAAGGAGTATACCTTAGGTTAAGGAAGGGTCCCTAATATGGTTGAAGGTATATTCCTTCTTTCGATAAGGTGCCATATAGTATATACTTAGGCCGTAAAGTACCTAGTACGTATATAGGGACCCCTTCAAGGCCTAAGTATCTACTATAAAAGTACATGGAGCCTTTGGGTTTGGGGATATTGGAGTCTCTGGGCTTTCTATTTCGAGGAGCAGCTGAGCATTAGATACTTGGACACTTACCCTCAGGCTCCATGTGCCAAAAACTTCCTTAAATGGTTCCATAAGGGTTCTATAGCCACTATAGGGTCTGGGTATAAGGGTCCATGGTATCCAAATAGTGTACATGCTTTGGCCTTAAAGTAGTCCTTGTATAGGTACTTTGGAGCCAGAGTATGTACTATTTGGGCACAGAGACCGTTACTTGGAGGGTCGGGGGACTTAGTAAGTAGGTAGTAAGTAGACTTATAAGTACCCTAAAAGGGACCCCTAATTGGGGTTATGATACTTATAAGTCCCGAAAAATAACCAATTACTAAGTCCCCCGACCCTCCAAGTAGGGTTAGGGTAAAATCTGAAAGAACCCCAAACCGATTAAACCCCGTGGGAAACTCGCATAGCCCCTGAATCTAAAACATTATAATCTTAGGATGAACCCATGGGCCCTGAAGCCTGGGATCCTCATATACCTAATATATACCCTACCCTTCAAGGTCCCTTAAAAGGGCTAAGAGCCCATACTAGGGGCCCATGGCTTCAACCTTAGATATAAGCACTGAGCACCTAAAACCCCACACTCTAAACGAAAACCTTAACCCTGCCAGGACCCCCCCAGGTGCCCCTTAAAAGAGCCCTGATTGCGCTGCCTAGTGGGTATTTAGGGTACAATCGAGCGGAGTTGCGGGGTCTAGGTAGAACCCTAAACCCTGGGTTTAGGGTTTAGGGTTTAGAGCTCAACATAGCCAAAAAACCTTATATAGTATGGGCTTTGGGCCCAAAAGCCTTGCAATATGAGTCCTTAGAGCCAAAGGGTAAACCTTTACCCCTGAACCCTAAACCCTAAACCCCTAAACCCTAAACCCTAAGCCGACGACTGACGAACTGCTTCGCCGGCTTCTTGCTGGGAAAGTTTTGGGCCTCAGGAGGCTCCCTTAAAGGGCTCCTTAAGGGTTCCTTTAAAGGGCTCCTTACGCGTTCCTTTCAAAGGCTCCTTAAGAGATCCTCAGGGGATCTACTATATGGGATCTATAGGGTTTTAGGGAAATCAAGGGAACATACCAAACATGATAGTAGGATCCCGGATATGATTTAACGTAAATCATATTAGGGATCCTACGTTCCTTAATCAAGGCCCACCTGAAACTTAATTTGTGCAGCCGGGAACCAAAAGCAGTATGAGCAGAGAGGCCGAAAGTGCCGGTGGGGCCGAGGGTTTTGAAGTTTGGGGCTTGTTGCTTCAGGTTGGTGAGGCNCTTAATTTGTGCAGCCGGGAACCAAAAGCAGTATGAGCAGAGAGGCCGAAAGTGCCGGTGGGGCCGAGGGTTTTGAAGTTTGGGGCTTGTTGCTTCAGGTTGGTGAGGCGAGGAAAGTTTGCTGGGAAAAGGATCTGTGCGCAGGAACCCTTTTGCAGGTCGCCCCGTCGCCGTGACCATCATGGTTATCATCATCGTCGGTATCATGATCGTCATCATCGCTATCATCATCGTTGTCATCATCGCTATCATCATCGCTATCATCATCGTTATGGTCATCGTTATCATCATCGTTATCATCATGGTTATCTTCACCGTTGGTACCATCATCATTTATCATAATCTCTATCAGTCGTTATCATCATCGGTGGTATCATCATCGCTATCCATCGTTATCATCATGGTTGGTGTCATCATGGTTGGCATCATCATGGTTGGTATCATCATGGTTGGTATCATCATCAACATCATCATCATCATGCGGTGTNTGGTATCATCATCGCTATCCATCGTTATCATCATGGTTGGTGTCATCATGGTTGGCATCATCATGGTTGGTATCATCATGGTTGGTATCATCATCAACATCATCATCATCATGCGGTGTTTTTTTTGGGGCTGGGACCTTTATCAAGGAATGTTAGAAGAGCGGGTCCCAAAGAGCACGCCGTTGGGTTTAGGGTTTAGGGCTTCAAGACTTCAGGGGCTTATCAGGGTTAGGGTTGTAGGGTTTGGCACTTTAGAGCTCTGGGGTTTAGAGTCTAGAGGTCTTAGGATTAAGGCCCAGTTTATTTTGACCCTTACGAAGGAATGTACCACGATCTATGACTGAAGGGCTCAGCGGTGCATTCATAATATTTCAGCATGTACCTTCAGCCATTAAAGAAGGCTTTAAACTCTAGCTTTCGGAGCATAGGCATGTACCCCTTCAAGCTTGAACCCTAAACCCTAATGCCTGTGCAGAGGGCTCAATATTCTGATTTGCNGTACCTTCAGCCATTAAAGAAGGCTTTAAACTCTAGCTTTCGGAGCATAGGCATGTACCCCTTCAAGCTTGAACCCTAAACCCTAATGCCTGTGCAGAGGGCTCAATATTCTGATTTGCGGCCTGTCCCTGATTGAATGGGGTATTGTTTGGTGTTGGGCATCTGTTTTGAGGATCATGAAACTCAGTAAACAAGATTATGTCCTTTAATCAGGGTGAAAAGTAAAAACAAGCTACTACTACTACTACTACTACTGCTACTGCTACTACTACTACTACTACTAAGTAACTTATGGTTACTGTATTTATAACCCGTTGTGCGCAGCATCGGGACTTGGGTGTCCTTCTCGTTCAAACTCTTCTCGAACCGTCAGGCTGGGTTCGGGATCCGACGAAGTCAGGAGCGGTTTAGGGATTAGGGACACCGATACCAGTTGCCACGACGAACAGCTGCTCTAGCACGTTCGGAAAACCAGACAATTCNGAACCGTCAGGCTGGGTTCGGGATCCGACGAAGTCAGGAGCGGTTTAGGGATTAGGGACACCGATACCAGTTGCCACGACGAACAGCTGCTCTAGCACGTTCGGAAAACCAGACAATTCCCAACAGAAGCTGCGAACAATTGCCCTTGAAGAGGAAGCCAAAACAGCACATCACTGCTCAACACACGGCTACATGAAAATTCTCTGAAGTGACACTTCGCAGACTGCTGGGTAGTTGGGTGCTCTCCAGGCTCCGGTTGAAGAAACCACCAAACGTCAAACTCTGCAGGCTGCTGGGTAGTTGGATGCCCTGCAGGCTCTGGTTGAAACTGTCACCAAACGTCAAACTCTGCAGGCTGCTGGGTAGTTGGATGCCCTGCAGGCTCTGGTTGAACTTAAACCCAAACGTCAAACTCTGCAGGCTGCTGGGTAGTTGGATGCCCTGCAGGCTCTNGAACTTAAACCCAAACGTCAAACTCTGCAGGCTGCTGGGTAGTTGGATGCCCTGCAGGCTCTGGTTGAAATCGACACCAAACGTCAAACTCTGCAGGCTGCTGGGTAGTTGGATGCCCTGCAGGAATCGACACCAAACGTCAAACTCTGCAGGCTGCTGGGCAGTTGGATGCCCGCCAGGCTCCGGTTGAAGAAACAACCAAACGTCAAACTCTGCAGGCTGCTGGGTAGTTGGATGCCCTCTAGGCTCTGGTTGAAACTGTCACCAAACGTCAATGAGACGTCCGACGACCCATCAACCTACGGGACGTCCGAGACGTTGAATCTGTCACCAAACGTCAAACTCTGCAGGCTGCTGGGTAGTTGGATGCCCTGCAGGCTCTGGTTGAAATCGAGACCAAACGTCAAACTCTGCAGGCTGCTGGGTAGTTGGATGCCCTGCAGGCTCTGGTTGAAATAGACACCAAACGTCAAACTCTGCAGGCTGCTGGGTAGTTGGATGCCCTCTAGGCTCTGGTTGAAGAAACGACCAAACGTCAAACTCTGCAGGCTGCTGGGTAGTTGGATGCCCTGCAGGCTCTGGTTGAAATCGACACCAAACGTCAAACTCTGCAGGCTGCTGGGTAGTTGGATGCCCGCCAGGCTCCGGTTGAAACTGTCACCAAACGTCAAACTCTGCAGGCTGCTGGGTAGTTGGATGCCCTCTAGGCTCTGGTAGAAGAAACGACCAAACGTCAAACTCTGCAGGCTGCTGGGTAGTTGGACGCCCGCCAGGCTCCGGTTGAAACTGTCACCAAACGTCAAACTCTGGAGGCTGCTGGGTAGTTGGATGCCCTGCAGGCTCTGGTTGAAGAAACGACCAAACGTCAAACTCTGCAGGCTGACTGCTGGGTAGTTGGATGCCTTGCAGGCTCTGGTTCAAATCGACACCAAACGTCAAACTCTGCAGGCTGCTGGGTAGTTGGATGCCCTCTAGGCTCTGGCACTGGTTGAAACTGTCACCAAACGTCAAACTTTGCAGGCTGCTGGGTAGTTGGATGCGGTGCAGGCTCTGGTTGAAACTGTCACCAAACGTCAAACTCTGCAGGCTGCTGGGTAGTTGGATGCCCTGCAGGCTCTGGTTGAAACTGTCACCAAACGTCAAACTCTGCAGGCTGCGGGGTAGTTGGATGCCCTGCAGGCTCTGGTTGAACGTAAACCCAAACGTCAAACTCTGCAGGCTGCTGGGTAGTTGGATGCCCTCTAGGCTCTGGTTGAAGAAACGACCAAACGTCAAACTCTGCAGGCTGCTGGGTAGTTGGATGCCCTGCAGGCTCTGGTTGAAATCGACACCAAACGTCAAACTCTGCAGGCTGCTGGGTAGTTGGATGCCCGCCAGGCTCCGGTTGAAGAAACGACCAAACGTCAAACTCTGCAGGCTGCTGGGTAGTTGGATGCCCTGGTTAAGGTCTTGGTTGGAATACCACGTGAGTGACATCGTTTCGTTCAGGGCAGCTACATCAGACAGAGTCTTCTCTTCGAGTAGGCGCTCCCAAAGCAACGCGACACGACCCGCACCAAGCTTCCGCACCACGTACCAGATCTCGTCGTGCTGGACTTGATGCAGCAGCAGCTGGCGCTGATCGATGACACAACCGCCGGATGTCAGCACAAGTAAACCTGCCGGGTGACCAACTCCGGCTGCGATGCGTTCCGTTGCTTCCCAACCCNGCTGGACTTGATGCAGCAGCAGCTGGCGCTGATCGATGACACAACCGCCGGATGTCAGCACAAGTAAACCTGCCGGGTGACCAACTCCGGCTGCGATGCGTTCCGTTGCTTCCCAACCCGTTTCAGTAGACTTGACCTCCAGCTCAAAGCTGGAACCTGCCAGGCAGTGAACGCTCACAGTGCGCTTGGCCTTGTCCGGACGGGCCTCTGCAGGCTGCGGGACACTCCTCTTCATGGTGCCTTCGGACGGATTCAATCGGCCATGGCGCTGGCCGCGCTTCCCTGCAGAAGCCCGGTAGTTCGCAAGTTTAGGGTGTAAGGTGTCGGAGTTGAGGTTCATGACTGGCAAGTGCGCGAGTGCATGTGTATATGTAATATATATATNGCGCTGGCCGCGCTTCCCTGCAGAAGCCCGGTAGTTCGCAAGTTTAGGGTGTAAGGTGTCGGAGTTGAGGTTCATGACTGGCAAGTGCGCGAGTGCATGTGTATATGTAATATATATATATATACATATTTTTGTTTTAAATACTTATATACGTATACAAAGAGAGAGGGGAACGGGAACATATGTGACATTGCGTATGAAAAAAACTTGTGATGTCGGTCTAAGATAAAGCCAATTCCAGTATGCGGCAATTGCATGTCACAGGTACCAGTCCTTCTGGATCCAGGCGGCAAAATTGCACAAACAGTACCGGCTTTGGTGTCCAAAATCTATAACCCTAAGGCCCAAATAGGAAAGCTTGGCCCCCAAAGTACCTAGATACGGACTACTTTAAG
>BGNK01000378.1:143499-194636 GCA_003297005.1 Symbiodinium sp. clade A Y106
CCTTATAATAAGGATCCTACTATTTGGGGGGCTATATTAGGGTCCCCTAATTTTCGGAAACTCCCATATAATAATCATATTACTGCACCCCCCCCCCAATACTAACCTCCATAACTTTACATAACTACTATTTGAAACCCAAGTACCCAATTGTTGGGTCGTCTGGACCCCTAGGGATAGGAATGGAACTAAGCCGCAAGGTGGGATGCCTGATCGAAACTAAAGGGCAATGGTGTCAGGGTTCCGAAACGGACCTTGGAGACCAATATATGTTCCTAAGCGACTAAGGGCTTCTAATGACGATACTCAACCCCTATTCTAACTATTAAGGCTTCTATATTGCTGCCCCGTTCAAGGTTGGTCCTTCCCGTTCCATGTGAGCTTCGTGGAAACTACTCCTGAGTTCATACCTGCACGAAAACCCTCAACCCGCTAGTCCCCCTAAAGGCCTGGGGGTGTAGGGCTTACAGGTGCAAGCCCTACCACGGTTTAAGGTTTGGGGTTAAACCCGAGACCCCAAAACCCGAGGCCCTGAAACCCCAAGACAATTCACGGCTTAGGGTAGGTTGGGTCGGGGAACGTGCATGCGATCGGAATGCCTAGCAGCCCGATACCAAGTCGTTGGGTCTCATTCTGCCAGTACAAATTCATGAAAAGCCACATTCAGTCTCACAAGCCTATTGTGCGGGCAAGTGGGCTGTGGGAGGATGAGTGGAAGTCACAAAAGATCTGCACACACACAGCATGCCAGCTGCGCCCATAGGTGTTCATGATCTTCGATACCTTGGTGCATGGTCTGAGGGCCCTGTACCCTCATAAGCCTTGAAAGAATCAAACCCTCTGGAGGACTTCTACTACTTGGAGGTTCATGGGACTTAGTAAGTACAGTTATAAGTGACCTAATTGGGGTTATAAGTACATATAAGTGTAGTTACCTTAATTATAACCCTAGTTACTAAGTCCCATGAACCTCTAAGTAGGATCACTGCAGCGACAGGAGACGACATCAAGTGGACGACGGGAGACGGAAGTTGTACTGTCAAGGGTCTACGGTTCAGAGTGTCAGGGGTAGCTGCTAACCGCTAGCCGGCTCTACCGTTTCTGTCAAGGCAAACAGCTGCTCAACAGTCTTGGCATGAGACGCGCTTGCTGCAAGGTTCACAAAGATGCCCCAGACATGTAAAGATCTGTGTTGCGACATGCAACCTACCACCAACTTCTCCAAACACAATACAGGGGCCTTAATTGTTAGAATAGGGTTTTGGGGCCCATTATACTGTAATCCTAATAAGAAACCTCCAAAATAGCTTTGTTAATTATTTAGGCCCCTATAGCACTCATTTCGTTATCGACCTGCAAGTGTTCAGGCGAAGCTCGCATGCAACGCAGCAATATCACGGAGGTTCATCACTGGAGCCACAAACATGTTGGCAACATGATCAACCTGCACCTACGCCGCTGCCTGTCAGCAGTACATGCAAGAATTGGAAACGAGAACTGCAGACCATGCTGCAACTTGACCCAGGCAAGCGTGTGGGACAGTGCACACTCAGATCCTGAACGAAACGTTTCCAACTATGTTAGGATCGGCGCTATTGAGGATGTGCTGTTGAATGATGAAATTATTGTAGCTGCGCATCTCCGGCAAACCGCGACCGCGCAAAAAACTCTGCATCGCTTGCAGCGCGTCTGTTTGAAGAGCCTTCATGCACTTCAAGAAGCCGTGCTTGCAGATAGTTCTTCGCACCTCGGTGTCCTTCGGCGCAACAACCCATCGGCCATGGGTGTGGTTTGACAATAAGGCATGCCTTAGTATTTTCTGCTCCACATCAGCTGCAGTGTCTGTGGGAACAGGTAGTGCGTCAAATGATTTTCGCAGGGTGCTCTTGTGTTCTGGCCTGTTCACAAAGATGAGCAGTGCCTCACGCACGTCGCTGTTAAAGCTTTCATCCATATAGCTCATCCATGCCTTCCGAATCCTTGATCATGAATGGCCCTCCACCCTTGAACACTCTCCGCGCTGCCATTCCGCCGTACTCTTCGCACTTTCGTCGAGTCTTTGAGCCGTGGGTCGAAATTGGGAGGACAAATGCCAAGTCATCGCGGTAGCTTCCCCACGGTGTTCGACGGTCTGTAGCTTGCAGCACCGTATGTGCTTCTGCACACGCGGCCTGTGATGGATAGACTGTTAGCGGTCCGAGGTGGTTGTTGAACCAAAACTTTGCAACAGACTGCACAAGATATCCGGTCTCGTCCCAGTAGCCAAGATCCTGCAAGGAAATCCCTGAGGTTCATCGAAAGCTTGCGGATCAGCCGGACAGCCCGCCCAGTGCTCCGCCATTTTGACAATTCCATGTGCGTCCGGCTGCAAAACAGCTCTAACTTTCGTTCCGGGACAACGACCAAATTCAGCTTGCTGGGATGTTGTAATTGCAGGCAAGACCTGTGCACCAGTTTCTTTGTAAATCCGCATACTAGAAGCTGCACCACTTGGAACGAAAATCCAAATTTCTTGGTTGCGCAACGACACGATTGGCCGAACTTGCTCGAGAAACCCCACGTCGCCTGTCAGCAGTGCAAGGCAGGCAACACTTGTGGACTGTGCGAGAAGTATCAACTTTGCCGTGATGGCTTTGTCACTGGCTTCTCCTTCTTCTGTCTGGTGCTTAGTAGGGAATGGGGGAATGGATCCCTATATAATCCCCAATAATAGTCCCCATAATCCATTCCCCCATTCCCCACTAAGAACCAGACATTAAGGACCCTTATAGTACCCTTATAGTATCCCTTATAGTAGCCCCTATAGACCCCTGTAAAGGCACCATATATTCCCTAGTCTTGGTTTCGTGGAATCGGGCTGAAGGAGACCCCAGCCTGTTGGAAGAATCTCTGCCACGCCGGTTTAGGGTTTAGGGTCTACCAGGTGCTGCGAAAACAGTGGTGCCAACCCTGAAGCCGCTCTTTCTCAACTGCGCGATGGCCTCCGTGATCAGATGCAGACCACAGTGATCTGCATCAACCAAAAGCTCGGCACGTCGTTTGGATGCCGTCAAACACAATCCAGCCCGATGTCAAAGTCTTAGTATACCTGTCGCAATTATGCAACCCACAGCATGTGGGAATGACCAACACGCCTAACATAGCTCCAACTCCTATCTTACATACTATCTGCTGGCCTATGTCGCAGTCGAGTGGCTGGCCAACAGACCACGGCAATGACGGAAGGCCCCCAGCGCCCTCAACCTCGTTGCGAAGGATCGCGAAGCTGTGACCGAAGAAGGCCTTGCGGCGCACGCCACCTGCTCCGAGATCTCGCCGAAGCATGCAGGGTGCTGTGAATCCATGACAAAGCTAACATCTCGACGCTGAAAACCAGCAGGTTGCTTGATCCAAATTTCAACCCGAAGGCTCCATGTACCTTTATAGTAGATACTTAAGCCTTAAAGGGGTCCCTATATGGGTACTTTAAGGCCTAAGTATCTACTATATGGGTACATGGAGCCTTAGGGATTCCTGGCACTGCCACCTCCCAGCAACTCCAGAGCTGGCCGTGAATACAACACAACGGTTGATGGACAAAATCCTGCATGACCCTAAGGACCCTAAACTATGGGAATTATGGTATATTCTTTATAATGGGTAATGCAGGATTTTGTCCATCAACCGAATCACGCATGCGGGTTTTCCGTTGTTTATGTTCTTCCCCTCAGCGCCCAGGTACCTTGACATGCTTTGTTTGGCCATCAAGTCCCTATCTTTATATGTATATGTATGTATGCATACATATATATATGTATACACACACATGTCCTTACGGGCCAAAGTATCGACTATGTGAGTACATGGACCCCTAAGGTTAGCTCCGACTTGCTGAACATGGAACCATGACGACTTGTTGCACACTGAGACTTGTGATTGGAACTTGGTTGAAACTAAAGTAGAGAGTCGTGCTACTGCCGCCAAGAGTAAAACTCCATGCCACTGGCCTCTCCAACATACACGAAAGCAGGACGTGCGTGTATATATAAGTATATAATATGTACATACTGACCGTATGTATAATCACAAGTAACTATATGCATTTATCACTGTTTACATGTATTTGTGTAGGTGTGTAAATATTTTATTACATATTCAAACATGCTATTGAACTGTATTATGTTACACTGTATGAACCTACATTATACTATATTGGAATATATCATAGTATACTACAGAATATGCCAAGCTGAATTATATTATATCGTTTTTACGGCGGTATGTCATCATGCGAAGTTTCCAAATTGCAATATGTTGCAAACCTATTGTGAAACATTATAGTATAGATTGCTTTATTTGGCTGTGCTACACCATATTACAGCACATTATAATAGACCGTGTTGTCTTATATTACGAACTGTATTGCTAATTAAACTGTGTGGTATTACAGTATGCTGCACCACATTATACAATATTATATCACATTACATGATTTTACATTGTATCATACCGTATCATTTTAGAGCATACTATGTCACATTACATTATGTTGCATTCTTTCGTGCCAGCTCATCATATGCTATCTCATCATACCATATCATATCCTAAAACTATATCTTATTATGTTACAATATATTGCAATACATGGTACTATGATATACCATCCCACATTATACTTCATTACATGGTGCTAAATTTGGCTAGAACATGTATTGTAAAATGTTTTACTGTATTATGTTACTCTATATTCTGTTATATTCTATTTTAGTCTGTGATGTTTTATTAAGCTATGATATTTCGTGATGTTTTATATGCTAGTATGATGAATACGATCTGTGTATGAGGATGCTATACCATTGCCTATATTAGCCCGATACCTGGGGTCCAGGCAAAGGTCGCAAGCCATCGTGGCCCAAAAGGCCTTTCAATTGCTTTGGCGTGGGGCTCCTTAGTGGCCTAGATCTGCTGATGGACACAATCGCGCAAGCCGCACAATCAGGAATAGACCCGCAGGCAGTCTGCAGGTGACTGTGGACGAACAACCAAGGCCTACATCTCACAACCTAACTGAAACATGCTCGTAATTAGTTCCTATACCCTTAAGACCCATAAACACCCTCAGCCCCGAACCAAACAACCGCGCTTGAACCCTACACCAGGTCTTAAGCCCAAATCCCTCCAACCCCTGGTTCCCCCACCCGCTCGCCCATCAAGAGTCCTGTGCATACGAAAACCTAGCGTTTTAAGGGTAAGGCCCCGTAGTCAAGAGGGTCACAACCTACCATTTTCTGTAGGGTTTGGGGCTACAGTATTATCCAATGTTTCAGGTTAACAAGGAGAGCCCAGAATCAAGGCAAAAAGGATTACTATACTAAGTCACTGTGGGACTCTGTCTGATCCCTGAACCCTCCCTAAGCCTCAACCTTCAACCCGAAAACCCCATGAAACCCTAGAGCCTACACCCTTAACAACCCCAGGAACCCTAGGTAACAGGAAGCCTTAAAGGAACCCACAAAAGAAGGCCAGGAAACTAACAGTCACCTTGGGATCCGCAAACCTACCGTTTTAAGGGTTAGACACAACAATTAAGGGGTCATAACCTACTATTTTGTAGGCTTTGGGGCCACAGGCATTCCTTAACCACAATTACACCCCTAAACACTAAAGCATCCTAAACCCCTGAAAGGAACTCTTCCAGGACCCCCAGAGAAGCCTTCAAAGGGATCCTTAAAGGCGACTCCCCGAAAGAAGCCTTTAGGGCCCCAGCAAAAATAAGGATAGGGATATCCCATATACACCCCCTTATAATGGAGCCCAATAAGGTAGGGAAATCCCTGCAAAGTGCTTCTGCTTATGTCCTTTTGGGGGTCCCTAACCCTAAACCCTAAACCCTAACCCCTATACCCTAAACTCTAAATCCTATACACTAAACCCTAACCCCTTAAGCTCCTCGCAAGTTTCGGAAGCGGGCCTCGAGGATGCGGATGCCGGCTGCAGCACAAAGAAGTACCTGTGAGGTCCCTATAAGGGATCCTATACCCAGACCCCCGGGAGGATCCAAAAAGTAGATCCCTTAATGGGGGGTTGCTACAAAGTACCGTTAGTAGTATAGGGCCCCAAATTAGGGGATCTACTTTCCAGATCCTTACGGGGGTCTGGGTAAGGGCTCCTATAAGGGATCTATAGGGTTTAGGATTTAGGGTGTAGGGCTTCCGAATCCCTACAGAATAGTAGGTTATGACCCCGGTATTATAGGGTCTAACCCCTAAAACAGTAGGTTTTTTGGATCACCAGGTACCTTCCCACAGATTTGTAACCTGTTCTTTTTCGAGGGTTTAGGGTTTAGGGCTTGCGGTTAGAGGTTCATAACTGGTTCAGAGTTTAGAGGTTTAGCGCCTAGCGCTTAGATGTGATTTTTGCGTTTCGGATTTGGGGTTTAGGTTTCGGGGTGTGGGGTTCAGATTCCAAGGGCTCAAAATTTAAGATCAAGGGTTCGGGGATAAAGGTTTACCTTGACCTACCAAAACCTACTTTTTAATAGGGTCCCTATAAATTCATATTAGGGTTTATAATAAGAACCTACAAAAAAGTAGGGTTTGGTAGTTAAAGGTAGGGTCGTTAATACTTCGAAGAGGGCTATCGGGTACCGTACGTTAACGTGTAACTAGTTAGAGACTATGAAGAAGTGATACATGACCCCTTGGTAATATAATAGACACCTCTCCGCTACTAAAGCTTATGGTAGGGATCCGAACACCAGGGCCTTATAGGAAAGGGTGTTCATAATTATACCCAGTAATCAAGACCCCTGGATTGCCTATTCCGAGCCCTGTTGCAGGGTGGATGGGTTTCTTGCCTGACTTCTGAACCCCTCCTACAAGTTAAACTTTTAGCCTCCTTATTATAGTTCATAGAGAAACCCAAATAAAAGTTATAGTCCTAAGAGCCAGTCAGAAGAACGCCAACTATCCTAAACCTAAACCCTATAGATCCCTTATAGATCCCTTAAAGGAACCCTTAAGGATCCCTTTAAAGAGCCAATATAGAAGAACGCCCAGGTTTAATTAAGGGATCCTCAACCCAAAACCCTAAACCTTAAGGGTTGCGGGGTTGCTCTGCGGGAGGACTTAGGGTCTATAGGGCTTAGGGATTTTGAAACGATTCGCTAGAGAATTCCTTTGAGGTCTTAGGCCCTACCCATAGGCTCCATAGTAGTTCCTTTCTGGGGTTCATATTTAAGATCCTATAAGGTAACCCCCAAAAAGGAACTACTACGGAGCCCATGGGTATGCTATATTACGCACCAACATCCTAGGGCCCTAAACTATCTATAATATGCACCACCCTAAACCCTAAACCCTTAAACCCTTACTCCCCTGAGAATCCGCGAGCCCCTGGAAGGACAAGGCTCGGACCAGACAGCCCAACAGCCCAAGACGGAAGAGACGGCTGCGAGCCCTGGAGGGCTCTTGGGTTTAGGCTTACAGTAAACCCCATAAAGTTGGAAACCGGATAAAGGCCAAATCGTGCTGGGATTCCCTATACATTACTTTTAAGGCTTAGGATTGAGGCTATGGGGTTTCCAACTTTTGGGCTTCTACTGTAGGGTGTCAGGGTTTCAAGTTTCGGCTTCACGCTTGAAGGGTTCAGGTTTGTCTCAAACCCTAAGGCTCCATGTACCCATATAGTAGATACTTAGGCCTTAAAGTACCCATATAGGGACCCCTTTAAGGCTTAAGTATCTACTAAAAAGGTACATGGAGCCTTCGGGAAACTGCTGACTTTCGCAGAACCAAAACGAGGATTAGATAGGAGTTTCGTTCGGGTTTCAGGAATCAAAAGGGTTTCATACGGATGTCGAAGAGGTTTACATTGCATGTATGCATGTATGCATGTAAGCACGTATGTACGTATGTATGCATGCACGTAGGCATGTCTGTACGTGTCCGTATCTGTCTGTATGTAGATGGCAAAACGGTTTTGGTTAGCTGAACAAGTTCTTGGCTGACTTCTGAACTTCCTCCTAAAAGTTAAACTTTTGGCCTCCTTATTACAGTTCATATAGAAACCCAACAAGTTAAAGTCCTAAGAGCCAACCATAAGAACGCCAAGAAGTTCAGGATAATTCTAGGCATAGGGCTCGAGGCATGGGGGGATGAACCCGAGGTGTAGGGTTTTCTCAAGATGCCGTTGACTTCTCAAAACATAGCGATAGCCTGTGAAGCTTTGTCCATAAGCCCAATCCCTAAACTCTAGTACCCCAAGAGCATTGTTAATTTTGGTCCCTGACCTGATTTAGGGGACCCCGAACCTCCCTCTATGCAACAGGTCTAGATTTTAGGGTCCAATCTATGCTCAGTTATGGCCATTATAATATGCAAGCTCCTCGTAAAAAGAATCCGAACTTACGCAAAGCAAGTGCCATGACGGCTGAAAGGGTCCCATGGAGTCGAAACCACCCACCAAAATCCTGCGGGTGACTATAATACAAGGTCCTCAAAAAAGTCTGTTACAACGATGCAGGCGAAAGGGGTAGTGATAGTAATTGCTCCGGCTCCAACCCTTTTAATTGCCGCAAGTCCTGTGTTCTAGGGCTTGCTGGATTCTGCTGGTTTTCGAAGACTTTACTTACGTACATGTAGGAGCATGGGATTTAGTAACTTAGTAAGTGAGGTTATAGTTGGAGGCCCTTTTGACTTAGTAAGTAGGGTTAGTAAGGTGAGTCATGGGGGATTATAATAGGGTTTCTAAGGGATACTAAGTAGACTTACGCTTCCTAAGTCAAAAGGACCTCCAAGTAAGAACCTTTTTCGCGGTTGCAGGTGATAGTAGCTATAGCCTGGAGCTCTCCAAAGGTTCCATTTGGGGAGTTCTTTAAATTAGGGCCCTTTAAGGATTTCTTAAAAGGATCTGTGAGGTCTATAGGGGTTTCTATAGGGTCTCTACAAGGGTATTCTTAGGTAGTTATCTAAATCAGGATAACTTTTTAGGTCACCAAAATTGCATGGCACCCTTCCAAAGGACCCTAAAAGGGACCCTAATTTAGAGAACTACCCATGTACCTAATATAGGTCCTATCTACGCACTTTAACTTTAAGCTCCAAGCTTTTTCTATATAGTTACATGGAGCCTCAGGGTTCGTGCATTGGACATCCTACTTAATGTCAGCAACGCAAAGGATTTCGGGGTTTAGGGTCAAGGGTTAAAGGATTATGGGGACTTAGTAACTCAAAGGGTTTACCTGTATCCCCAAACCCTACAAAGCAGTAGGTTTAGGGTTTAGGGTTATGACCCCTTAATTAGAGGGTCTAACTCCTAAAACGGTAGGTTTTTGGATCCCCAGGTAGGGTTTGGGGGTTTAGAGTAAAGGAGCATGTTAGTCCCTCAAAGGGTTTTGGGTTTGGGGGTTTAGGGTTGGGGTTACAGGATCCCTTATACAGGCAAAAACTTATCGATAGGTAGGGCCTGCTGCAGATTTTAGGGGTTCGGGGTTTAGGGTTTACGGGCTTGCGGTTAGGGTCAGGATGTTACGGTTTACCCGTGAAAGCCTACTGCTTCAAGGGCCCTACTTTGACCTGCTTCTTTTGTAGGGTCCCTATACATACTAGGGGTTGAAATAACAACCTATGAAAAAGTAGGTTCTGGTAGCTTAAGGTAGACACTGAACCCTTCAGTCGGCAATGCCTGGAAGAAGCATCATATGCGATGCCCTGCCTGCTGGAGGTGCTACGGTTGATGATATAACTCATGCATTCCCTTAACGACCCGGTTTGGGGCTTCGGGTTTAGGGGGTATTCCTTATCCCAAAGGCTCCATGAACCTTTATAGCAGATACTTAAGCCTTACAAAGGGTCCCTATATAGGTACTTTAAGGCCTAAGTATGTACTACATGGGTACATGAAGCCTAAGGGTATTATGGGTAATGCAGGATTTGTAGCATCAACCGTACTTACGAGACTGAGAACATACACTCTGGAAGACTTCTCCCCAAAGTGTTAAACTCTGTTCAGGGTTTAGGGTTTGGGATTAAACCGGGATAGAGCACAGACCAATTCAGACCCCTATATTACGGCCTTTCAGGGCCCATTTTCGGGTTTCGGGCTACAGGAATTGGGAATTTACAGGGCTTACGGGCGGCTTCAATAAGCCCGAACGACTCTCTCTGCCTAAACCCTAATCCCTAAGCCTTGTGGCCTGAAGATAGCAGTTTGGGCCTAAACTACTATAGCGAACTTTTGTTCGCAGGTTCTTGTTATAAACAAACTTTAGTACGGCATGGATACGGACCATACAGACAGTAGATTTGGGTGGTAGGTTAGTTATGGGTAATGGGTTAGTTACGGTACGGTTTGGGACATACAAAATGGTAATTAGGGTAAGCCCCAAAAGCCTCTATGGCCTAAACCCTAAACCCGTAAACCTCAAACCCTAAACCTTACACCCTAAACCCCTATAAACCCTAACCCTAAACCCTATAACCCTAAACCCTTAAACCTCAAACCTTGAATGGGTTCTGCAGTCTGAGGAAATTCGGAGATGAAAGGTTCTTGTCTTTGTGGGGGGGCTGCAGGCTGCTTTTTGGGGATGTACAGGAGTCTAGGCTTCAGGGTTTAGGGTCTTCTTGGGCATGTGGTTTATTAAAGGCTTTTGGCCCTGCGTTTTGCGGAACTGTAGAGCATCTGGGTCTAGAGCTATAAGAATATCTAGTTCTAGGAGTTTGAGAAGGTTTTTTGTCATATGACTATGGCATTCCATAGGATCTTATCTGGTTTACAATGGTTTATGAAGGTTTCGCAGGACTAAACCCTAAACCCCAAACCCTAAAGTAGAAGCCAGAAAGTTGGAACATAAGTATCCTCATGCCCTTAAGCTAAAGTAGAAGGGATCCTAGCACTAATCCTCCTAAACCCATGTTCCAACTTTCTGGGGTTCACTATACACCCTAAACTCCTAAACCCTACACCCCAAACAAGCCGCAAAAGCAAACCCCGAGCACGACGCTTCTGAAGGCACAGCCAGAAAGCCTTGCAAGGAGGGCCTTGAATATTAGAATAGGGTTCCTTTAAAGGGCTCCTTAAAAGGGGATCTATAAGGGATACAAAAAGGGCTCTAGGATGTAGGGGCCTTAATAATATAGTTAGAATAGGGTTCAGGGGTACATTATACTATAACTATAATAAGGAACCCTGAGGAATGATATTGGTAGTTATTCAGGCCCCTATTAATAGCAAGCAGGATTGGCAACACTGAGGCACTATCAAACTCAAAAAAACAACAAGACAAGCGTGGCTATTGAGCTGACCGAACAAACTACCCTACATATCCCTGTTTCCTCCGATTCTTTAACTGCCACGCACTGCACAACTGTCAGCATTAACCCGAGCATCACCCCAGGTCACAATAGTTCCGCCGTCAAGGATGGCAGAAAAAGCAGAGCAAGAGTATTGGATCTGCTGCACGTTCTTCAGCTGGTCCTGCACTGCACTACTGTCACCACCAGCAAAAGCATCACCCCAGGTCACGACGGATCCGTCGGCGCGAATGGCAGCAAATGCTTTGCCAGAGGCTTGGACCTGCTGCACATTCTTCAGCTGAGCCAGCACAGCGCTGCTCTCGACACCATCGTCATCATCATCACCCCAGGTCACGACCGATCCATCAGCAAGAATAGCAGCGAAAGCACCGCTGGAAGCTTGGATCTGCTGCACATTCTTCAGCTGAGCCTGCACGTCACTACTGTCACCACCAGCCGAAGCATCACCCCAGGTCACAACAGTTCCGTCGCCGAGGATAGCAGCAAAAGCTGTGGAAGATGCTTGGATCTGCTGCACATTCTGCAGCTGGGCCTGCACAGCACTGCTCTGACCACCAGCCTGAGCATCACCCCAGGTCACAACAGTTCCGTCGCCCAGAATGGCAGCAAAAGCAGAGCGAGAGGCTTGGATCTGCTGCACGTTCTTCAGTTTATGCTGCACAAAGCTACTGTTACCAGCAGGCCCAAACCAAGAATCACCCCAGGTCACGACGGATCCATCAGCAAGGATGGCTGCAAATGCATTGCTGCAAGCTTGGATATGCCGCACATTCTTCAACTGATCCTGCACCTCACGACTGTTCCCGCCGTGGCGATCATCACCCCAGGTGACAACCGACCCATCACCAAGGATGGCAGCAAAAGCACAAGTTGAGGCTTGAATTTGTTGCACGTTCTTCAGCCGTGCCTGGACCAAACTGCTGGCACCACCCGCCCGAGCATCACCCCAGGTCACGACGGATCCGTCGGCAAGAATAGCCGCAAAAGCAGCACCAGTGGCCTGGATCTGTTGCACGTTCTTCAACTGAGCCTGCACAGCACTACTGTCACCACCGTGACGTGCAGAACCCCACGTCAGGACGGATCCATCGCCAAGAATGGCAGCAAAGGCGCTCCCAGAAAAGCCTCTGGCGGCTTGGATCTGCATCACGTTCTGCAGCTGATCCTGCACAGCACTACTGTCGGCACTAGAGCGAGCATCACCCCACGTCTCGACAGTGCCGTCGCCTAGAATGGCAGCAAAAGTTTTGCCAGAGGCTTGAATCTGCAGTCTGTTAATCTGCAAGGTCAGGGAACCACCCTTTTGAAGCCGTGCTTCCTTGACAGTCGAACATGCATCTAAAACACTTCCCGCTGAGTTCAGCAGTCGCCCGTTTCCGACTCCAAGCGCGGTCTGTGCGCGACGTTTCACGGCTGCTACCTCTTCTTCCAAACCTGCTTTCAGGGCAATTCTCTTGCCACTGAGCAGGCTGACTTCCACTGCAACCGACATTTCCCAGGTCGGAAGAAGTCAAACATCTGAACCGTCCTTCTGGGAAAGTAACCCTAAGGGTCCAAAGGACCCAATAATTAGGTACTTAGGTTTCGGATAGTAGTTATGTAGGTTACTATTTTGGAGAGTATATGATAATTAGGTACTCGGACCCTTAGGGTAAAGTCGGCGCGACCAAGACCGTAAACTTAGGCACCAAGCCCTGGACTCAAACCGGTCTCTTGGTTGCTACACCGCACTACAGAGGGACACCGGGAGGAGGCCGAGGTTGAGGGTTTAGGGTTTATAGCGCCCCAAAAAAGCACATAAGCAAAAACAAGGATAGGGCCCCTTATAATGAAGCCCAATAAGGTAGGGATATCCCTATAAAATGCTTATGCTTATGTGCTTTGGGGGGTCCCTAAGTTTAGGGTTTACCCGTGCTTCTACTACTACGGTTGATGATATAAATCCTGCATTGCCCATAATAAGGAATATACCATACTTCCCATAGCTTAGGGTCCTTAAGGTAATGCAGGATTTATATCATCAACCGTGGTGGAACCGGTTTAGGAGTTAGAGGATTTTCGGACGTTCGCACAGCTCTCGGCGGACTCCTTGCGGAGAAACTATACCTCAAGCTGAAAGCCAAACGCCTTGGGCTTTAGTATTTATGGGTTGGGGGTTTAGAGGATAATCTTGGGCCTTAAAAATCAGACTACGGTGGAGGGGTATAATAGAGTACTTTGGGGAATATCATTGGCAATTGTTGAGGCCGCTGTGCTCATGCTGCGACCGCCACCGTCTTGCTTTTGCTGAAAGTCTGAAAGCCCCACTGCAGCGATTACTGTTGCTGCTCACAGCTGTTCGCAAATATGTATATATATATGTATGTAAATATATATATATATGTATATTTATGTATGTATGTATGTATGTATATATACATATATGTGTATATATAGATAGATTAATGTATCGTGTATCATATATGCATGCATAGGGGGATGAACTAGAACGGCGCATGGTAGTAGTTTCGCGTATGAGTTCCTGGTTTGGTGTCTGGCGACATGTAGCTGTTGAAGAGAGCTGAACCATTAGCCCACATGTAAAGCCCTGAACCCCAAACCCCAAACCGAAAACCCTAAACCCTGAACCCCAAACCCTAACCTTCAGCCCTAAACCCTGAACCCCAAACCCTAAGTTTCAGCAATGAGAGGTTTGCAGTGTAGGCTTCAGGACTCGCGGATGCCAGGTTCATGAAAAGCAGGGACTTGTGGGGTCTAGGGTTTTGGGTGTAGGGTTTACGTAGGGTCTACGGGTTTGGGGGTTTGGGGTTCAGGGTTTAGGGTTTAGGGTATAGGGTTTCACTGAATGCTTTAGAACAGGGGTTTGTGCAGTTTGTCTTGACAGGGTGTATTCAAGCAAGGTTTCCCAGAAGCTGTAAGGGCTTGAGGCGAGCCGATAATGATGATGAGTTCTACGATTGTTCTACATTGCTGAAACAAACAAGCTAGGTTCCTGAGTAGCCCCTTTATAATAAGGGTACCCTTTTTCTTATTATTCGGTTTTATTAAGGGGACCCTAAAACAAAAAGGAAACTAGAAGGCTGATTGCCGAGGCGTTTATGTCAGAGCTGGCATCCCAACACTTGAACCCCGCATTGCCCCAAGCGCAAAACCCAAAACGCAAACCCCACACCCCCAAAACCCTAAACCTAAACCCAAAAAGACCCGAGAGGAGCACATGATGCCTTGCCAGCCGCTGCTCATGCGCAAGTCTACTCGCTCAAAGCTTGTCCCCCGGCTACGAGCTGACCGGGTTCGTATAGTAAGTAAGTAAGTACATATTATACCGTACTGTATCATAATGTAGTATAATACACTATTTAGTAATTATACTTTCATGTACTATGGGTTCTTGAGGTTGGACGCTTCAGGCACATGCCCTGTGATTACAACCTGCCCAGGGCTGGTGTAGTCCCAGTAGTCTTCAACCTCCGACACACTGTTTTTGATGGACACAACATTGCACCTGAAACCCTAAACCCTGAACCCTAAACCCTGAACCCTAAACCCTGAAACCCTAAACCCTAAACCCTAAAACCTAAACCCTAAACCCTAAACCCTAAAACCTAAACCCTAAACCCTGAAACCCTAAAGCCTAAGCCGCCGAAGCTTCAAGGCTCAGAGTCCTGAACCTCCCCTTCAAACCTACCTTTGGGGGTTACCTTATAGGATCCTTATTATATATTTGGTTAAACCAAAAAAGGAACTACAATGGAGACTATAGGTAAAACCCACAAAGCCCGAAACCTCTCAACCTCAGCAGTCTCCGCTTTAGGAGAGAGCTTTGGGCCAAGGGTGAGGCGACCGCCGTGACACTAAGAAAACATAGGGACCTGAGTGTATTTTTTTTGGGGGGGTTATATCATATCATAGTACAATCATAGTAAGGAGCCATAAGAAAAGTATTGGTAATTACTCAGGCTTCTGTCCCATAGACTCCACTGTCCCTTAATTAAGGAATAGAAAATGACATCATATTAGGGAACCTACTACAATTTAAGGCCTATTCCTTAATTAAGTCTTGCTGGAGTCTCTGGGTTCTATAGTGTCCGGCCGCAGGGGCCTGGGACGGCTCATTCAAGGGTTCTATTGCAAGGGCTCTATACGCGTTGTACAACACGTTTCTCAAGGTTTAGGGTTTGGGATTTCAGGCCGGTGGCTTTCGGCTTTAGGTGTTTAGGGCTGTGGTGGTTTGGGAAACTATTTGAGGTTTCTGGAGCTGAGAGCTTAGGGATGTGATTCGGTGCTTCGAGGAACTTCGGCTCTTGTGCGGTAGTTGCTTTAGGGTTTAGGGTTTAGNGGCTGTGGTGGTTTGGGAAACTATTTGAGGTTTCTGGAGCTGAGAGCTTAGGGATGTGATTCGGTGCTTCGAGGAACTTCGGCTCTTGTGCGGTAGTTGCTTTAGGGTTTAGGGTTTAGTCAGCTGTCTTTGCTACGACTATGACTATGTCGCTTTGATTGTGTAAAACCCTGAATGCGACACCCCTACCTAATTCTATGCACTAAAAAGTTAAGAAATATGGGTTNTTTAGGGTTTAGTCAGCTGTCTTTGCTACGACTATGACTATGTCGCTTTGATTGTGTAAAACCCTGAATGCGACACCCCTACCTAATTCTATGCACTAAAAAGTTAAGAAATATGGGTTCCTTTACGGAGTTCTCTTAAGGGGTTCCTTCAAAGGATTCCTTTAAGGGTACCATAAGGGTTTAGAGCTTAGGGTCTAAGGGTCTAAGGCTAAGGGTGCATGTGCCCAAAATAGTCTGTACTTTACCTATAGTCTCCATTGTAGTTCCTTTTTTTGGTTAACCAAAATCTCTATTATAGGATCCTAACCATAAAACTGGTTAACCAAAAAAGGAACTACAATGGAGACTCTAGGTAGCCTTGAATTAGTCCCTATAGAATGCCTTTATAGGTACTGTAGAGCCAAAGTATCTACCATATTGGTACATGTCACCTCTAAGAGGTCCGCAGCCCGGATTGCTGAGAAGCTAAGTCTAGGTTCCGAGGGTTCAGAGTATCAGGGTATAGGGTTTAGGTTCCCGGTAGCCACTTAAGAACCCTTGCTCCTACTACTCAGCTTGAATAAGGACACACCACAAGGGTAGTAGTGGGAGACCAAGAATTTACTTGTCCAGCACCTTAAGGGAACTAAAGGTTAACATTTGGAATCACAAACGGGTTGTAGTACTCCAAACAGGCTAAAGTTTACCTAACCCTAAACCCTAAAACCCTAAAGCCTAATCCTAAACCGTCAACCCTAAACCTAAAACCCTAAACCCTAAACCCCTAAACCCTAAGCCCCTAAACCCGCAAACCCTAAACCCTAAAACCCAAAGGGGCTGCAGCCCTAGTGACCTTAAACCCCAATAAGCCACAGAAATAAAAGGTTAAACTTTCCGATTCCGACTAAAGTGACTAAACTATAAGAATCCATTGGGTTTAGCGTTTAGGGTTTAGGGTTTAGGGGTTTAGGGTTTAGGGCCCAACCAGTTTAAAGTTAGGTTTTGGGGATCTAAGGCTCTTTTTAAAACAACGAAGGCAAAAACAGACTGCACAGCATCACAATTCCTGAACCAGGAGCCTAACACAGGGGGGTGTAGCTCAAGAAGGGCTTGGCGAGGTAGACATGACTCTATCCATCTATGTCTCTATATAAATAAACAAACATATACATATACATATACATATACATATACATATACATATACATATACATGTATATATATATATATACATATGTACATATGCGATAAGGTTAACCAATTAAGGGACTGCGAGGAATAGCATTATTGACTAGTCACGGCCAGAACCCAAAATAACCTCCAAGCCTCATGCAACTTTGCAAGCCCTTAACCCGACTTCAAAAAGGATTGCACTTGGCAAGTACGGTTGAAACTTATGACCATGAAGGTCGTAAACCCAAAGCCCTGCACAACCATGTCAAAAAGCATCTGACGGAGTATGAAGGGCTCCTTTTTTGGTATTCGTTAGTTTCTTGGCTGACTTCTGAACCCTTCCTAAAAGGTAAACTTCTAGCCTCCGTATTATAGTTTATAGAGAAACCCAAAACGTTAAAGTCCTAAGAGCCAACCAGGAGAACGACAAGCTTTTTGGTATTGGGTAATTTGATAAGATCCTACCAGGAGCCTGAGACCACCAAAAGCAACAAGGGCCCATTCGGAGACCTAACTTATCCCCCAAAACCCTACCTTTTTAAGGACTTATATAAAGAACTCATAAGAAGGAACCCTAAAAGGGTAGGTTCTTTGGGGTCCAGGTAGCCCATAAAGCATGTTATGAGTTATAACGTTAACATGTTATTACCGTTTGCAAAACCCGGCCGAAGGGATACACGAGGGTCCTGTTGGTCTTGGTCGAAGCAGTCCTGGCCAAAAGGTGGGTTTTGGGGTATTCGCAGTTTAGGCTTTCCCAGGGAAGTGCTTTCCTGTTTTATGACTTCCTGCGCGGGCTTACGGTTTAGGGGTTTAGGGTTGAGCAGTCCAGATCTTGTAGTTTCTCCATCGAAAAATCACAGTTTCGGGTTCAGGGTTTAGGATTTAGGAACCCAAAGAACGTATCTTTCAGAATCTCCAGAACCTTGTACGATACCTGTGGAATACAACACCCAATAATGCAAGCCGTTTCCAACCGCTTTGCAAGTTATCAAACAAACACATAGAGGCTAACACAAACCCCAAGAAAAAAACTTTAAGAAAGGCCCATTGCTAAACACTGAACCCTAAACCCCTACAGTAGAAGCCAGAAAGTTGGAACATCATTATCCTCATGCCCTTAAGGTAAAGTATAAGGGATCCTAGCACCAATCCTCCTAAAGCCAAGTTCCAACTTTCTGGGTTCGCTGTAAACCCCTAAGCGCATCGTTGTCATGTCTATGGACATGCTCCCCAAACCTGGAGCTGCCACTTTCAACTAGCCCAAAGGCTCCATGTACCTTTAATAGTAGATACTTAAGCCTTAAAGGGGTCCCTATATAGGTACTTTGAGGCCTAAGTATATACTATATGGGTACATGGAGCCTTTGGGACTAGCAGAGTCATCAGCGAGCAAGGACAGCGCCACGTGCTGAGCCAACGTCGGCGCACGCTGTGCCCGTGGACAAGCCGCTCGGCGCCGTAGCGCGGCCGGTGGCGATGGGGCCTCTCTCGACGGAAGAGAAGCTGAGAGGGGGCGGTGGGCTCTTCAGACTCCTGCCGCCTCTCAGGTGGCACACGAAACGACGCTGCGTGCCGTTGGAGCGTGGAGATGGATGCTTTCGAGGCCGTATCAATTCAAGGTTTGGAGATTCGTGGGGCCAGCTCCTGAACCCCTGGTCTAGACCATCAACCCTTTTTGCAGCAGGCTTCGCGGGTCGAACCCCTAGACCCTAAGCCCCTAAACCCTAAACTCCCCGAAACCCTAAACCCTAAACTTCCCGAAACCCTAAACCCTACTAAAACCCTAAATCTAAACCCTAAAACCCTAAATCTAAACCCTAAACCCCAAACCTAAACCCTAAATCCCCTAAACCCTAACCCCTAAACCCTAAAACCCTAAACCCCTAAACCTCTAAGCAATAAAACCCTGAACCCTGAGCCGAAACGTAACCCTAAATCACAAACTTCACAGCCGAAGCCGGAAGCCGGATCATGATAGTCCGGACCTCTTACCCGAAGGGTTCCACTAAGGATTACTATAAGAGTTCCTTCGGTAAGGGGTGTCGAGGATGAAGTTTTACATGATTTTACCTGTGGCCCCAAACCCTACAAAATAGCAGATTATGACCCCTTAATCAGAGGGTAGAACCCTTAAAACCGTAGGTTTTGGGATCCACAGGTAGGGTATTGGGTTTAGGGTTTGGGGTTTAAGGGCTCCTTTCAGGGTTCTTGAAGGGTTCCTTTAAGGGATCCTTAAGGACTCCAAGAGCTCCTCCTATGGAGTTGAAGTACCCCATAAGGCACTTGGATCAAGAATAATACCTACCAGGGCCCCATAAAAGCACATAAGCAAAAGATAAGGATAGGAAGATCCCATGACACCCCCCTTATAATGAAGCCCAAAAAGCTAGGGATATCCCTATAAAATGCTTATGCTTATGTGCTTTTTTGGGGTCCCTGGCCTACTGAGATGCAGAGTGTACGGATTCCGTGCACTCATCATCCTTGGCCCTCGATTTCCCCCCAAAGCCCCTCGTAATTCTGCCAGACCCCATAAGAACAACGTAGGAGCCTCATTGCCTAGAGACTCCAATATCCCTCACTTAAGGAATATTCCTTAAATCATATTAAGGACCCTACTATAATTTAAGGTATATTCCTTAATGAAGGGATATTGGGTTCTCTGGGTGTAAACCTTTGCAAAGCCCTTATACAAACCCCTGAGCACATCAAAGACCCTGTTGAATCCTTGTAAAACCCTTCCCGAACCCTTGCAGGAACCCTAATGCACAAGCCTCACGCTATTCCTTAGCGCTCCTGAGATACACTTATACCCTAAGGCTCCATGTACCTTTATAGTAGATACTTAAGCCTAAAAGGGGTCCCTATATAGGTACTTTAAGGCCTAAGTATCTACTATATGGGTACATGGAGCCTTAGGGTTAGGCATACTCCAAAACGCCAGAAACCCCTAAGGCGACCCTTGAGCTAAACCCTCCACCCCAAACCCTAACGGCTCCATGTACGCATGTAGTATATACTTAGGCCTTAAAGTGCCTATACAGGGACCCCTTTAAGGCTTAAGCATCTACCATAAAGGTACATGGAACCTTTGGTAGATATAACTTGATATAACCCTACAGCCCCAACCCTAAACCCTAGACCCTAAACCTAAACCCCTAAACCCTAAACCCAAAGCCCAAAAGCCTAAGCCTTAAACCCTAAACCCTACCAGCACCCCCCAACTACCCTCTATCATAACCTGAATACCCACTATTAAGGACCATAAGGGCTCTACTAAAGGGTTGGGGGGGGTGCTGGTAATCAAAGCCGCCTTGAGCCGGGCTGCCGCCCCTGCGCGCACCCACACAGCAACTCTGGGCGTTTTCAACTTGCCGGCTCCCGGGTCTGACTTGGGGCTTCCTTTAAGGGATCTACCTAGGGGAAGGGTTTAGGGTTTAGGGTTTAGGGTTTAGGGCTAGGGGAACTATGAGGGTGCCTTTAAGGGATCCATAAGGGATCTACCTAGGGTTCCGTTAAAGGGATCTACGAGGGTTCCTTTAAGGGATCCTTTATTAAGGGATGGGGTTAGACCCTCTAATTAAGGGGTCATAACCTACTATTTTNGATCCATAAGGGATCTACCTAGGGTTCCGTTAAAGGGATCTACGAGGGTTCCTTTAAGGGATCCTTTATTAAGGGATGGGGTTAGACCCTCTAATTAAGGGGTCATAACCTACTATTTTGTAGGGTTTGGGGTCACACGTAGGAGTTTAGAGTTTGGGGGTTTAGCGTATTTAGGGGTTTAAGTTTAGGGGTTTAAGGGTTTAGCTTATTTAGGGGGTTATGGTATTTAGGGGTTTAGGGGTTTAGGGTATTTAGGGGTTTAGGGGTTTAGGGTATTTAGGGTTTAGGGTCTGAGGGCCGCAGGGTTCTAAAGGGTTCTTTTAAGCGCTCCGTTAAGGGATCGATAGGGTTGGTTCTTAAAAGGGTTCCTTCAGTGGGCTACGGCTACTATACAGGATACTAGAAGGGATCTTTGAGATTTGGGGTGTAGGCTTTCGTTAAGAGTTTAATGTAACCCATAACTAGGGCCGAAACTCAGATGTAGGGCTTCGGGGTATCAGGCTTCGGTGATTGTAATGCCCCCCCCAAGAAAGAAACCCCGGACCTATTGTAGTTGTAGTAGGGTATGATCAATTATGCAGGCCCCCATCCTACAAACTTTCCGGGTGTAAGGCTACAAGGTTTTAGGGCTTGAGGATTTAAGACTTGACCCATAGATGCTATAGACACTAAGTCATGGCATCCTTCATAAAACGGCCACTTCTCGGAGTTTAAGAAAACCAAACCCTTAACCCAAAACCCCTCAACCCAGAGCTTTGGCAGTTGGCTTGGGGTTTAGGGTTAGGGTTTAGGGTTTAGGGTTTGCTCCTCCCAAGTCGGCCATCATGTCCAACACACTCCGGCTGTCCGACCAGCCATCGGACCACTCATTAGGGTTTAGGGTCTACTCCCCGCAGGCAAACCTCTGCAAGCTCTTCAGAAGACGCAGCACCACTTCGCTAGAGCGCGGCTCGGCGCCACTGTACCACTTGCGCGTCACATGGCCATATCCCAAAACTCAGAACCCACGCAATAGAATCATGCACGAAACACAACCACCTGCTATACCGCAACGACGACCAAGACTACGGCTACGACTGCTGCTACTACTGCTCCTGCTATGCCTACAACCACTACAGCCACTACTATACTACTACTTACTACCACCAACACCACCACCACGACTATGCCTACGGCTACTGCTGCTGCTGCTACTGCTGCTACTGCTACTGTTACTGCCACTGCTGCTACTACTGCTACTACTGCTACTACTTCTACTACTTCTACTACTTCTACTACTTCTACTACTTCTACTGATACTACTACTACTACTACTACTACTACTACTACTACTACTAGCACTGCTAGTACTGCTAGTACTGCTAGTACTACTAGTACTACTACTACTACTACTACTACTACTACTACTACTACTACTACTACTACTACTACTACTAGCACTGCTAGTACTGCTAGTACTACTACTACTACTACTACTACTACTACTACTACTACTACTACTACTACTACTACTACTACTACTACTACTACTGCTTCTACTACTTCTGCTACTTCTGCTACTACTACTACTACTACTTCTACTGCTCCTGCTGCTGAGGCTGCTGCTGCTGCTGCGGTTACGGCCAGTAGTGCTGCTGCTGCCACTACTACTGTTCACCATGTTCCGTCATTCATCCGGCATGAAGCTTCGCGAGAAGGAGCATCGCCATCACCTAACCCCTGAACCCTAACCGGCCTCTGACCAGTCGGTGGGCATCGAACCAGCCTTGCGTGCAGGAGGCGTCGGGGTCTACATGGGCGCTTTGGGGGGAAGCCGGTCCACTCGGTGCTTGCGGCACCGGACTCGCGCTTTCGGCACTGGAGTCGGTGCTTTAGTCACTGCTGGCCTGGCCTTTCAGGGCAGCATCGGTCAACATGTACCCTCTCCGGGCAACGACGCCGCAACTCATCGTGAAGATTGTTGCGTTGGCCCTCCTCTCTGTCTCTCTGGGAGGGAGTCCTCGCCCACACGTACCTGTTCTGGCTTGCGCTCCACGCCCATGGCATTGTGACTTTCTGCTGTGTGCTGCCTGCTCTGCTGGGCTGTGTCCTGAGCTGCGACGGCCTGTCGAGGAAGATCACATCCTCGAGGCAGCCATCTCCGCACTTGGAATAGGATAGGCCGACGGAAGGCGGGAAGGCTGGAGCAACTTCGAAATCGAAGCCCAGACACCCTAAACCCGAATTCTATGAAATATTGGCGCCTCCTAATGTAACAAAAAACATAACCTGTATCCCCAAACCCTACAGAATAGTAGGTTATGACCCCTTAATTAGAGGGTCTAACCCCTAAAACCGTAGGGTTTTGGATCCCCAGGGATACATTAGCCTCAAAAGATCTTAAGCAGGACTCGCTCGCTCGTCTGAAGTTTTCGCACTTGCATGGTCTTCGGGGCCTGTGTTAAGCTTCAAGCAATGAAAGGTGTACAGTTTAGGGTTTGGAGTTTAGGCTTCATAGATTAGGTTTAGGGTTATAGGGTTTAGGGTTTAGGGTTAACGATTCGGGTTTAAAGTTTAGGGTTCAGAATTTGGGTCTAGGGGTTAGAGCTTAGCATGGCCTTCTTCCCTTTCATCTTTGTAGGACTGGTTTAGAGTTAAGGGTGACTCACTAGGATGGTTTCGCTTATCTGATCAGTGCCTATAAACCCTAAACCCGAAAGTACCTACGGTTTCAGGGGTCAGACCCTCTAAGTCTAATTAAGGGGTCACAACCTTCTATTTTGTAGGGTTTGGGGATACAGGTAAACCCCAAACCCTAAAGTACCTACCGTTTTGAGGGTTCTACCCTCTAATTAATTAAGGGGTCATAACCTACGATTTTGTAGGGTTTGGGGATACAGGTAAACCCTAAAGTACCTACGGTTTCAGGGGTCAGACCCTCTAATTAAGGGGTCACAACCTACTATTTTGTAGGGTTTGGGGATACAGGTAAACCCCAAACCCTAAAGTACCTACCGTTTTGAGGGTTCTACCCTCTAATTAATTAAGGGGTCATAACCTACGATTTTGTAGGGTTTTTACAGGTAAACCCTAAACCCTAAAGTACCTACGGTTTCAGGGGTCAGACCCTCTAATTAAGGGGTCACAACCTACGATTTTTGTAGGGTTTTGGGGATACAGGTAGGGCCTGGGTCTAAAGTTCTCGGCTCCTCGGGTGCAGCATTCGGGGTCCCACTGTAGGGGCCTTAACAATCAGACGTGGGTTTTTGTCCCTTTTTGGGGTTTAGGGTTTAGGGTTTAGGGATTTAGTTTACGGTTTAGGGTTTAGGGTTTAGGGATTTAGTTTACGGTTTAGGGTTTAGGGTTTAGGGATTTAGTTTAAGGTTTAGGGTTTAGGGTTTGTGGGTTATGGGGGTTCCATCTTTTAAGGGATCTATCAGGGTCTAGGGTTCCTTTAAAGGGATCTATTGGGGGGTTTAGATGGGGGTTCCTGTTTCCTTATTATAGGGCTCTGTTAAAGGGTACTTGGGGGGTTGCTGGTAGGCTTTAGAGTTTAGTTGTTTAGGGTTAAGTGGCTTTAGGGGTCTCAGGTTTAGCGTTTAGACTTGGCTGACTTCTGATCCCCTCCTACAAGTTAAACTTTTAGCCTCCTTATTATAGTTCATAGAGAAACCCCAAAAGTTAAAGTCCTAAGAGCCAACCAGAAGAACGCAGAGTATTCTAATTATAGTATAATATACCCAACACCCTATTCTGATTATTAAGGCCCCTATATTGTACCCACATAGAACCCCTCTTAAGGAACCCTTTAAAGGAACCCCTATTCTAATTATTAAGGCCCCTACGTTACAAATTCTTGCCCCTCTAAACCCTAAACCCGGTGCCTCAGGGACGATGCCCGAAAAGTCCGGTAGAGTGGACGGGACCTGGCTGTGTTTTTTGACGTTTTTGGTTATGTCGGGTTTCAGGCTTCAGGGGTTTATGGGCTTTAGGGTCTAGGGGTATGAGCATTTATAGGCTTGTAAAGCTTTCAATATGATTCTAAACCCTACCTGTGACCCCAAACCCTACAAAATAGTAGGTTGTGACCCCTTAATTAGAGCGTCTAACCCCTAAAACAGTAGGTTTTTGGGATCCCCAGGTAAACCCTAAACTCTAAAAGCCCAAAACCCTATAGATCCCTTATAGGAGCCCTTAAAGGGAACCCTTATAGATCCGCTCCTTTAACCGTAACCCCTGATCATCCTTTTCTGCTGGAGAGCGGGTTTGTGTTCTTCAGGCTTTTAGGTGCCAGGGCCGGGCTGGAGAAAACCTGCTTGGCTCTACCGACCCCTAGGTTTGGGGCTTGGGGTTAGGGTCCCATAAGGGTGCCTTTAAGGGATCCACAAGCGATCTACCTAGGGTTCCTTTAAAGGGATCCTTTATTAAGGGATCCATAGGCTTTGCCTGGGGATCCCAAAAACCTACCGTTTTAAGGGTTCGACCCTCTAATTTAGGGGTCAGAACCTACTATTTTGTAGGGTTTGGGGATACAGGTGGGGTTAGGGTCCCAGAGACTCCAATCCCTTGATTAAGGAATATACCCTGCAATATAGCAGGATCCCGTATATGATGTAAGGTATGTTCCTTAGTTAGGGGATATTGGAGTTTCTGAAGTTTAATTGAGCCGTAATCCCTCAACCTTACCGTGCAAACTCGGATAGATACCCCATGCAACCCTACAGAAACCTTCGAGAAAGGAAGGAAGCACACTTCAAAAAAAACTCAAAAAGGCTCTAGCAAGCTGTGATTATACAACCAAACCCTAAGCCCTAAGGTCAAGCCCTAACTAATCAACCCCCAACTACAGGCCCGGAGCCTGAAGAAATCCTAGGCCCCAAAATATTCCGCAAGCCAAGACTTACGATACATGGAGGATCCGGTCTTCTCGACGGTTTTAATTTTATCCGGGCTTAGGAGGATTGTGGGCTGACTTAGAGGGTCATGCGACCTGCTTTAGAGATTAGGGTTTGCGGTTTGGTAAGTAAGTTTAGACAGGCTATACCCTAAACCCACACCCCCAAGACCTAAAACCCCAACTTTAAAATATACCCCGAAACACTGAAGAACTAAAATACCCAAAGCCTGACGCTTAACCCTAGACGCTGTAAGGCTTTTTGTGCTTTCAAGGCTTAGGGTGCAGGGCTTAGGGGTTTAGGGAAAAACACTGGCAACAAAGTTGCAAACCCAACCTGTATCCCCAAACCCTACAAAATAGTAGGTTATGACCCCTTAATTAGAGGGTCTGACCCTCAAAACGGTAGGTTTTGGGATCCACAGGAAGAGACAAAAACTGGGACAGCCTGTAAACAGTCTTTCTACTTCTCTGCTTGGAGGTTCATGGGCCATGGGACTTAGTAAGTACAGTTGGAAGTACCTCAACTAGGGGTTATAACTAGATACACGTATACTTACCATATGCACAAGTCTAGATACGAAGCCCATGATCCTTTAAGCACCCCCAAGCCGAACCCTAAACCCCAAACAAAGAACCTTAAACCCGAAAACCAAAAACAATAGCCCTTCCCCAAAAACCCTAAACCCTAAACCCTAAACCGCCTGGGGAGCGCCGGTCGGCGCGCCTTTGGGGCTCCCACCCACAGCCTGTGGCCGGGGGCCGGTTTAGCTTTTTTTTGTTACTGTTCGCATCTAGGGTTTACCTGTATCCCCAAACCCTACAAAATAGTAGGTTATGACCCCTTAATTAGAGGGTCTGACCCTCAAAACGGTAGGTTTTTGGATCCACAGGTAGGGTTTAGGGCGTGGGCTGTTTATTCCTTGGATTTCTTCGTTTGGTTATGGCTGTTTGCGCTTTTGGTGTGCTTCCAGCTGAATGCTCTTTCTATGGGCATTGTGCAGTTTGGGGGTGTTTGGGGTGTTTTAGGGAGTGTAAGAATGAAAGGACTGTTCTCTATTTTTGTTGTATGGCGTTTATCCCTGAACCCCTAAACACCGAACCCTAAACCCCTAAACTCTAAACCCCGAACTCATAACCCTAAACCTAAAACTAAATGCTGCTGCAAACTTTAAACAGAGCCTTGCCCCTCCTCCTCCGTCCCTTTTGGTAAACCCCCGTTACAACCTGTGCAACGTTTAGGGTTTAGGGGGGGGGAGAGATAAAGGTTTGGTTAAACCTTGGGATCCGGAAACCTACCGTTAGGAAGGGTTCTACCCTCTAATTAAGGGGTCATGCTTGGAGGTTCATGGGACTTAGTAAGTACAGTTATAAGTACCCTAATTGGGGTTATAAGTACATATAAGTGTAGGTACCTTACTTATAACCCTAGTTACTAAGTCCCATGAACCTCTAAGTAACCTACTAATTTTGTCGGGTTTGGTTAAAGGGTTTACCTGGGGATCCCAACCTATGGTTTGAGGGGTAAGCCCTTCTAATTACTTGGAGGCCCTTTTGACTTAGTAAGTCTGCTTAGTACCCCTTAGAAACCCTATTATAATCCCCTATAACCTACCTTACTAACCCTACTTACTAAGTCAAAAGGGCCTCCAAGTAAGGGGTCATAACCTACTATTTTGTAGGGTTTGGGGATGCAGGTAGGGTTTGGGGTTTAGGGTTTCGGGTTTAGGTATGCTTAAAGGGTTCATTTAAGAGCTCGCTCAGGGATTCTTGATGGGGCTTTAGGGCATACCTGTGACCCCAAACCCTACAAAATAGTAGGTTATGACCCATTAAATAGAAGGTAGAACCCTTAAAACGGTAGGTTTTTGGATCCCCAGCCAGGTAGTACTTTAGGGGCTTCGAGGTTTAGGGTTTCGGAGTTTGAATTTCGGGCTTTGAGGCGGAGTTTGTCATATGCTCCCCCCCCCCACATCGGTTTAGGGTTTAGGGTTTGGGTTTAGGGGTTGAGGGTTTAGGGTTGAGCATCTGTTAGTGCCAACCCTAAACCCTGAACCTGGCTCCAATCAGGAAAGGTTTAACGGCGTGCGGCTTTAGGCTTCGGGTGTTGAGCTCACGTGGGGCATCAGGTCGGTGGATAAATCCTACACCCCGGATAGTAGCCCCTTGACGGATCTCTCAAAGGAACTCATAAACGAAGCTGGAGCTGAAGCCCCTCCTTTTCAGAAGTCTCACCAGGGCACGTTGCAATGAAAAAGCTTACTAGGTTCCCCATAGTGTCCCCTAAACCCTAAACCCCTAAACCCCTAAACCCCTAAACCCTAAACCCTAAACCCTAAACCCTAAACCCTAAGCCCTAAACCCTAAACTGCGGAGCGCCCCTTTTTGGAGCTATTTAGTTCCTTTAGGGAACCCTAACCTACGTGTCCGGTATCCTGAAGAACTATCGTTTAACCTTTGTAAATTGGGATTATTAGGGTCTAGGGTTTAGGGAATATAGGGGTTATAGTACCCCCAAAACAGTTAAAAGTTACCTACTCTCCTACCAGGAAACAGGCAAAAGTGTACTAATGGGGAACCCAGCTTAACCTAGCTGCCCATGAACCCTTTGCAGCGATCCTTGATGGGTTCCTTTAAGGCTTGAAACCCTTCAGCCCAGACCTCCAACTCCAAAACCACCAAAACAAACAAAAAGCACAGAAATCCTAAACACTGCACTGCATGGGTACATGGGCCCCTTTGGAAGTTTAGGCTCGGGCTTGGCCCGGATGGAGCTAGCATGCAAAGAGATCCCGGCATACACATACGTTCGCTTACAGCGAATTACACGATGTATCATGTCACGATGAACTGCACAATATCAAATACTATGTCATGATTGTTAAACTAGGTTACGTTGTTGAACATGTGTTGGTTTTCCACGGCATTTCATACTACAAGGTAGTTTGGCATAAAACCATAAGGCAACAACATATGAACAACATATGAAAATACACTATTAGCACGCTATGTTATGTTTTGTTATGCCAGGGTGTGTAGTACAAGTTCAGAGTGGTCTAAATCACAATGTCTTTACCAGCAGATTGGATTTGCCTATGATACACGACAAAAATACTGGATCATTGCACAATATCTTAGCTTGCGCGATACTGCAGTCTATGTCTATGCTGTGACATGTGGTTTGACATTTTAGATTGTACTTGAAGAACGTGACTATGTATCTCTGCTGAGCTGCATTGACAGCATTTACCTTATAAAAAATGATATTCTAGTGTGGTATGTGCTATTGCGCCTGGTCGTATCATACTAAAGGCCATACTGCGAAATAAAACAGTTGTGACTGTGTAACTCTGTTTCGCATTGCATCGGCGGTTTTACTGCCTTCTTTTGTGTTAAGTTACAATACGATATGCAGCATTCTCCGTGCAACCGTTTGTATGCTTATACGAGCTGTATACTGGTGTGATGCTAGTTCTAGCATGCTGTATTTAACTAAACCATGTTCGGCTTTACCATGCTGTGGTATGCTTCCCGTTTTGTATGCTGCATATTTCAATGGTATTTTACACCTCGTACTATAGTTGACTCATATTATATTCCTGCTGTCATATCCTATGCTGTGCCGTGCTGTGTTGTGCCGTGCCGTGCCATGCCATACAGCACTTTACTATATGATTTGGAATGCACTGTCCTTGTACCACACTGCAAAACCTTTTGCCGTGCCACGTTCAACCTTTCTTGCTGTGTTGCTGTGTTGTCATGTTGCATGTGCGAAAGAAGGAGGAATTGCACGCTGTATCTATACAGCTATATAACTACATAACTATGCAACTATACAACTCCGTACCTGTAAAACTGCATAACTGCAACACAGTGTGCAACTACATAGTTGTATCACATTTCGAAGTCATTACAGGGACCTCTCTGACAACCGAAAATTTCATCGGCCTTTTCGCACATCTGGTCAGGCAAGCCCGTTGTCATTAGACGGAGAGGAAGCTGGCGTAGACCAGACAAAAAACGGTTCATAGTTGTGACCTTCAACCATAACACAGGCCATCAAATCCTAAACCCTCAACCCTAAACCGTAGAACTACATGTTCCGGGCCTTGGTAGAAGATATGATCTTTCAGAATCCTTGGGACGCTTGCGGAGCAAAGGACGAGATCTTCCAACATCACCCAATTGAGTAACATAACTCAAGACATAATGGGATCCCGAATGTGACTTCAAGTATACTCCCTACTTCAAGGATTTTGGAAGATCTGGGAAGACCAGCAGGGATGTGGCCTGAGGAAAAACATACCCTGGCATCAGGTCCAAAAGCGAGATTCAGACGATACCCTGGGGGTCCAAGTGCCAAATGATCGTAAACTCTGTGAGACAGGAACCCACGACTACTGCTATCCTCTACCGACTGGCACGTTGAACCCTTTGGGATATACACCTCAACTGTAGATCCCTGAATGTAGAAGTGACAACCCCTGATGGAAGGACTTCTGGGAACCAAAGCTTCAGAAAAAATCCACGACTTCTGAACGGTCTGAACCTCAGATACAGATGTCAGGGATCTGCATCCCGAGTCTGTGCTGAGCTGGGGAGGCTTCGACGGCGGGTTTTGTCACCCGAATAGCAGGCAGACACCACCTCGGTTGTCGAGCGGCCAGAGACCCTAAACCTCACCAGACTTATCCTATACTGAACTTGGCACCCCTGCGATTATTGTATCTGTGTCGTAAAGTTTTTTTAATACCCAAACCAACGTAACTTATCCAAAACTGAACTTGGTATAACGCTGCAAACATGATAATTTTATCTGTGTCTTAAGGCTTTTTAAATAACCAATTCCAACGTAAAAAAAGGTTTCCAAGCGCCAAAAAAACCCGAAGTATCAGACGAAAGGGTACCCTAAACCCTAAACCCCAAACCCTAAACCCGAATCATACCCAAAGGCTCCATGTACCCATATAGTAGGTACTTAGGCCTTAAAGTACCTATATGGGGTCCGCTTTAAGTCCTAAGTACCTACCACACGGGCACATGGAGCCTTTGGGATATTTGTTAAGGCTTTTGGGCCCAAAGACCATACTATATAAGGCTTTTGGGATTAGACTCCACAAGAGCCCAAAGCCCTGTTCCAAGTATTAGGACCCCTAAAATTACTCCCTCCCCCGCCCCCTTATAATGCCCGCTATAGCAACCCTTTGTTAGAGCCCTTGAACGTTCCTTATCGTAAGTACTGAGGCCCCTACCTGTGGCCCCAAACCCTACAAAATAGTAGGTTATGACCCCTTAATTAGAGGGTAGAACCCTTAAAACGGTAGGTTTTTGGATCCACAGGTATTTAAAACCTTACCAGAATTTAGGGTGAGGAGCCTGCGGCTTGAGGCTCCAGATTCAGGTGAAAAGCCTAACGTACCGGAGATGAGGTTCGGTTTCGAGTTTAGCGGTTGGGGTTTAGGGTTTAGGGTTATGGGTTGCAGACAACTTGAAAGCACGAAAGCGCAAGTGCCAAGCCGCCACAAGGAGCAGGTGAGTAAGCCCATCGCCGGCACAATGGACAGTGCATACAGCGGGCTTTCCCCACCTGGGCTCTTGTTGAAGAGCTTAACTTAAGACTTAAGGAATCCATATTAATTACCACATATTCCTATTATGGTAACTGAAATGAAGTTCCTAACAAGAACCTAGCCACCACCAGAGAGGACGTCGCGATTCAGGACATCCACAAACACGAAGAGGCCGAAAAGCAAAGCTCCCACTGCGACGAGCCCTATTGCGAGCAACACCTGCGTACACTTCCTTTCCTTACTTGGCTTTTGGCGCTTAGGGTTTGGGGCCTACAGGAAGAAAGTTCTTCTGGCTTTTACCTCAGTTACAACAGCTCAAGAAAGTTGAAAGTTAACAGATCACCCAAGTTTCTCCAAGGTGGCGAGCTGCATAGGCTAACCTCAGGAGAATCAAACATACTGTGGGCAGCAGCAAGATGTAATATATGACGATGTCGTAGAGCATTTTGAACACCTCCCATGGCGTCGGTATGCCTGAAATCTCTGGCACGTCGGGGGGAGGGCTGCTCGGAGCTTCCTATTGTGGGTTTTTGGGGGGGTTTAGGGTCTAGGTTTTGAGGGGTTTAGGGCCTTTAGTCCTTAGGAGTTTAGGATTTAGGGCTTTAGCGACAAACACAACCAAGAGCAACACCATGCTGAAGAATCTAATCTATGTCCCTCTTAGTATGAAAACCCTAAGAGTCCAAGTACCTAATAATCATATACTCTCCCAAATACTAACCTACAAAACTAGTATCCTAAACCTAAGTACCTTATTATTGGGTCCTTTGGACCCTTAGGGAAACAGAGAGGATCCTTTTGAGGGACTCCCTTTTCACACCTGGAGGAAACTCAAACCACGACAAAGGAAAACGGCTCCCTTATTCTAAGGGTCCATGTACCCAAATAGTATCTACTGTGTTTGGGCAGGTGGACCCTTGTGCCCTAATTTCTATAGAACCTTTGTAGTGCCCTTAAAGGAACCCAATAAAGGAACCCCTTAAGGGAACTCCTCAAAGGAAACCGGCTCCCTTAGCTTCACCAAGGTTCTGGACGTACCTCGGCCGAAGTTGTCACACCAAACCTTGGCTGACTTCTCCTTAACGATCCCTTAAAGGAACCCTATAGAACCCTTTTTAAAGGAACCCCTATAAACCCTAAAAAACCCGTAAGAAAGAGCCAACCAGAAGAACGCCAAGAAACGTCGAGTATTGACCACAGAGCTGGTACTGCGACATGAAGAATGCCTAGGTTTTGGGTACTGTCCGCATACAGTCACAGTCTATAATAGGGCTACTATTAAGGGCCTAGTATATCTATATCATAAAGATTATTCAACTGTTACTGAGTGGGGGTGGTATCCATGAATAATGCCTAGGTTCCCTTACCCTAAGGGTCCGTGTACCCAAATAGTATATACTTTGGTCTTAAAGTAGTCCCCATTTAGGTACTTTGGGGCCAATGTATGTACTATTGGAGTACATGGACCCTTAGGGTTAGGGTTTGGGGTTTACGGTTCCAAATACCTATGCATATATACTCAAAAAAGGTTCTACTCTACTTTTCCCATTCTTCAGTCCCAAACGAAGACTCCAAAATACAACGGGCTTAAAGCTAAATCTGCGGGACCTAGATGCGCCAGTACGAGAAGACATGATTGGAGAGCTGATGGACCAAAACTGCTAACACCTGGCCCCGTACCACAGACTCGAACTGCTCTGTGCCTCCGAACCAAGCAGTTATACAGCGATTGATGATCTTGCGATCGCAAATCATCGGCGCACCGGTGGGATCGATATGACCGCAAGAACAGCAGGCAGACTTGGCCTGAGAAATGGTGAAGTGTCCTCAGCGCTGTTTTAGGGATGGGTTGAAGGCACGCCCGCCGGAAGCTATGTCAACGTCTTGTGGTTGGCCTTTCCTCCCTCAACCCAAGATCCTAGCTCTTTTGGGGACGATAAAAGAGCACAGAGGAAGTGTCGGAGCTGTTGCTGCATCATCTCGATGCTGCGGCAGTGTGCAAGGACCATGTCCTGAGTTCAGGTCTCAGGATTTAGAGCTCAGAGGCATACTGAAGAGCAACACTAGCACTTGTAGACCTTGTGCCAATACACAAAAGCAACAAACACAAAGCGGCTGAGACAGAGTATTAAATCATAAGACCCCCCGATACACGAACTAGTGCGCATATTTATCTATCTTTATATATATATATATACATACATATATATATATATATGCATACACATATATATCTATATAAATACAATGTATACACAGACAACATAGATCACATACAAATCAAAAAGATTTGCACATAAACACTCGCACCACATATGTATATATCGAAATATGTATAACTCTATACACACACATGCCCCGTGTATATAAGCGTGTCTATATGTGTAAAACGCGCATATATACATATATACATATACATATACAAGCCCACACCAATATACATCGTATACATATGTGTGTGAATGGGTCTATACACACATATACATATACATACACATATTTATGTATATATACAACTATCTTACCGCGTCATGCCATATTACATTTCTTATCCTATCTATCTTATCTATCTGTCTGCCTATCTATCTACCCATGTGTCTACCTGTCTGTCTATCTGTACATAAATACACACCGGCAGCTATGCATACAGACTGAAGGGAAGCCTACATACTCAATCAGGCCTAGAAATGACGGCTCAGTCTGCATCTATGTATGTATGTATGTATGTATGTATATATAGTACACACCGATGTGTATGAAACATATATGAACATGTATCTCTGAATTGGAGAACAAGAGGCGGCCAGTAGCCCCAGGCAGGGGAGGGCAAGGCCGCCAAGAATGAGGCCAGCCCAGGGAAAGAAGGGAAGTTGCGACCTAAGCTTGGTTAGGATTTCTATACCGAACTTAGACCCTTAGCAAAAATTATAATTTTAGCTGTTGGGATTATAATAACCAAAAATGAAAAATTATTTCTAAGTTCCCCTAAGATTTAGGGTTTAGGTGGCTTAGAGTGCTTCTGTTCAGGACTTCGGGTCTAGGGTTTATTCTCGGGGTAGGGTTACGGTTGTGGGGTATTGAGGCTTTGGGGTTTTTGAGGGTTTAGGATGCGGACATGCTACAAGTTCAGTGAATTCTCAGGGCTTACACCCGCCCACCCTGAAAAAGAGACAAAGGCAAAACACGCTACTACTGGGGCACCAGATGGCCAGAGGAAGACGAAGACGAGCACACTTAAACCCAAATGCCCTGCCAGGAAAGCAGGGCCGACGAAGACTGGACACACCTGGGTGGTTGTCAAAATTGAGGTCCCTTTTGGGTCCTTAATTAGAATACGGCACCTAATATTTAGGATACCCATCAAGGGCACATAATTTTGACAACTACCCACCTGAAGACACGTCGCTGCTTTCGGCCCCTTACTGTGCAAAAATGCCGCCATCTCAAACACGCACCACAACCTTGCAGGGACAGAGCCCGAAACCCTAAACCCCTAACCTCAAAGCTTGGCTGACTTCTGAAGCCATCCTAAAAGTTTAACTTTTAGCCTTATTTATTATAGTTCATATAGAAACCCCAAAAGTTGAAGCCCGAAGAGCCAACCAGAAGAACGCCAAGAAAGGGAAGTTTCAGGTGTCAGGGATGCCTTCACAAGCATCCCTTAACAAGGCTTTAGGGTTTGAGATCTCTTGACCCTAAACCCTTCAGAGATTTCGTGCCTAGGGCTTAGGTACTTGGAGGATCAGGGGACTTAGTAAGTAAGGTTTCCAGTACCTTAATTGGGGTTATAAGCAATTATAAGTATGGTTACCTTATTTATAACCCCAGTTACTAAGTCCCATGATCCTCTAAGTAGGGTTCAGGGAGAACCACAGCGAACAGGGAGTCGGAAACAGAAACAGAAGGCCTAACCTAACCTTGCTGCTGCACGTACTGTAAGGGTTTTGTTCAGGGTTTGGGATTTCTTTCTTTTGGGCTTGTAGGGGTTTGGATAGGGCTGTTTGGGATGAAGAGTTTCCGAAAGGATTCTTCTCACTGGCCCATAACCCAAGGAAATAAAAGTTGAAACTTTCAGAATCGACTACTTTATAAGAACCCCAAAGGTTGAAAAATTGAATTTACAGCCAATAAGTCGATGAGGCTCCTACTGAGATTCGTACCATAGGAGCTTCGGGTTCGGCGTCGGAGGATCCATGCACATGCTCAACCCCTACCTGGACCCCAAAGAACCTTACGAATTCTTTATATAAGTCCTTAAAAAGGTAGGTTTTTGGAGGATAAAGTACAGTAACTAAACCAGGGAAGCCCTTAAAGGCCTAAGCAGACACTCTTGTGGAGTCCTGTTGAGGTACATGGACCCTCAAATTAATTGTAGGGTTGTGTAGTTTAGACCCCTCATTAGGAACTCGCCCGGGTTGCTGGTGAAGAGTCTGCATGGAGAAGTCGTGGTCGCTTGGTTCCCTAGCACCAAAAGAGCTAGCCCTGCGATTTTTCGGTTCGGGTTATGAGCCCAGCAAAAAAAACTAAAAACATGAGGGTCAACTCCTAAACCAAAGCCCACATCAAATCTTCTTTTCAACGGTACAAAAGGTGCTATTCAGCCCTACACTTAAACCTAAACATGGCACTAAGCGCTTAAGTCCACCTTGACACGTAAGACACATCCCAAAGAACCAGGAGCGACTGGGACTTTTTCAGGAAAGCACCCATGCCTGGCTTCATGTGAAGGAACTTCACTTACAATCTTTCTAGCAGGGTTCAGGGTTTGTGGGCTCACTTGGATTGTTGGAAATGTCGACAGCGTTTGAAAGAAACTATCTCGAAGGAACTAACAAAAATGGACACATATGATGTATACTATCTGTGTTTTACTTTTACTTGAGCGAAAACAAACCAAATTAATACGAGCCGGGATGCTGACCAGGGCCTCAGCTTTTAAGCGGGAATCCGTCTGATTTATGCAGGCAATGTCGAGGAAAGCCAGCTTCTTTGACCTCCAGAGCACTAAAGCCGTGTAGTAGCCAAGTATGCCAGCAGGAGTGCACCAAATATATCCCGTGTTGTCGCCTGCCCAAACCGGCAGAAGTCCAGTGAAGCTCAAGAAGAATGCTAGAAGGGCACACAATGTGCCAAAGACGGAGGCTGGAAAACTGTTGTTCAGGAACAGGATGTTCAGATACTTCAACCATTCCTTCGTTCGCCAGCTGTGGGACCAGAACTCGTGAAAATGCGTCGTCTCCTGGCTAAGAGCATGCATGCCGTCGTAGTCCGCACGGGCCCAATTTCGAGGTGCGCGTTGCAGCGCCCGATGCACTGAGATCCCGCGGAAAACATCTGGGCTGGTGGCATCCATCGCCGTCATGATTTCAATCCAGCCCTCCTGAGTTTAAGGTATCTAAGGATCTCCAGCACAACAAGGAACCCGGAAGCATTTTGTTTTCGTGGTCTATAGGTTATCAAGGGGCTGCGTTTGTCAACGACGACAAAACCAGTTTAGACCTGTATATGCAAACGGGTAAGACCGTTCGTCACGGTTTTATATTATGCTGCCAGTCTAATTCAACGGTTGAAACCATGGGCCCCGACCCCCTAGTATGGGCCCTTAACCCTGGGATCCTTATATACCTACTATATACCCTATATATGATGCAGGGCTGCCACACCCCCCTTCCCCCCCCCACCCCATGGTATCCCCCCTTGCTTGTCAAGTGGGTAGTTGTCTTGTTTGGCCTTGTCGCTTTCCCCGCCTGGTCTTGTTTGGCCTCGTCCCCTCCCCCCCCTGTGGAGTGGGGCCTGTGGTCTTTTTGGTTGGCCTCGCCCCGCCNGGGTGGGGGGTGGATACCATGAGCATATAGACTCTTAAGGGTCGGCCTAAGGGTCCATATTAGGGGCCCATACTTCTAACCTTATACTGATTCCCCTAGTTACAGGTAGCCAGCACCATTATGCTCCGCAGGCCTTTTGCACCTGCAGCCCGACTGTTTGGGCACTTGGACCCTTCCGGATATGGTTTGGGTGTCGACTAGAGTGTGGTTATAGTGGAGAACTTTGGGGAACACCACTAGCTATCAGCCCCCTATATGGGTAGTTGTCAAAATTATGGTCCCCTTTTTGGGTACCCTAAATACTAGTTGCCGTACTATATTAAGGACCCAAAAAGGGACCGAAAGGAAAAATCTAAACTACCCCTGTAAACTAGCATTACCCCCGGCCCAAGGACTGAGTGCCTCATACGAAAAACTTCACTTCTGCTGTTCGGTTGGAATTTGGGTGGTTGTCAAAATTATGGTCCCTTTTTGGGTACCCTAAATAATAGGTGCCGTACTATAATAGGGACCCCAAAAGGGACCCTAATTTTGACAACCACCCATTTATGAATCACAAAATAGTTGGAGGTTACCTACCCAGCTCCTCAGCCACGTTCATAAAACCCTGTGATGCCCAAGAGCCGTTTGACCCTAGGTCCTAAGACCTGGTAGACTCTAATCCCTACATTCGAGATCCAAGACTCAAAACCCTAAAAAACCCTAAAGCCCTAAAGTAGGGCCTTAATAATTAGAATAGGGTTTTTGGGTCCATTATACCATACCTATAATGAGGACCCCTCCCCCCCCAAAAAAAAGTATTTGTAATTATTTAGCCCCTACGTTATGCCCTAAACCCTAAACCCCTAGACCCTAAACCCCTAAGTCCTAGACCCTAAACCCTAAATCCTAAACCCCTAAATCCTCAACCCCTAAACCTGGAAGCCGAGTCTCTGATCCCTTATAGATCCCTTAAAGGAATTCTTAAGGATCCCTTTAATTTAAAGGCCCCTATGGGCCACTATAGCCTATAGTAAGCCGGGTCTCTAGGAAAGGCTCCTATATTAAACCCCCATAATACCCCTTATAGTAATCCTTATAAACCCCTTAAAAAAGGACCCCTTAAAGAACCCCGATAGAACCCTCTAACTCACTGGCCCAAAACCCAAGGAAATAAAAGTTGAAACCTTCAGAATCGACTACCTTATAAGAACCCTAAAAGTTGAAAAGTTGAGTCTACAGCCACTAAGTTAAACGCCCCTAAACCCTAAACCCCAAAACCCGAAACCCTAAACCCTTTACCCCTAAACCCTACCTGTGACCCCAAACCCTACAAAAAAGTAGGTTATGACGCCTTAATTAGAGGGTAGAACCCTTCAAACGCTAGGGTTTCGGATCCCAAGGTAAACCCTATTATAGGAAGCCAAGTCTCGAGGAAAGGCTCGAGGGATTGCTCCAGAGAGTTCTGAATGGAGTGGGACTCGAGGCTGCCCTCAGTGGGGCTTAAGTTTTTGGGGCTTAGGGCTTTAGGGGTTTAGGGGGTTCGGGGGTTTAGGGGGTTGGGGGTTTTGGGGTTTAGGGTTTGGGGGCTTAGGGTTTGGGGTTTAGGGTATAGGGTTTACGGTTGAGGGTTCAGGGTTTAGGGTTGAGGGCCCAGAGACTCTAATATCCCGTAATTAAGGAATAGACCTTGGATCATAGTTGGATCCCTCATTTGGTTCAAGGAATATTCCTTAATTAAGGGATGTTGGAGTGGCTGGGAGATAGGGTACCGCCCCCTGTAGGATTAGCCAACCGTTCCAGAGTGGGGGCAATCCCCAAGGGTTTAGGGTTGAGGGCACCCCCTTTCTTAAAGGGACCTGGTTGTAAAACCCTAGACCAAACTTAAAAGGGGCCCGATGTTGGCTTACTTCCTAGGACTTAGTATGTACAGTTCTGATTTAGGGTTTAGGGTTGGAGGTTCATGGGAGTTAGTAAGTTAAAAGATTCCTGACAGGGATCTATAAGGGCTTCATAGGATTTCTTTCAGGGCACAATAAAGTTTCTATGAGTTTTTATGGTTTAGAGGACTTAGTACCAACAGTTAAAGGTACGTTGCCTGGGATTATCGCTGGTTATAAGTGTATCTAGCTTCTTTATAAGCCTAGTTACTAAGTCTCATGAACCTTTAAGTTTAAGTATTTCTCACTAGAGGTAGTAGTACTCCCCCAAAAAGGCATTAAACCATACCTGTCTGGGGGAGGGTCCAGGGCTTAAGGCTTAATGTTTAGGGTGATGGGCGTGTCGTTGTTTTTCTTGTTTGGTGACGGGAGGGGCGGTTGGAGTTCACAGGTTACACCAACAGAAGCAAAAACGGATTTTTCGACATCGGCCACTCATATGCGGGTCTTCTGAGGGTTGTCATGTATGGCCTGGCTCGAAAAGTTTCCGATTGAAAGCTTAGGGGTGCAAGGATTGTTTGGTGTTAGGGGTGGAATGCCCACATTGGGCAATATTCCAACACACTAAACCCTAAAACCCTAGGTCGTGAAGTCCCAAACCCTACACAATAGCCTTAGACCCGAAAAGCCTAATTTACTAAAAACCAAGGCCCTTTAGGCAAACAAAACCAGGTTACTACATGCTAACTCCTAATCCTGATAATCCTGGGTCCTTAAGCCTTACGCCGCAAACCGTACACCATGAACTACTACTAAACTCTAAAGTGCAGCCTGATTTATATCCTACCTGGACCCCAAAGAACCTACCTTTTTAGGGTTCCTTGTTATGAATTCTTTATATAAGTCCTTAAAAGGGTAGGTTATTTGGGGTTAAGGTAGGTCCTTCAGCCCAACCTCAAACCCTAAACGGTTTAGGGCTTTGTGGATTCAGCGTTCGCCTACGCTTGAAAGTGAGTCGCGTTGTACGGGTCGCGGGCTTCATCCACAGAGCATTCCGTGAAGCCAGACTCCACCTCGAGAAGCAGAACAACACATGTAAAATGCACGAGCCTCACCGGATAGAATACCTAAACCCTAAACCCTAAACCCTAGGGTTTTTATTGTAAGTTCCCGAAACGATTCCGAAGGGGTATTCTGGAGGTGCAGTACAGGGGCCTTAGTAGTTTCAGGCTTTCATTTTGTAAGGCCGCTCATTTGGGTACTAATTACGGGGCCTTCACGACTAGACTAGGGATCTGTTTGGTTTTATGATGTAGTGTTGGTGTTGGTAGGGGTTGGTGATACAGTTTGACAAACGTAGACTAAGGAACATAGTATAGAATAGTAACGTATAGCAAAGTATAGTATAGTATCGTCTATGTCTAGTATATCGTGTATGTGTTAGTAAAGTGTAGTAGTATAGGGTATTTTTCGCCGGGCATAGTGTCATACTCTTACTCTTGCTAGCTAATCCTTCAGGCCACTATTTTGCCAGGGCAGGAAATCTTGCGGTTTGGACCTTGTGCAGGAGAGCAAACGTGTTGTTTCTCTGGAAAAAAACAAGTACTCCGAAGTCTGTATAATGACGAAGCCTTTACTTTACCCCCCTCCCCTCCTCCAGAACCCTAAACCCTAAACACTAGAAACCCTACAACAAGCTAGAATCCACAAAAGCCCTAAAATTGGAATCCTAAGCCCGCCAGGGGAACCTCTATGGATACATCTGCATACCTACACACCTACATACGTACATATACATATGTACATTTCTATAACTATAACTATAACTATATCTATATCTATATCTATATCTATATATCTATATCTATATATCTGTATCCATACATCTATACATCTATATATCTACATATCTATATATCTCTATATATATATATATATATATATCTGTCTATATCATCTAATCTCTATATATATAATATAGAGGGTTTGAGGGTTTTCGGGTTTAGCTATAAGAAGTTTTGGTCCATGCCTTTTTAATTCTGGATCCCCACACCGCACCATGGGATCCAAAAACCCACCGTTATGAGGGTTGGACCCTAACCCTAAACCCTAAACCCTAACCCTAAACCCTAAACCCTAACCCACTACTGTATTTTGCAGGGTTTGGAGCTACGGGTAAACCATCAACCCTAAGGCTTGATCTTAAGCCAGAAGCTGCATTCAAAAAGCCTAAACCATGCACCCGCAACCCTACTCCGAACACCCGCAAGCCTAGTCCCCAAGCCATATACTCCCAAAGCTCGAAACCCCAAGCCCTAAACCCTAAACCCCTAAACGCTACACCCCTAAACCCCCAGACCCTAACTCCTCCACCTCGGAAAAGTAAGGCTCGCCGCCCAACCACTGTCGCTCCTGGAGGAGGGGTTCAGCCTGGGGATCCATAAGGGATCTACCTAGGAATCCTTTAAGGGATCTACCTGGGGGAACCATAAGGGTTCCTTTAAGGGATCCATAAGGGATCTACCTAGGGCTTAAAGGTATCTACGAGGGTTCCTTTAAGGGATCCTTTATTAAGGGATCCATAGGGTTTACGTGGGGATCCAAAAACCTACGGTTTTAAGGGTTCGACACTCTAATTAGGGGGTCATAACCCCTATTTTGTAGGGTTTGGGATCACAGGAGGGTTCTAGGGTTTAGGGTTTAAGGCTTTAGGGTTTAGGGTTCTAGGGTTCCAAGGATTAGGGCAAGGTTTAGGGTTTAAGGGTTCCATAGGGTTAGGGTTCAGGGTTCTAGGGTTTATGGTTTAAGGCTTTAGGGTTCTAGGGTGGGGTTTAGGGTTCATCGGGTCCAGGGTTAGGGTTTGAATTGGCTGGAGATCCAATAGGCTACCGTTTTGAGGGTTGCAGCCACTAACTTACTACTTTGTAGGGTTTGGAGCTAAAGGTAAGGTTTAAGCGGGGATTAGAGATTAGGGTTTGGATTTAAGGGCTTTAGGGTTTAGGGTTGAAGGGGGATGAGGGTTTAGGGTTTAAGGTTGAGCTGGGAGGGTTGAGGGTTTAGAACTTTAGATGCTAAAACCTTCATGGAAGAACATGGGACTTAGTAAGTACTGGCATACGTACCTCAATTGGGGCGATCAGTTTTTTGGGGTAAATTTACAGTATTTTTCATAACCGTAGTTACTACGTCCCATGATCCTCAAAGAGAAACCTGAAACCGAAACCCCGAACACTGAGCCTTAACCCTACACCCCCAAAGGGCTTTCTGGAGCTGGGCCTCAATCAACCCCAGCAGAAAGCTCAATACAAACCCAGCAGGGCTCTACCTGTAGGCTCATACCCTACCCTTATTTTAGGGTACCTACTTTTCCATACACCAGATCCTAACCATAAAATTAGGTCTCCAAAAAAGGGGTAGCGCATGAGCCTCTAGGTAGTGACTTCAGTTGCAAGCCTTGGGACTTCCAAAGCGGCTCCTGAGGCACCTCGTCCAAGTCAAAGCTTTCGCCATCTTTATCCATGGGCTTGTTGTCAAAATGACAACTTCGACTGCATTCACAAGAGCCTACCGTTGGGGTTCGGTTTAGGGTTTAGGGTTAAGTTTGGTAATCCCAAATCATACAAAATGGTGGGATATCATCACGTCCTCGAAACCTAAACCCATAAGCACTCATGTAAAAGACTTTTGACAACCTTGCATTCCCTAAACCCTAAACCCTAAACCACCCTAAACCCTAATTAAACCCCAAACCTTAAACCCCAAACCACCCTGAACCCTGATTGAACTTACACCCTTGAACCCCTAACCCCTGAACCACCCTAAACCCTAAACTTAAACCCCCCGCTTCAAGAGATGGCAGGGTCTATCTCTGTTGGCTGCGTTCGGCGCTGGGCGAGGTTTCCAGGCGACCATCTACGACGATAATACCAACTTACATAGCTCTTCATCACAACCACAATATGCAAGTATGTATGTATGTATGTATGTATGTATGATCATGAAAGTAAGTACATAGATAGGTAGGTTAGTAGGTACGTACATAGACACACACACACACACATTCACAGGTACAAACATGCGCGCACACACATACTCGCACATGCATTCGTGCGTGTTTATATATATATGTATATACGTATGTAGTTACATATATGTTTCTATATATCTATAGATATAGACATAGGTAACTACATACGTATAAACACACGCGTGCAGACATGCATACATACCTACCTACATACATGCATACATAGATACATCCATCCATCCGTCCATCCGTCCATCCGTCCATCCGTCCATCCGTCCATCCGTCCATCCGTCCATCCGTCCATCCGTCCATCCGTCCATCCGTCCATCCGTCCATCCATCCATCCATCCATCNATCCGTCCATCCGTCCATCCGTCCATCCGTCCATCCGTCCATCCGTCCATCCGTCCATCCGTCCATCCGTCCATCCGTCCATCCATCCATCCATCCATCCATCCGTCCCTCCGTCCGTCCATCCATCGAAGCATGCGTGCGTGCATGCGGGCGTGTGTGCGGGCGTGCGGGCGTGCATGCATGCATGCATGAACGTACACACGCGCGACTGGTGTATACATGTGTGGCTTCTGTAAATCTGTGTGGGCTTGGCGACTGACCGCTTGAGGCACCAAGATTGCACAACAGTTACACTCCTTTTCGGTGGTTCCAGTTCAAGGTTTACCACTTTGGGGACTGCGTAAAAATAAACGAAGGAACCCTACCAGACCATAGACACTGATGCATAAAACACAATTCGTCCTCAATCCTCATCGAGTTAAGGATGTCAGGATAAAGCGGTTTAGAGTTTACTAGAGTTTAGCGTTTAGGGGCTTAAGGATAGTCACAACAATGCCATCAAAGAATAACGTGCCAACCAACACAGGGTGTAATTACAGGTGAGGCGCCCATCTTCAAGCTTACCTTTGGTTAGTAGGGAATGGAGGAATGGGGTACAATTATAACTACTATTACTACCATTCTTCCATTCCCTATTAACCAAAGGTATAGTGAACGCCATTCTTCCATTCCCTACTAACCAAAGGTATAGTGAACCCCAGAAAGTTGGAACATGGCTTTAGGAGGATTAGCGCTAGGATCCCTAATACTTTTACCTTGAGGGCATGAGGATAATGATGTTCCAACTTTCTGGCTTCTACTATAGTAAACCCTAAACCCAAAACCCTAAACCCTTGGGGAAAGGTAGGTCTTCAAGGCGATGGAGGGCTGGGTTCACAGCGTGTGTTTGCAGAAGCGAACCTACTTGGAGGGTCGGGGGACTTAGTAAGTAGGTAGTAAGTAGACTTATAAGTACCCTAAAAGGGACCCCTAATTAGGGTTATGGTACTTATAAGTCCCTAAAATATCCAGTTACTAAGTCCCCCGACCCTCCAAGTAAGCCCTCACACCCCACATCCGAAACTTTAGCCACACCTGGGGATCCAAAAAGGGATCTCTAAGGGGTTCCTTTAAGGGATCCTTTATTAAGGGATCCATAGGGTTTACCTGTGGATCCAAAAACCTACTGTTTTAGGGGTTCTACCATCTAATTAAGGGGTCATAACCTACAATTTTGTAGGGTTTGGGGTCACAGGTATACCCTAACACCTTGAAGCCTTAGACTCTTGCCAGGTTTTGAAATCCCTTTGGCCGCACTGCAGCCGAAACCCAATATGCAAAGTACTCAAAGCCTAGCATAGGGGCCTAGGCACGAGGGCTTCTACTTAAAGGATCAAGGGACTTAGTAACCAGGGTTATAAATAAGGCTAGTATACTTCTAACTAGTTCGAACTCCAGCTGGGGTACTTACAACAGTACTTACGAAGTCCCATGAACATCCAAGTATGGGTTCTCTAAGGGCTTGACGAGAGGTTACTATTTTTCCAGTTTTAATAAGGACTACTATAATGGTCACGGCCTTAATCATCAGAATAGGGGGTTTGGAGAGGGGGTATACTATACTAAGGGAAGATTAGGACATAAAAACTGATATAGTTACAGAAAGTCGAGGCCCTTGTAATTCAAAACGGGAGGGAGGGTTAGGGTTTATGAGGGTTCAGGGTTCAGGGTTTAGGGTTTAGGGTTTAGGGTACAGGGTTCAGGGACCCTATACCGTAAACCATAAACCCGAAACTCTACTGGCAACTTCTGTGAAGACCTTCTAATACTACTACACTATCAGAACACTAAAGCCTTAACCCCGGCTTCATGGAGTCGCTGGGTTGGGGGTTTTGGAGGGCAGGATGATTCTGGAACTGGAAATACCAGTCACACTTTAAAGGTGCCTTATGCCGTGTGATGCATGAACAAGGATGTATCTGCTTCAGGCTCAACACCGTCCTGCATTAGCACCCGACCAGGTGAAGCCTTATGTGTGAGACCCATAAAAGTAAATGACAACACCGCGACCTAGATCGAGACCTAGGCCCTATAAGCCTTAAACCGACGGCCTCAAAGTAGCTCCAAGCGGAACGGACCCACTGTTGCAGATCCTTTACCTAGGCAAAGAAATTGGGGTGAGGGCTTAACGGCCTGGGGTATGCGGTTGAGGGTTTGGGGTATCGGGTATCGTTCAAGAATTCAAAATCAGGAGTTCAAGTGGAAAACATGTATTTTATATTATGTTGTTGTTCTACCTGTGCAGATCATGCTTCCAGCGGCCAATGTACGATCCTGATTAAGAAACCCTGGTCCTGTAACCTCAACCTGTCAGGATCCATGTGAAGAACCCCAATTAAAAAAAACACCATGGTTGCTGAAGCACGTTCCTATGTTAGTATAGAAGCCCCTTACAGGTGGGTAGTTCTTCTTCCATAGTACTCCCATAAGACCCCCTTTACCTTATAGGAGTGGTTTGGGAGGCTTATGGGAAACTACCCACCTAATAACTACCCACCTGTAAATGGCTTAGTGGTTTCTGAATCAGGTTCCTACACCTAAACCACTTATAGTACCCTTATAGATCCCTTATAGTAGCCCTTATAGACCCCTTTAAAGGAACCCTAATAAAGGCCCAAGGTTTCTTAATCCCACGACAAATTTGACAAACCGTTTGCAAGACCTCACATCGGCCCTAAACCCTCACCAAACTGAGCACCTTCGACCTCTAAACCCGTGCGGCTTAAGGTTCAGAGTTTAAGAGTTTAGGGTTTGGGGTTTAGGAAGTACTTAGGGCTTCAGAGTTCAGGGGTTTGGGTTTATGACAATGCCCCTTGTAAGTCAACGTGTCGTTTTGAACGCTAGACGCCCTTATTGGAGGTGCTTCGCAGATTGCAGTTTTCTCACAGTGCTTACTTGACGTCGGTTCCGGGGTATTTCGTGGCAGTTAGTTACAAGTAGGCGCATCAGTACCGGAATTCGGGTTATACACTTACCTTGCGTAAACCATCTTAAAAGTCAAACCCCTAAAGCCTAAACTTTTAAACCCTGAACTCGGGGTTTGGGTTCAGGGTGGCGGTTATTGCTACTTTGCTTGATACCATACCAACTATCCATACCTGTGGCCCCAAACCCTACAAAGTAGTAGGTTTTGACCCCTTGATTAGAGGGTAGAACCCATAACATGGTAGGTTTTTGGATCCGCAGGTGCGTCCCATGCCGGGCAACAGCATCCCTAAACTATCCAAGGAAGCACCTGGGGTCCCAGCGGTTGCAGCTTCCTGTCAAGGGGCTCAATTTTATCACGAGGGGTAGCGGGGAGGGGGGTGGGGGACTATACTTCCTTAAATAGGCCTTATTAATTAAGTCCTTATTACCCTCCTACCCCCCTACGGGTCCCTATGGCTTTATCGATCCGTTTCAACACGGGTGGGTGGGTGGGTCGTTACGCAAGGTTTGCAAACTAGGTCGTCTGTTCTGACAAAGCTCCTCCCCTAGCGCCAAGCGCCCTGCAGGTGCAGCTACTGGTGCGGGGGATTGCTGTCTACTACGGGCCCTATATAGCTCCATTTGTAACAGCTCGTACATATATATATATATATATATCTAACAGTTTGGATATCCTGTCAAGGGTACGCACCCAAGAAGCAAAGTATTCGTGAAGACCTACATCTCTGGTTTCAAGATCCCCGAAATCATACTTAGTAATTCTGAACCCTAACCCGAAGGCTCCATGTACCTTTATAGTGGATACTTAAGCCTTAAAGGGGTCCCTATATGGGTACTTTAAGGCCTAAGTATCTACTATATGGGTACATGGAGCCTTAGGGGAAGCCCTTCGCCGACCAACCGTCCATACACTTGCACAGCATGAAATAACTACTTAGGCCTGAAGGTGTCTCTGCAGAAGTGCTTCAGGGTCAACGAGTATACTGTAACCCTAAACCGTAAACTTGCATGGGCACAAGGGCCCCTAGGGCGGGCTTAGGATAAAGGTCCCTTAGCCGTCATAGGGTTTAGGGTTTAGACCCTGAATTAAACCCTACGACGGCTAAGGGACCTATAGCGTTTAGAGTTCAGGGTTGTCAACCATTTTGCCACGGCATGCAAGAAGAAGGTAATCTGGGGGGGGGGTCCTTTGCAATTCGAACAGAGACCACGTTATGAGAAGGCCCGAGCAAGTACTAGTTTCCTGAGTCTGAGCAGCCCCTCTATAATAAGGGTACCCTTTTCCTACTACTCGGATTTAATTAGGGACCCTAAACTTATAGGGCAAGAGGGGTACTGCTGAGGAACCTAGACTATTCGTGATTGTTCGATCTGTCCCTGCTTGGCCCCCAACAACCTAAATGCGAAACCCTCAGAACCTGGGGATCCAAGAACCCCTAGTGTTTTAGGGGATATCCCCTATAATACAGGGATCTTGTACCTAGAGGCTCATACCCTACAGTACCCCTTTTTAAGGGTATCTACTTTTCTATATAACAGATCCTAACCATGAAACTAGGTATCCCAAAGAAGGGGTAAGGTATGAGCCTCTAGGTAGGGTTTGGGGTTACACGTGAACCCCCAACCTTAAACAGCAAACCATTTGCCCCGAAACTCACGACCGACTCCAACCCTCAAGCGAAACTACAAAGTCCAAGCCTCAAGCCCTAAACCCGAAACCCCCCAAACCCTAAACCCGACAGGACGCCCCAAGGGCCCTTTAATAGAGTCCTTTTGGCCCTTACTTGTGGGTATTTGGGGTATATTAAAGGGTTGTTGGGGGGTCTAGGCAAACTCTGAAAACCCACGGATCTTTTTCGGACATACGCCGTCAAGCTTTTGCCGACGCCCGAATGTCTCTCAGATCCGGTGATGAGAGCTCCGTCTTTGTGGTGGCTCTGGGGTTCTAGGTGCTTTAAAGCGCTCGAGGGTTTAGGGCTTAAGGATGCCTAAGGTTTCTTTTTATTTAAGTATACTCCTTGTGGATCGAACCGGAAGTTTGAAGGGATGTTGGGTGTCTACGGTGCGGGTTAAAGGGTGTAAGCCTTGGCTTCAACTTGGTCATGAGACATCCCAAAGGCTCCATGTACCTTTATAGTAGATACTTAAGCCTTAAAGGGGTCCCTAGATAGGTACTTTGAGGCCTAAGTATATACTATATGGGTACATGGAGCCTTAGGGCATGAGACTTGGCCAAGAGCTCAAGATTTCGGGCTCGGGTTTAGGCTAGGCTTTGTTTCGCGAGCCTGTATGCGTTTTGCACAACATGCCGCATGTGTTCTAAATTACTTGACCCTTAACCCTGAACCCTAAGCCCTGAACCCTAAACCCTTACTACGACGACGACTACTACCACGCAACACTTCTATTACGACGTACGAAACCCTACAGAACACATGTATTTCCCTGATGGCGACGTTTAACACGAAGTTTTACCGTGCATATCCCAGAATAATAAGACCGATAATCAATGCACACCCTTTATTTATTATAAACCCTGCCACCTGCTGTAACACCCAGAACGAACCTTCAAACAAGAGCACTAAAAGCCGGTCGGCGCTTCAGCGGTATTCTCGCCACGAACTTGCACATTATGCTTCCTTCTCGGGCGCAGGGTCTTTGGGGACTTTGTGGTACGGTTCAGGGTTGGGGCACAAGGGTTCTAGGGTCTTTCATGGATTAAGGTTCAAGCCTGGAGGTCGCATTGGGGTTTAGGGCTTAGGGTTTAAACGCTAAACCCTAAACCCCTAAACCCGGGTTCCGTTGGAGTTTTTGGAAGCTTTGGTAGGTTTGGGACTACAGTGCCATCTTGCAGGCTTTCCAAGAGGGTCCATATACACTACCTGTAGGCTCATACCCTAGCCCTTTTTTAGGGTATCTACTTTTCTATATAACAGATCCTAACCATAAAACTAGGTAATTATCCTAGAAAAGGGTAGCGTATGAGCCGCTAGGTACTATTATGGAACTAGGTCCCCAAACCGGACCCTCTGGCTGTATTCCTCAGTTAGTGTCTCCACGCAAAGTTCTGTGATAATTCGTTGGGTGTAGGTGTAGCCAAGGGCACTGACACAAAGTTCACCTGGTTCACAAGCGCAACACGAAACCCACAACCCTGAACCCCAAAACTTGAAACACTATAACGGCCCTGAACCATGAGGATAAGCACGTTCTAACTTTCTGTGTATTTGAACCCTAAACTCCTAAACCCTGGAGGACTCAGAAAGGCTCACCACCGAAACCCAAACCCCCCTACAAGCCCGCACTAAGTTCACTCTTCAGGTATCGCTTTCAGCAGCCTCCAGCTTTTGAATATTCAAGGTTCTGTAACCGATACACAAGCAGCAAGAAAGAAACGTTAGCAACTATTCAAGTAAGTTCTTGCTTCAAAACCCCAAGCCGCCCCAAAAACCTCAACCTTAAAACCTTAAGCCAGGAACTCTAAACCCTATACATCTATAGATCTTATAGCTCCCTTAAAGAGGGGAGCCCTTCAACATCCCTTATAGGAGCCCTCTATAGGAACTTAGGGTTTAGGGCTTAGGGGTTAGAGCTCCCTAAAAAGAACGCTTAAGGAACCCATTCAACCTTCAACCCTCAGCCGAAAACCCAATGCCTTGCACTAGAAACCCCGCGAGGTGTCGAGCCGAAAGCTCCCAGAATCCCAAGCCATGGCAATAGATAGGTTAGGGCCTATGGAGACTATCGGTACTTAGAATAGCTTCAGGATTTCATGGATATAAGCTAGACCTAAGAGCAACCTTGGGGTAAAACGGGTGCCCTTTTTGGTTTAAAGGGGTTTATCAGGGAACCTAAACCCTAAAAAAAGGGAATAAGGGCCTACTCTCCGTCCTAGGAAATAAAAAAACTGCTAAAGGGACTCTGGGGACGTTTAGCTGCTACTAACCGGTTTAGGGTTTAGGGTTTAGGATAACCCTAAGGCTCCATGTACCCATATAGTAGACCCGTTTAGGGCTTAANAAAAAAACTGCTAAAGGGACTCTGGGGACGTTTAGCTGCTACTAACCGGTTTAGGGTTTAGGGTTTAGGATAACCCTAAGGCTCCATGTACCCATATAGTAGACCCGTTTAGGGCTTAAGTATCTACTATAAAGGTACATGGAGCCGGTGGGTAATTATTCCGAGCCCTCTCCACCCAAAGCACTTTAATATGGGGGCCTTAATAACTAGAATAGGGTTTTGGGGTATATGATACTATAATTATAATACGGAACCCCCAAAAAATAGTATTGATAGTTATTTAGGCCCCTATAGTAATTGTTCCGAGCCCCCTCCACCCCAAACACTTTAACCTCTCTCAAGTTTGCTGACGGTTTACATGAGAATCTCTTGACACTCATAAGTATCGCCTTCCCGTACCCAAACCCAAACCCCGAAACCCCAAACCCTAAACCCGAAACCCTAAACCCTAAACCCCAGGGCTTAGGCATCAACCCCTACATGATGAAGCAGAGAGTCAATAGCAGCCAGACTCAATGAGCTCACGGTTCACATTCTTCTCAATGTCGCTATGCAGCCTCCGCTACATACGATTAGAGCAGATTAGGGTAGAAAGATCAGAAACCGTCAGAAACCCAAAGCCCTAAACCCTATTCCGTAGCTCTTTGGGGTTGCTCAGGGAGCTCGTCACCGGCTTCTCGTGGTTTCAAGAACCCTAAACCCTAAGACTTATATACCCCAAACCCTTCACCTTATACACCCCGTACCGTATAAACCCTAAACCCTATAAATGCCAAAACCTGAGCCCTATACTAGACCTAAGAGTAACCTAGGAATAAAAAGGGTGCCCTTTTTGGTTTAAAGGGGGTTATCAGGGAACCTAAACCCTAAAAACAGGGAATAAGGGCCTACTCTCCGTCCTAGGAAAAAAAACTGCTAAAGGGACTCTGGGGACGTTTAGCTGCTACTAACCGGTTTAGGGTTTAGGGTTTAGGATAACCCTAAGGCTCCATGTACCCATATAGTAGACCCGTTTAGGGCTTAA
>BGNK01000378.1:194745-210666 GCA_003297005.1 Symbiodinium sp. clade A Y106
GGCCCCCCCCCCCCAAATAGTATTGATAATTATTTAGGCTTCCGAGCCCCCTCCATCCCATCCTAAACCCTGAGCCCTAAACCTGAAGTTTAGGGGTATTGCAAGGAGTCTTCAGCCGGGAGAGTCTCACAGCTTGGGGTTTGGGGACTATGGGTTGAGGGGCTTAGGGGTTTAGGGTTCAGGGTTTAGGGCCTTCGGGGTTGATAGGAGTTTAGGGTTTAGGGGTGCAGAGGATTAGGGTGTAGAAGTGTAGAGGGTTTGGGGGTTTAGGGGTGTGGGGGTTTAGGGGTTCAGGAGTTTAGGGTTTAGGGGTTCTGGGCGTGGTAATTAAGAGGCCCTTTGTGATGAGAGTAATTGGAACAGGGTTCTTTGCAATTACGGGCTTTAAACCAGTTACTATAAAGGTGTAGGACAGAGGCCTGAATATGTGGAATGATTCGGATAAAAACCCGAAACCCAGCTCTTTCGAACCTAAACCTTTGGATCCAAGTACCTAGTAATCATATACTCTTTCAAATTCTAACCTACGTAACTACTATCCTGAAGTTCAGTACCTGAAAACCCTATACATCCCTTTATAGGAACCCTGAAGCGCACCCTTATAGATCCCTTTAAAGGAGCCCCTAAACCCAGCTCTTTCGAACCTAAGGTACCGCTCCATCGACCAACGAGGCTGCCAGTCCAGCCGTTTCCACGTCTCGCGTGAGTCGATGATCTTTCCGAAGCCTCAAAGGAAGAGCCCTGGGAGGATCCCAAAAAGGGGCCCCTTTCAGGGATCTATGGGGGTTTAGGGTTTAGGGTAGGTTTCAAAGAGGGGATTAGGGGTTAGGGTTTAGGGTAGACCCCCGGGAGGATCCAAAAAGGTGGGGTTCTCATAAAGTACCCTTTAGCAGTACAAGGAGCCCTGTTTGTTGGGGTGTATTAGGGTCTTACGGTTTACGCTTCTCAAGGGAAGGTTTTAAAGGGAGTTTCGAAAACTTGGCTTCATGGGGTCGCATTGGGTTGTGTAGGGGTTCGAGGAAATTGATTATTGGCTTCTCGGAGAAAGGCTTGCAGCCTGCCCGTGGTCAAGAGCTCTACCCTCTGATTGAGGGCTCATAACCTAATATTTATTTAGGAGGGTTTGCGGGCCACAAGTAAACTAAACCCTATACTATACCCTGGTTCAAGCTAAAAGCGCTACACCCTGAACCCTCAAACCTAAAAGCCCTAATCCCTCTAGGTCCACCTCTCTCCCCAAACCCAAAAGAACAGCAGACTGTAGCATATATTCCCTTAACATGGTGGGGCAGTTGGAGCCACCGCAAAAAACACCTAGATCTCTGATTCAACTGTAAAACTCGCTCATTAACGTCCTATAAAGCCCGCAAGAAGAAACTCAGCAAGACCCTTACGAGCACCGGCACCCTAAACCGTGTTTTTAGGCACCAAACCCTGACAAGCGGCGCTCGGGCAAAGACCAGCCCAGATTCACGTAGAGTCGACGCACAGCATCAGTCGGGTCGGGCACGCAGCTTTCGTCCTGGCTATGGAACCCCATGTCACTTGAGGGTCTAAGGTTGCACGAAGGTTAAAGGCATTAGAAGGTTATGGGCTTTAGAGGGTTTAAGGTCTGTATACAGTGTAGGGCTTTGAAGATTTCATACTCATAAGGGTTTAGGATGGTTTAGGCTCGGGGCTCTAGGCCGGGGTGGAGCTCATGTTTCGGATCGCATGAAAACATGAACCAGTGGATATAGCAGCCTACTAACATGCAAAACTCTCAGCCAAAGCACGCACCAAAACCCTAAACCCTAAACCGTAAATCCTAAACACCAAAACCTAAACTCCCGAGGTGCTGAACCTTCGACCCGAACTTCGCGATACTGAACACATATCCTGACAAACTCAGACCAAACCTGCTACAGCCTGCTGGATGGTAGGGTCTGTCTTTTTTTGACGGTGGGCTTTGGGTGTTTAGGGTTTAGCGTTTTAGGGTTTGCAGTTTCAGGTTTGTGCTCAGAGGCCGCGTTTGCAAAGATAGGAGTCCCTGGCAGCGCACGCTGCACGCTGCGTGCAACACGAAAGTCAAAGCCTCTTAACCCTAGGGCTCCAAGTATGCAAATAGTACCTACTTTCGGGTCGAAAGTCTGTAAATAGTACCTACTTTGGGCCATTTGGAGCCCCAGGGTAAGAACATGGTAGTTTCCGAAAATTGGGCGTACCTTATTTTGGGGTCCTTGTATTAGGACCCTGCTATTTTCGATACTATATTCGGGTTCCCTATTTTCGGAAACTCCCTAATATCAGGGGTCCCTTTCGGAACCGTGGCAGTACTTTCGAAATGCACCTCGAGGGGTCTAAGATGTAGGATTTCGGATCCCATGACTGAGGGGTCTCGTGTAGCTTCCTTCCGTCAACACCACCAACGCAGATAACAGCAAACCCTAAACCCTAAACCGTAGGGTTTAGGGTTTAGGGTTAGGTTTCGGGTTTAGGGTTTAGCATCATCAGAAGCAGAATCAGCAGCACAGGAGTCATCATCATCACAGCGTCCAGCGTCATCAGCAGCATCATCATCATCCCCTAAACCCTAAACCCTAACCTCCAGGTCACCATCACCATCATCATGGAAGTCATCATCGTCGTGACGAAGTTATTTAGCCCGGACATCCCCCGCCTGCAGCAGCGGGGAGGCGGCAGATACCAGCAACGGCCCCAGAATTTCGCCTTGATAGTCTTTGGTTCAAGATATTTAGGGTCTATCTGTATATGGCTAGACTTCTATTTTAGATCCCTTGAAGGTCCTCTTCCGGAGCATGAGACTGCATAGATACATGGACTCTATTAAAGCCATTCTTGCACCCTGCAGACAGCTACTAACACCCTCCAAAATCTTTCCTGCGCAACGAGTAAAGCCAAAACCCCAAACCTTGAAACCTACACCCAGTATGGAACCCTTTAAAGGAAACTATAAAATCCTACGGAAGCCTGCAAAGGAACTCTGAGTTAAACCCTCCAGCCCAGGCCACGACCCCCAAAAAAGTCGCCGCGTTGCGGTGGGTGGTCGGAGCATTTGCCAGGTGGGCCAAAGCAAGCAAATGTGCCATGATCCTGGGTTTAGGGTTTGGGGTTCACGGTTTTGTGGCAAACCTACAGAATAATGACTACCATAACAGGGCTTTGGGTTTACGGGAAAATGAGTCTGGGGTTTCGGGGTTCAAACGTTTAAAGCAAGCGTTAGGCTTGAGCTCTTGTTTCAGGGGTACTGGCATTTAACCCTAAGGCCCTAAACCCTAAACCCTGAACCCTAAACCGTGGCTTTATGGCTTACAACCATGAATGCAAACCAGAGCCACTCGGCCGCTGAACCCATGTTCCTATAAAGCCCAAGCTGTTGGAGCACTTTAAATCATAGGGATCTTTAGGGGGTGTGGGGAGGGGGGGGTAGGGGGCCTTAACCCATAATAAGGACCTAATAAGGCCTCCCCTAAGGGTCCGTATGATTAAAAGGAGCTTAGGAAGGGGCCGGAAGTTTCTGCCGGATGAGATGCGGTTAAAGTTGAGAATATTCATAATAGTTTTGTAGCTCCGTGAAGCTGCTTTCGAATTTTTAAGACAGGGACTGGTTGCCACCTTTGAAAAAGCTGTGTGAGGTCGCCACAACCGGCCGGGACACATGTCCTCCAGCGATGCGCGAGTCCCCGCCAGGAGCTCATTCGCCTCTCGTCGCCAAGTTGTTGTAACGTTGTTGTACTTTTGCGAAGATTAGGAACTGCATCTACATTGCACACTAACAAGTACAATCATACTCATCGGGGCGGTGATGCTATAAAGAATAAAACTTGAGTAAAACGGTTGCCTGAAACATGCCTTCTGTCCAACATCTCCACTACTCTGTATTTCATCACCACAAAGACCAGGGCAATTAGCATTATCACCATTGCAATCCCCAGGAACTTCGATCACATCAGAGCTGCATGCATAGCAAAGGTAACTTGATCGTTTGATAATGTTTGCAACACTCAACCAAGGTCCAACCCAACAATCGGCAGCATGCTCGCCATCACCGCCAGCGCCACATCAACACGATGATGACAATGGGCATGAATGTCGTCATCGTCGTCACCGTCGTGACAATTGTCACCAGCACCATCGTCATCATCATCATCATCATCCCCATCGTCACCATATCATCAACAGCAACAACATCATCATCAGCGTCATTCCCATCGCCACCATCATCATCAAGAACAGAATCATTATCATAATGTTCTACATGACCATCAACATCACCCTCAGCATGGCCATCTTCATCAAATTACAACCATCAGCAACATCTCCCTCCAGACTAACATGCTCAGCGTCACCTGGGCTAGGGTCATGGACTTGTTTATCGTCATGCCTGCTATCATGATACTCAGCAATTGAAATCCGTCTCTGCTAATTTCATAGTGGGTCGATATCGTTGGCGATCACCAGTGCGATCACCTTGACTACGTACCATCTGTCGTCAGAAAACCTCCTCGTCCGCGGCACCAGCACCAATACTGCTAAGTTAAAACTGAGAACACCAAACAGATGGCTGATAGTGGCTGATGCAATAGCTTCATACACCAAATAGATGCCAACCCTGCTCTCCGCCACAGCGGCGACAACGGCAACGACGACCACCATGACCACGGCTGCGACGACCCACTACATCTGCCACTGAAATATACCTCACCACCCCGGTTGCAAGGAATACGAAGCTGGCAGACAACCTGCTTCAAAAACCTCGAACAACCTCATGGGCCCCACCTGGCCCCACGGACGTGCATTGGAAAGCCTCTTCAAGCATTTTAGTTCTTAAACTATATAGGTCCCTTCCAGATTACGACAGCTCCACCCCTGACATGCAACACAAACTCTAAGCGCCAGAACACCAACATCCGGTTTGAGAGTTTCAGGGTCAGGCGCTTGGGGGTTCAGGTTTAGGCTGCTGTCAACACCCGTCACCACCTTGATGTTTCCATTCGACCCGGCACTGCTGCGGTGCGTCTTGTCGACGGAGGTGTCATACGCATCCTGCTAGCCCAGGAGAATTTTACAAGATTACAAAGTTCGACCAGCTTGAAGAGCAGAATGAACCGTTGCTGCATCTTGGGATACCATAAAGATGCAACTTAAAGCTGATGACTAACCCAGAGGGTCCATGTACCCATGAAGCAGATACTTGGGCCTTCTGAGGTTGCTATATAGGGGAACTAAAGGCTAAACTTTGGAACTATATAGGGACTTTAATACCCTACACCTCCAAGTATGCAAATAGTACCTACTTTGGGGTCTAAATATAGTCTGTAAACAGTACCCACCCCGGGCCGTTGCGACCCGCACTACTACTGCTACTACTACTACTACTACTTCCACTACCATTACTACTACTACTACTACGACTACTACTACTACTACTACTACTGCTACTACTACTACTACGACTACTTCTACTGCTACTGCTACTACTGCTACTACTACTACTGCTACTCGTACTACTACTGCTACTACTACACTACTGCTACCCATAAAGGATCCCTAAGCCCTAAAAACTAAATCCTAAGCCCCTAAACTCCTAAACCCTAGAATCCCTAGAATCCCAAAGCCCTAGACTCCCAAGCCCTAAAGGATCCGTAAACCCTGAACTCCTAAACCCTAGAATCCCTAACCTTAAACCCCTAAAGTGAACCCCAGAAAGTTGGAACATGGCTTTAGGAGGATTAGTGCTAGGATCCCCTATACTTTACCTTAAGGGCATGAGGATACTGATGTTCCAACTTTCTGGCATTTACTTTACGGGTATTGGGTGCATCTACCCAAATGATACAGACTTCCACCTCAGAATGCCTGCTTAGGAATCCCCTTAAGGCCGTGGTGTATACTGCATGCTGCATAGGTACACGGACACTGTTCGGTCGCCGTGCGGGCTTCGGACTTTGCCACTCCCCGGCACACGTGAACACAAGTTGAAGAGGTTTCTTAAGGCTCAAGGTTTTAGCTTAGGGTTTTAGGCCGTGAGACTCAATACGGTTGACAATGTCAACTGCGCAACATAGTTGCTACTGTAGCTGGTTATTCAACACCTGGTTGCTATTTCTCGATTTTTCATGAGGTTCATGGGGGAGAGGTTGCTAGTTTTCCTCGGTCCTCTGCGAAGAAGCGGCTGCATCTCAGAATAGCGATGGGCGTCTTGTAGCTTCCTTCCGTCGGAGGGCGGTATGGAGGGCGGCGTGCCACAAGAGCCCAGTAGCCCTTTAGCACAGAACGGTATTTACTTCGATATGCAAATGCATGTAGGCATGGATACATACATACATGCATGGACTCTAGCAGACTCTCTCAAACAAACAGGCAGACCTACGACAGACGGCAAACAGGCAGGCAGGCAGGCAGACAGGCAGACAGACAGGACTCCAGGACAGACCGACAGGCAGGCAAAAAAACAGATGGTCATATTGATTATGGGTTAGGGTTTAGGGTCTAGGTCATATTGATTATGGGTGAAGTGAGTTGGAAACAACGATAGTTGTTAGCACAGGTGCATGCATGTACATCTGCAGGCGTCAGATAGAAAAGCACATAGATAAACCAACAGAGTACAAGAGCAGGTACATGGACCAATCGACAAAGTCACCCTACGCTCTGGATTTGGGCTCTCTTGCTATTTGAGGCTTCACATTGACATGTGGCTAATATGTCTAAGCACCCTACCCGGGGCTCTGCATAAATAAACATATGATTAGATGTATCTACATATAACCTATGTATATACTTACGTGGATATGTATCGCAATGCTTCATACTTCTGCGATAACTGACGAGAACCCTGCCCTACGTGCTGAGCCCCATGATCCTTTTTCAAATACTCGAAGTAGGAGTTAGGATTAGGGGGGACCCTTGGGGACATACACCCTCTCAATATTGAAGAGAGCCAGAAGTAGGGCTAAGAAGGGTCCCCTTGAAGGGAATATCCTAATACTACCTAAGACTAGACCTAAGAGTAACCTAGGAATAAAAAGGATGCCCTTTTTGGTTTAAAGGGGGTTTATAAGGGAACCCAAACCCTAAACAAGGGAATAAGGGCCATGGTTTGGGGTTTAGGGTTAAGGGTCCAGGGTTTCAGGGTTTAGGGTCTGAGGTTCAGGGATTCAGAGTTTAGATTGGGATCGCACACTTGAGAAGTTATCATGGCCGCACCATGAGCCCCATCCATGCAGTGATGATCACCCAAAACCCTTCGACCCGAAACCTTACCTTGAGGGTCGGGGGGATTGATAATGTGCATCCTGCATTACCAACAATAAGGAATATACCATAAGTCCCATAGTTTAGGGTTCTTAAGGTACGTAATGCAGGAATCATATCATCAACCGTAGTAAGTACGTAATAGGTAGAGTTATAAGTGCCCTAAATGGGTTCCTAATTGGGGTTACGGTACTCAAAAGCCTATAAAATAACTACTTACTAGGTCCCCGACCCTCCAAGTAGACCCAAATCCCCATACGCTATGCTGTAAACGTCTCGGGAGCCCTTCAGAGTCTGATCTTGGGTTGGGTTGGGTTTGGGTTTAAGGGTTTACGTAGGGCTTACTTGGAGGGGCTTTTGACTTAGTAAGTCTACTTAGTATCCCCTAGAAACCCTAGTATAATCCCCCATAACCCACCTTACTAACCCTACTTACTAAGTCAAAAGGGCCTCCAAGTATAGAATGGAATGACTAGAATGACTAGAACCCCACACACCTAAGATCTTAAACTGGAGATCGGGAATCCACAAAGCGACGATACCCTAATCTCATACATCTTCTCCCCAGAGTTTTCAGGGGAGTTGACGAGCAATGGCTTTTGTAAGAGGTTCGGGTGGCCTTGCAAGGAGCCCAGGCCCCAAAAGCCCAAACCCTACACTCTAAACCCGTTCTGAAACTGAAGCCCTAAACCCTAAAACCCTAAACCCTAGATCTCGCATGGCTATGTGAAAGGTTTAGAGCCATCAGTGGTTCCCCCCCTACCCCCTTCACTTAAGAATTCTTCTGATATATGAAAGGTTTCCAGTTTCCTTACAACGTGGGTTTTTAAGGATTATGTGCAAAGCTTACCAGGCTTCGTCGGGGAGTTGTTGAAGCTCTGCAACACTTTTAGAACAGGGCTTCTTTAAGGGGTTCCCTGATGGGTTTCTATAAGGCTTACTATAAGGGTCCTATGGAGAGGCTTTAGCCTAGTAACTACATGTATAAGTAGAATCAGTGGGACTTGCGGCGGATATTGCTACAAAAAAGATTCCGATCCCTAAATTCACAGGCCTGTAGAGCATTCCAAAGTCTCTACTTTGGCTTATGCTTGTGCCTGATACAAACATCCCCCCCCTAAGTTGGCCCTGACGGAAAGGGAATTTTTCAAGAAGGAGACTAGATTCATGTTTGCAATTAGCTTGTTTATGCTTTCGCTGTAGCCGTCGTTAGTGCTTTCTTCGAACGCCCTAACCTTGCAGCAATGTTAACACGTAAGTTACCCTAAAGGTCCAAGTAATAGAGGAACCTGATTAAGAAACCTTGGGCCTTTTTTGGGGTTCCTTTAAAGGGGTCTATTATAAGGGTTACTATAAGGGTACTATAAATGGATTAGGTGTAGGAACCTGATTAAGAAACCTTGGGCCTTTATTAGGCTTCCTTAGATGAATCCTACTATTTTGGGGTTACAGGCCCAGGGTTTCTTAATCAGGCCCCTACGTTACCTACTAATACTCTCTGCTATCCTAAACCAGAATACATAACTGCTATGGTCCTGTTGACCCTGAACGGTAAGCCCTGGACTAACCCTAAACACAGGCTAGTGGGTCCTTTGGACCCTTGGGGTTAAGAAGTGTAGCGACCTGTGTAAGCAGGCTCGAGGTTACTCTAGGGCCTCATAAACAATTAGACTTAGGGGCTAGGGTTTAGGGTGTAGGGAGTCTGGTGTTCTAGCATGTTTTCAAGGAGCCCTAAGGAATAATTAACATTGGCAACTATTTAGGCCTCAATGTTCATGGCTCAGCGATGTAGTCTGCGAACGCTCTGAGGATTTGCGGCAGAGTCTCGGCGGCAAACCGATAGTACATCGGTGCATGCGCAGATACAGTTCTATCCAGCTGAAACCACTTGGAAGGTCGAACATCGTGAGAAAGAAACGGCTGCTCTATACAGTCTTGTGCTGATCCTGTACGGGCCTGTACGGCGCCACCATCACCACCAAAAAGACGATTACCCCAGATCACGACCGACCCGTCACCAAGAATGGCGACAAAAGCCCACCCATTGGCTTGGATCTGCTGCACATTTTTGAGCTGATCCTCTACAGCACTGCTGTCACCACCATGGCGAGCACTTCCCCAGGTCACGACAGAGCCATCGCCGAGAATGGCAGCGAAAGCGCGTTCAGTGGCTTGGATCTGCTGCACATTCTTCAGCTGAGCCTGCACAGCACTACTGTTACCGCCACATTCATCATCGCCCCAAGTCACGACAGATCCGTCGCCAAGAATGGCAACAAAAGCTCGGTAAGAGGCCTGGATTTGCTGGACGTTGTTCAGCTGAGCCTGCACAGCACTGCAGTCACCGCCATAGCCAGCATCACCCCAGGTCACAACGGATCCATTGCGAAGAACGGCGGCAAAAGCACCAGAGGCGCTTTGAAACACTTTGCCAGAGGCTTGGACCTGTTGCACAGTCTTCAGCTGATGCTGCACAGCACTACTGTCACCACCAGGCCGAGCATCACCCCAGGTCACGATCGACCCGTCACCAAGGATGGCGGCAAAAGCGCCGGTAGAGGCTTGGATGTGCTGCACATTCCTGAGCTGATCCTGCACAGCACTACTGTCACCGCCATGGCGAGCATCTCCCCAGGTCACGACAGAGCCATCGCCGAGAATGGCAGCAAAAGCGCGGTAAGAGGCTTGGATCTGCTGCACAGTCTTTAGCTGTTCCTGCACATTTCTGCTGCCACCACCAAAGTCAGTAGCACCCCAGGTCACGACGGATCCGTTACCAAGAATGCCAGCAAAAGCACGCTTCGTGGCTTGGATCTGCTGCACATTCCTCAGCTGATCCTGCACAGCAAAGCTGTCGCCACCTCGCTGATCATCACCCCAGGTCACGACAGATCCGCCACTAAGAATGGCAGCAAAAGCGCGTTCAGTGACTTGGATCTGCTGCACATTCCTCAGCTGATCCTGCACAGCACTAATGTCACCACCAGAATAAGTCTGACCCCAGGTAGGTCACGACCAACCCGCCACCAAGAATGGCTGCAAATGCGCAGTCAGAGGCTTGGATCTGCTGCACATTCTTCAGCTGACCCTGCTCAGCTCTGCTGCTACCACCATAAAAAGGAGAATCCCAGGTCACGACAGATCCATCGACGAGCACGGCAGCAAAGGCAAAATTAGCGCCTCGAACCTGGAGCCTGCTTATATGCAGTGTCAGTGTTTCACCATCAGCCGTAGCCAGGTTGATCGGCGCATGTACATCTAACACGCGTCCAGTGGAGTCTAGGAGCCGCCCTGGTCCGACTCCAAGTGCCTTGGCTGACTTCTGAACCCGTCCTAAAAGTTAAACGTTCAGCCTCCTTATTATAGTCATATAGAAACCCAAAAAGTTAAAGTCCTAAGAACCAACCAGAAGAACGCCAAGGTGCGGTCTCTGCCCGACGTTTCACTGTGCCGACTTCTTCATCCAAAGCGGCTGTAATAGTAGCTGTCTTGCCGCTGAGCAGCCCAAGTGTCACTGTAACCGACATCTTGCCCGGGTAGATGTTGAACAACCAACAAAACTGAAACTGCAACTAGACGCAAACAGTCCCTTTCTAAGAAGAGGCTACGATTGAAGATCCCCTCTGCATGCTAATGTAGAGGACGAAAATTTAGAATAGGGTTTCCAGTTACGCATGCAGTAGCGTTTAGGGTATAGATGGTTTGTAGGGGTATATGACAGCCGAACTCACTATTACTAAGTATTTCGAACCCCATCTTGAATATTTCACTCAGCCATATTGTTCGGTTTTGCATTGAACCCGAGCCCTAAGGCTCTCAGGAACCTCCAAAAGAAGCTAAACCCTAAACCCTAAACCCTAAGCCTCCTAGTACGGACCCTTAAGTCCCTAGGCACTACCTGGACCCCAGAGAAGCTACCATTTCAGGGTTCCTTATTATGAAATCTTGATATAAATCCTTAAAGGGCAGGTCGGGCAGGTTATTTGGGGTTAAGGTCAGGCCTAAAACCTGTTTGCAGGTTCATTGGTCTTAGCAACTAAGTCGAAAACTAAGGTAATTTTACTGTTACTGATGATTGAAAATCACCCCAATTAAGATACCTATCTGTACTTTCCAATGAAGTCCTATGAACCTCATTGAACCTGCAAGTGAACCCTCAACCAGAGCCTTCGGGTGGCCTCAGACCCCCCAAAATAGCAACCCCCGATAGCTCCCTAAATCCTTTAAACATTTAGGGTTTCGAGCCTTAAGGGTAATCCCTAATCCCTAAACCGAACAACCTACCCTGTTTAGGGCTCCTTATTATGCTTTCTCTCTCTCTCTCTCGCTTTTTTTTTATATATAACTCCTTATAAAGGCAGGTCTGTTGGGTCACAGGTAATCCCTAAACCCTAATCCCTATCCGCCTATCCCTTACCTACTTGTCGAGTATCCTGGCAAATTAAAGCTTAACCTTTGAGACGATATTGGGATTTTTTAGGGGTTTTCTTTCCCAAGGTTACCTGTGACCCCAATTTTTTGAAAAAAAGTGTAGGTTATGACCCCTTAATTAGAAGGTAGAACCCTTAAAACGGTAGTATTTTGGATCCCCAGGTAAAGATTACGTACAGGCTCAGATGCAGGCGCGAAGGTCATGACTACCCAAAATCTCGAGCCCCCCCAAACTCGCAACCCTACCAGGACCCCCCCCCCCCCCCAGGACCCTTCAAAAAACCCCTAATGACCATTAAACCGAATGACTGTATAGTACACAGACGCGCATATGGNTAAATAAAAAGTAAAACCCTTGAAACGGTTATATTTTGGAACCCCCAGTAAAAACTACGTACACGCTCAAACGCAGGCGCCAAGGTCATGACCACCCCAAAACCCCAGCGCCCCCAAACCCCCAACCCCCCCAGGGCCCCCCCCCCCCTCAAAGGCCCTTTAATAGAGCCTGTATGGTCCTTAAAACGTGTGTATGTAGTGTATAGTAGAGGGTAGTTGGGGGGTGCTGGTACACCCTAAACCGTGGGTTTAGGGCTTATACCTCAATCTACCAAAACCTACTTTTTGCATGTTCTTATTATAAACCTTAATATGGAATTAGCATGGACCCTGCAGAAAAGTCGGTCCTAGTGGGCTACGGTAGGGTTTAAGGAGCAAACAAAACTCCTCCCCAAACCGGGCCTCTTCAGCACTACCTGTTACCCCAAACCCTACGAAAAAGTAGTTTGAAAGTCCCTGATGTACTGGTTTATTATAGGGTTTAGGGTTTATTATGGGGTTTAGGGTTTATTATAGGGTTTAGGGTTTAGGAAACCTGAAACGAGAGGCAAAATGAGCCAAACCGTATAAAGCAGTAGAACCCTGAACCCTGAACCCTTGAATTAAAGGTAGAAGCCGTCGAAACAGTAGGTCGTTGGAGCCATAGGTAGACGCCCTAGACCCTGTCCTATCCCTGAAACCCTCGACCAAAAAGCATACGTAAGCTCTCAAGCCCCCACGCCATTCTGAATCCTATACTTCGACTCTGAAGTCCTAAGTCCTAAACCCCAAACCCTGAAGTCCTAAGTCCTAAACCCCTAACCCTGAAGTCCTAAACTCCCTAAGGGTCCATGTACCCAAGTAGTATATACTTTGGGCCCAATGTACCTATACAGGGAGTACTTTAACTTATAAGGCCAATGTATATACTATTTGAGTACATGGACCCTTATACCCTTTAAACCCTATAGAACAGAACTCTTTAAAGGAACCCGTAAAGGAACACTATTTGAGTACATAAACCCTAAACCCCTAAACCCTAGACCCCTAAACCCTAAACCCCTAAACCCTAAACCCCTAAACTTTAAACCCCTAAACCCCTAACCCCTAAACCCCTAAACCACAAACCCCAAACCCCAAAGCCCTGGACCCTTAGGGACTCTTTCAAACTGCTCCTCGGCCGAGATCTTCTGCCCGTTTCTTCGTGACGCCGTAGATATTCCTCCGCAGATGGCTTACCCAACCCTAAACCCTAGACCCTAAACCCTAAACCCTAGACCCTAAACCCTTTTAGGAAGTCTGGGGGTTCCTTTAAAGGGATCCTTAAGGGTTCTTTTAGGGATCTATAAGGTTTAGGGTTTAGAGATCCCAGAGACTCCAATATCCCTTAATTAAGGAATATTCCGTAAAGCATATTAGGATCCCTGATATGTTTTAAGGAATATTCCTTAATTGACGGCTATTGGAGTCTCTGGGTTACCTGCAGCCCCAAACCCGTCAAGCTACACTCGAATGGTGTGTGTGTGTATATATATAGGCCCCAAATTACCTAATAGGGACTACTTTAAGGCCAATGTATTTAGTGTTTGAATACATGGACCCTCAGGGTTAGTCTTCTAAGTTTTTAAGGTTTAGGGTTCAGGCTCGGAGCTTGGCCCATCAACTACTGTTTCAGGAGTACTACTCTATGGCTAAGCCCTCTACTCCCTGCTGCTTAGTAGGGAATGGGGGAATGGATCCCTATGATAGTCCTTTAAGGGTCCCATATGGTACTCCCAATAACCCACTCTCCCATTCCCTACTAAGCACCAGACAGTCTAGTGCCGGGCTATGCCGGGCCACAGTGCATAATTTTTGCAGGCGCATGAACCTATACCGAACTTAGACCCCTAGCAAAAATTATAATTTTAGCTGTTTCTTAGGGATTATAATAACCAAAGATGAAACATTATTTCTAGGTTCCCCTAAGGAACCAGGGAAGCGACCCAAGTGCTCAAACAGTCTCGGGTTTAGGGCTCAGTTCAGAAAGTACATGCACCCCAGAGATCCTCCCCGTTGGAGCTGCGGGCTTAGGTTTCAGGGTTCAGGGTTTAGGGTACATGGCTTATACGCCGTGGGGCGGAACAAGATGCTAATTACTACTGGAACAGTTGGACCTTCTTAAACCACTGAACCCACAACGCTCAAAATCTAACTGTCTATAACAATCTCCGAAAGCCCCCGAAGCCTAACAAATCCCCATAACATATACATATATACCCTCTACCCTAAACCCTCCCTAAACCCTAAACCCAGGGTTTAGGGTTAAACACTTAAGGCCTGATTCAGGAAAACTCTAAAACCTTTAGCCGCCGTAGCCGATGCCCAGAAAAACTCTCGCCCGAAACTGCAAAGGCATAAAGCACGCTCCAAACTCTCTCAAAACCCCAAACACCTGAGATCCGAAACCCTAACCCTGGGGCTCCAAATGGCCCAAAGTAGGTACTATTTACAGACTTTCGACCCGAAAGTAGGTACTATTTGCATACTTGGAGCCCTAGGGTAATATACAGTTTCTCCTTCTTTTAGGGCCCTGCTATTGCAACTGATTGTGAAGTGATCTAATTGTTAGGCTTCTTCTTTATCCCCTAGGCTTTTCAAAGAAGACATGTGATTGTAGTACTCCAAACGGCCCTTGGGAAACTGATGGTTTTACACACCAAAACAAACCCTTATACAGTAGAAGCCTAAAAGTTGGAAACCCAATAGCCTCAATCCTTAAGAGTAATGTATAGGGAATCCCAGCACTATTTGGCCTTAATCCGGTTTCCAACTTTATGGGGTTTACTGTATACAAAAGGCGGTCTCGGCTGAAGGCACACCTACACTTCTGCCAGGCGCGTCGCGCCACAGAATTACCTTGATCCCTCTCACAACTGTGCGACAGAACATGTCAACATCTGCTGCCAAGCCGTACATTTTGCCATCATAAACCACAAGCCCTGAACCCTAGCCCTAAAGTCCAAAGGGAGTTTGAGAAACCAACGGGGCCCAATAACAGGGATCCCTTTTGTAAGGACCCCTATTTTACAACATAGCTCTCTTTTCAAACCAGTGCCTATTTGGGCAATTTGGGAGTTCCGAAAAAAGGGGACCCTAATATGGTACCCTAAGTAGTAGGACCCTTGTAATAAGAAGCCCACAGTAAGGTACCCCGAAGTTTCCGGAAACTCCCATTTGGAGCGCCATCGACCCTGCATCCTTGGAAACGCTGCGTTTTCTCTCCCATCCTCGGTGTGCCGTAATCCACGGAAGCCTCCGGTTTAGGGTTTAGGGGTTTAGGGGTCAGGGGTTTAGGATTGTTTTTAAAAAAAATCTATGTTGACGGCCTTTCTTTAGGGTTTAGGGGTTTAGGGGTTTAGGGGTTTAGGGTTTAGGGGTTTAAGGGTTTAGGGTTTAGGGGTTTAGGGTTTAGGGTTGCATGGTATTGAAAAGTGGAAGGTTTTGCTTCCTCTATCCCAAACCCTACAAAATAGCGGGTTATGACCCCTAAATTAGAAGGTCTAACCCCGAAAACAGTAGGTTTCTGGATCCCTGGGTTAAACTTACGTGTTCCTTTTCCTGCTGCATACTCCAAACAAACAGTGCAACAATGTGGGCTACCTGGGGATGAACCCTCTTTTTTACGGGATCATAACCTACTATTTTGCAAGTGAGGCTTCATGGGTTTGTAGGGTTTGCCTGGGGATCCAACCCCTACGGTTTCAAGGGTTCGACCCTCTAATTAATGGGTTCAGAACGGGTTTGGGGTCACAGGTATAGCCCCAACAACAGGTTTTGGGGATCCCCAAGTAAGCCCTAAACCCCAAAGCCCTAGGAGCCTGACGGAGCCCTTAAAGAATGAGAGGAGAGGGGGTAGGGGTAAGGGGTAGGGGGGGG
>BGNK01000378.1:217505-383518 GCA_003297005.1 Symbiodinium sp. clade A Y106
CGGCGCCATGGAGTTTGTCAACGCGGACTGCTACTTCCACGCCATGCGTGCCATACACAAGCTTGGCATTCAGGTTTGGCCCTCACCAGATGTGATGTTGTTCATGGGCGAGGAGGACATGCGAAGCAAGGTGGACATGTTGAGCATTGGTGTGGAGGACTCGCTTCCACACTGCACGGTAAAGGAGTTTGCGGATGGTTTCAAGAAGATGCTGGCTTTCGAGACATGCGCCAGCAAGCAGCACGGAGGCTCGTCAGGCAAGGGCACTCGATCCGGATCATCAAACAGAAAGCTGGCAACCACTGCACTTCACCCCACGGGAGGGTGTTCATGGGCGTGAGGGTCACGCTGTGCAAGGTGGCCATGTTGAACAGTGGCGTGAAGGACACGCTAGCTACTACACGGTTATAAAGGAGATTGCGGCTGGCTTCATGAAGACGCTGGATTTACATACGTGCGCCATCAAACAGAACAGAGGCTCTTCAGGCGAATGCATCTGTATCATTGAACAGAAAAGCTGGCAACTACTGCACTTCGTTTGTCGTGAGGGTGCTCATGGAGGACACGCTGAGCAAGGTGGCCATGTTGAGCGTTGGTGTGGATGACACGCTCGCACACTACACGGCAGAGGAGTTTGCGGCTGGCTTCACCAAGACCCTGGCTTTCCAGAGTTCTGNGCTGAGCAAGGTGGCCATGTTGAGCGTTGGTGTGGATGACACGCTCGCACACTACACGGCAGAGGAGTTTGCGGCTGGCTTCACCAAGACCCTGGCTTTCCAGAGTTCTGCATGATTAAGTTTGTGGAGGGCGCAGCAACTTTGGCTGCTTCCGTCTATCCAGGACGTGTCATCTGCGGACAGGGTATGTCCTTGTGAAGATTGGACATGTTTCTCATGGCGATGGCAAGGATGGCTATCAATGACAAGGTAACCAGATGTCAAGTTTATTTCGGTCTGGTTTTGAGCTAGTAGACTCCATGTGTACACGCAGTCACTGCACATGGGAGTGTTGTGGGCACGGCTGCGTTTGAATGTCAGCTGTGTGGGGTGTACAGCTTGCAGTTTGCCTCCCCTTGCCCCTGGAGGAATAGGCTCAGGCTGAGGTTCTTGTTTGCTCCAGGTGTTTGCATGTGCCTGGGCTTAGTGTGCCATGGCATTCTTTGGCAATGCCTGAGTGAAGGTCTGCAGGAGTGCCNCTCAGGCTGAGGTTCTTGTTTGCTCCAGGTGTTTGCATGTGCCTGGGCTTAGTGTGCCATGGCATTCTTTGGCAATGCCTGAGTGAAGGTCTGCAGGAGTGCCGCTTATAATTTGATGTAGGCTCTGATTTTGTTTTGATTTTGCATGTGCTCGGGGATGGCTTTTCTGCCTTAGGCGCCTGTTAACTCCTCGCGCATTGATAGCGGGCGACGACGCTTCTGATCGCGTTTTCATGCTCCCTGAGAGCACGCTCAAGTGCACACCTCAGCCACAGGCTGGCGATTTCTGCTCTGGGCTGTGCTGCTCTTTCCTAATTAGGTGCANTCAAGTGCACACCTCAGCCACAGGCTGGCGATTTCTGCTCTGGGCTGTGCTGCTCTTTCCTAATTAGGTGCAAGCCAATACCGGCTGCGTCCGACTTGGACTCATTGCCTCGAAATGCGGAAATGCGCATGTATGCAGATATACATATGCATATGCATATACATAGACAAAGCTCATGTGCGTATGCATATACGTGCATACAGACATATACATACTTAACCAGGAAGAAGTAACTAGAAGGGCAAGTGACTACTGAGCGTTCGAAACTCTATGCTGGTTTCTAGGGGTTTGGCGAGATTTTCGTGCTTGCCACGTGCTCAGCTGAAACAGAAACCCCTCAAACCCTAAAACGCTGAACCAACGTTGTGAGACTCCAAATCCAAAGCGGTGTAGGGCTTCTGGTGTAGTCTTTAGGGTTTAGGGTCTCCCCAAATAGTAGGTTATGACCCCTTAATTAGAGGATCGAACCCTTAAAACCGTAGGTTTTTGGATCCCCAGGTACAAAACCTTATGCCCCAAATTGGACTCTGAACCCAAGAATCCTACACCCCCCCCTAGTTGCTGAGTTCATAAGCCCACCGGTTTAGGGTTTAGGGTTTAGGGCAAAAGTGTACACTTTTAGTTTTATTGTGGGTAATATGTTCCCAAAAAGTGTACAGTGTATCCACCCAGCTACCAAGCCCCAAAACCTAAACCCAAAATACCAAACCAATCCGCTCAACGCCCAAACCCTAAAACCCCAAAGCCATAGCCCAAACCCCTCAACCCCAACCCCCAAACCCTAAGCCCCTAAACCCCAAACTCTGACCCACTAATTCTCTAATCCACAGACCCTAAACCCGATTCATAGGCTTAGGAGTTAAGGCACACCTTACCTTGTGCCCAAAATCCTTATGAACAGAGCCTACATCCTAAACCCCAGACCCTAAACCCCAAATCCTGAACGCCTCAAACCCCCAAACCCTAAACCATTAAACCACTAAAACCCCCAACCCTAAACCCCTAAACCCCTGAACCCCTGAACCCCTGAACCCCTAAACCCTATCAACCCCAAACCTTAAACGCTGCTCTAAAAACCTTATTATACCCTAGACGACTGGGTCTTTCATGCAGATTTTGGGCAAAAGTGTAGGAGTTAGGTGTGTCCAGACTCTTTACCCTAATAGGGTTTGGGGTTTGGGGGTCTGGGGATTAAAGTTTAAAGGAAATGTGTCGTTTAGGGTTAGGGTACGCATGGACACTCGGAAAAACCCAGAAAGGATAACAAAGCCCCAGGGGCACCCGGCCTTAATTCCACGGGATCGTAGAGTCCGGATCAATGCCGAGCCGAGATATCCAGAACTCCCTTTGGGGGCATATGGTTTATGGTTCAGGGTTTAGGGCTTAGGGTTAGGCCACGCGCTCACGAAGATTTGATAGGAATTGAAAAGCGTCGTAGAAGACTTTGCTGGCCTTTCATGAGCACTCAGATGGGTATCCATCACTTCCAGGACTGGTGCATCGTAAACGGTTGCAGGGGCAAGTGAACAAGGATGCCACCGAACACGACCTTCATCGGAATGAAAACGCAAGAACAGCAACAGCAATCACACTAAACAGCCATGACAACACCCATGGCATTATACCCACAATGAAGATGTCGTTTTGGGCTTAAGGTTCTTTGGTAGCCAGCTCCTACCTGTAAATCCGAAGATCGTGGCTCAGGTGTCAAGGTTCGGGATCAAGGATTTAGGGCTTCAGGAGTGAGGGTTCTGGATTTAGGGTACAATGGTCTTGTGTGGAGGATAGCACTTCGTGTGCTTGCGGTTGGATCTGAACTGGTACCTGGGATGTATATGCGTATGTATGCATGCATACAACCATGCATGCATGTATGCATGGATGCATGTATGCATGCGTGTGTACTGGTGTATGTGGGAATGTGGTCGTACTTAACCGTAGAACAAGTACAGCACCCTTACAAAACCACTTATAAGTCTGCAACAAAGCCTTATCGAGCTTTATAGAGCCCCCAGAACCTTATGACAAATGTCAAAGCGTATTACAAATCAGAAAGAAAACCTGCTACAACTCCTCTCTGAAGGTCTTTTAGAACTCGTATGAAAACTTCAACCAATCTTTATAAGGAGCCCCCAAAAGCCGCACAAGAACCCTGCGAGAATCCTTTTACCTTTCCTCTATAGAACCGATTGGAAAAACCTTGAAGAATCCAAAGAGTTCAGAGATAGTACTATTACGCATGGTTTGTACCTATTCCACCATGGCAGTATACATGAACCCTCTTAGGAGCCCTGAATTATAAGTGGGTGGTTCTCAAAATTATGGTCCTTTTTGGGTACCCTAAATAATAGGTGTCGTACTATAATAGGGACCCAAAAAGGGACCATAATTTTGACAACTACCCAAGTAGCCCTGCGAGGCCTGCACACTATTACCTGGCCAAGGCGCGCGCTATCGCGCCCGAATCCGGAAACTGACCCTAAACCTCAAACCTAACCCTTAGGCTCTAAGGACTCATATTTCAAATCTTTTGGGCCCAAAGACTATACTATATAAGGTTTTTGGGCTATTTTGAGCCTTAGGGTAAGACCCAAACTCGACAACCCTAAGCCCCCCAAAGCCTGAAACCCTAAACCACCAAAAAGCAAAAACCGTAAACCCAATAACCCAAACCCCTAAACCAGAAAACGCAAAGGCACCTGTGACGAGAATCGGGGCCGACGTCTGCAAGGTCGACGCAATCTGTAGGGAACATCATGCAGGGGGCTCTCTGAATGAGCATTTTGGGGCTAGAGGCCAGGGATTCAAGGGTCTGGTATGGTGTGGGGTTTGGGTTTAGGGTTTAAGGCCTTAAAAACCCTAAAACCCCAACCCCTAAACCCCTAAACTCACTGGCCCAAAACCCAAGGAAATAAAAGTTGAAACGTTCAGAATCGACTGTCTTATAAGAACCGCAAAAGTTGAAAAGTTGAGTTTACAGCCAATAATTAAACCTCTAAACCCCTAAACCCTAAACCCTGAAGATCAAGGTTTACCCTAAGGCTCAAAATAGCCCAAAAACCTGATATAGTAAGGTCTTTGGGCCCAAAAGCCTTGAAATATGAGTCCTTAGAGCCTAAGGGTTAGGGATCACGGAGCTTCCACATAGAGTCTTAGCCTGAGGCCCCTTTGGGGGCTGCTTTGAGGACTCCTCGAAGGGTTTCGAGGGCTTTCTATGTAAGGATTACTTCGGTAAGGGGTGTCGAGGATGAAATTTTACATGATTTTACCTGTGGCCTCAAACCCTCCAAAATAGTAGGCTATGACCCCTTAATTAGAGGGTAGAACCCTGAAAACGGTAGGTTTTTGGATCCCAAGCTAGGGCTTAGAGGTAGAAGGTTGAGGGTTTAGGGGGCCGGGCTTTCGGGGCTCCTTCCTGGGGGGTTTAGGGTTTAGGGTTTGGGGGTTTAGGGTTTGGGGGTTTAGGGGTTTAGGGGTTTAGGGTTTAGGGTTTATAGGGTTTAGGGTTTGGGGGTTTAGGGGTTTAGGGTTTAAGGGTTTAGGGTTACCGAAGGTCGGGCTTTTCGATGGTTTTACACCCAGGGTCTGATAGAGTATTTTGTTTGGATAAGAAGGGCTTCTCTAAATTTGGGTGCCTATTGGATTACTTATTACAAGAGCAACAGACTCTTTGGGTATCCAAGAAAAGTGAATACACGGCCATTGATGACATCTACGGGGGCTTGAGCAATCGCAACAGAGTTTCGGGGTACATTATAATGGGAATGATGCAGGGACCACAACTGCAAGTGGTCACTTATTGAGCAGACTTGTACAGAGGAAGCTCCCCACATTTGCTTGACTGCAGGGTCTTCAGTGTCAACCAACATCGACTATGAGCTCCTACAACTTGCACGGGAACGGTCTGCTGTAGTTATGGACTCTAGAATACTGGAAATGCCTCTGCCAAGGCAGCACTTGGTTGAAAAAACAGATGTGAACCCCACAAGTCGGCAGACAAAAACTCCCTCAATGATTACGAGCAAGATTTCTGCACAGCTAAAACATACAAGGCCCCAAAGACATGGCCTCGTCAAGAGTGCCATCGGCATCCAGTCGTTCCAGCCTAAGTCCGAGGAGAGCGCGCTTCGTGTCTACCTAGAAATGCACCAGGAACTCTTACCAAGAGGGCCCTTATATGCTAGAAGCCAATCAACATAATGCAATAGTGTCAGTGTATGTCGTCCCTCTGGGTCACCACTTAAAGGAGCTCCCCAGAGACTCCAACATCCTTTATTTTTTGAATAATATTCCTTATATCACATTGAGAGCCCTATTAAAACTTAAGATATCTTCCTTATCAAGGGATATTGAAGCCTCTGGGTTCACAGTGCGGCCCCGAGACGTGGTTTCGATGCAGCTACGTTTGGCCTCTTCCCAAGATCGTAGAGCCGTCTCATCCTCGCCCAGCAAGAAATACCTGGAAGTAGAATCACGTAGGGGCTGAGTACCTTAGCCCAAAAAGGTTAACCTTTCAAATTCTGGTAGGATTCAATACCCCAAAAGGTTAAAGGATACCTACTCAGCTACTAAGATCACCAGCAAAGCTAGCTTAGGGTTTGTTATGGTCTGATTTGGTTCGGCCAAGGGTTCTTTAGGGGTGCTTTACAGGTGTCTGCGATATTGCCGCCTGAATTAAATGAGTGCTTGGGGGTTTACTATAATACAGCCAGTAAGGATTCTATACAACAGAAGGGTTTTCTTTTACCCGTTACGAGGTATTTGCAGGTCACACTGTAACGCTGAACCCCAAATGGTTCTGCTTGCATTTTTAACTCCAAAACTCTCAAGGGGAAGGGACCCTGTTATAGAATTAACGGGACCCTATTATGTGTAGAACCATATCTGGGCTTTTAAGTAACCAGGGAGAAAAAAGTATAAACTTTTATTTCATAATGGTTCCTTTAAGAAAAAGTATTAAAGTATGGTACTCCAAAGCCCAGATATTACCCTTTTAGGATTCGTGATCAGGATGTGGCTTTAGGGCTCAGGCCTATCAGCATTGGTTTTGGGGTTTTGGGTTTAGGGAGATTCCTGTAAGGGCTCCCCCGGAAGGGTTCTATAGGCGCTTAGGGGAGTGTGTTCTGGGATGGAGGTTTTGGGAGTAGAATCCCAGAGGGTCCATATATCCTACCAGTAAGGAATGTGTTCCCAACTGAGATACGACAAGCATTAATATTTCACAGGGGGGGGCATTACATTATAAGGGGGTGTATATGAAATATCGTATGATGCTTCATAGAACGAACCGGGGCCCTATTTCAAGGGTCACGCTGCCTTGCAGGCAGCTTTCCGGCTTGAGCAGGTCTGCACATAGCTTCACCTTAAGTCTCCCCGGCCCGTGGTCTTCATGATCACATACTAGAGGGGCCTTAATGATTAGAATAGGGTTTTGGGGTCCATTCTACTATAATTATAATGAGGAACCCCGAAAATATTATAGGTAATTAGCAAGGCGTCTCTATTAAGCCCCGACATTGCCTTCGAGGGCGACGATCTCCCAGTCGCCACAGCTGCCGATTCGGGCACCGCCTGCAATGCAGCTTTTGGCCACCAGTGAGGTTCGGCTGGTGACTTCTCAGGGATGGCCACGAGCTGAAGGACCCTGCGACCGGCTGCTGGCGACACCTCGCTCGGGAGCATGTCTGTCGGCGGGTCACCGGAACGAGGGAATTCAGGTCCGTCAGCCGAGGTGACAGCAAAACGCCCAAATTAAAGGCGTCCCTCTCCAAGCGGGTGCTCCCTAAACCCTGAACCCCATGGCGCGGCCGAGGTCGGTGAAGTCGCGGGTGCACCACTGTGATGCTGATGATGCTTTGGGAAACGCGATGGCGCACTCCGGGCAACTCTTCCCTTGGGATCCGAAACCCTACCGTTTTAAGGGTTCTACCCTCTAATTAAGGGGTCATCACCTACTATTTTGTAGGGTTGGGGGGTCGCAGGTCACGTCCATCGGAAAATGGTTTAGCGTTTAAATTTAGGTTCAGGGTTGAGGAGCATAGGGTCGTTATTTTGTAGGGTTTGCGGTCACAGGTCCAGTGCGTCCTTATTGTGGTGTTGGGATTTGGGGGCCTAATTCCGTAATAAACCCTAAACCCTAAAACCCTAAACCCTAAACCCTCTTGGAATTGGGGCTTTGGTCAGAAACCCACAATACACTGTATGCTAGAACCCTGGGATTCTTTGTAGAAGTTCATGGGACTTGGTAAGTACGGATTATAACTGAATACAAATGTGTAGTTGTCAAAATTAGGGTCCCTTTTGGGGTACCTATTATGATACGGCACCTATTTTTTAGGGTAGCCAAAAAGGGTTCCTAATTTTGACAAACACCCAAATATAGTTATATCTAACCCTGGATACTACGGGACTAGGCCATATGTGGAGCCCTGACGAGTTGTTCAAACCGAAGCCTTCATGTTTAAAATCGAGCATACAGGCCCGGTCGATGGGACTGCTGGAAAGTTCATTAATTGCTTCAAAAACTGTTGTTTGGGGGCTTAATTAGGGTTTAAAGCCCCCTCAACCCTAAACCCGAAACTGTGAAGCCCCATGTTCAGGCAGGGTACTTGACCGGAGTTCCGACCACCACATCGAACTCTGCAGCTTTCTCTGAGGTGCCCATGGCGCTCCGGTTGAGGTGAGAGGTTCTTACTAAGCCCTGGGATTCGGGTTCAAGGTTTAGGGTTTATAGGCCTAAAGGCTTAGGGTGTAGGGCTTAAGGTTTAGGGTTAAGGGCTAGCATTAAGTATTCAGCTGCGTGCTGTAAGCCTAGGGAGCTGAGAGAGCAGGGTTTCGGGGTGTAGGGCTGAGTGTTTTCAAGATTACTAGACGGGTTCTATAACTGGGCTTTTAAGTAACCAGGGAGAAAAAAGTATAAACTTTTATTTCATAATGGTTCCTTTAAGAAAAAGTATTAAAGTATGGTACTCCAAAGCCCAGATAACCAAGGGCATCGGGATGCTTGGATTTTGGCCCAGGCGGAATCTATAGCCAAGCTTTTAAGATAAGGGCTGCGAGGGTTCTGTAAGCAAGGATTTATAGGGCCCCCCAAAAAGCACATAAGCAAAAACAAGGATAGGGATATCCCATATAAACCCCCTTATAATGAAGCCCAATAAGGTAGGGATATCCCCATAAAATGCTGATGCTTATGTGCTTTTGGGATCCCGAAATTTAGTGTAGAAGGGCTCTAGGGTTCTAGCTGTGGGGTTTGGGGTTCAGCGGTACAGCGCTAAGGGTTTAGGGTACAAGGGTTCTATTAATCAAGGGTTGACCCCAGGGTCCAAGTCCCACATATGGGTGCTTGTCAAAATTAGGGTCCCTTTTTGGGTCCCTATTATGGTACGGCACCTATTGTTTAGGGATCTATAGGGTTTTGGGTTTTCGGGTTTAGGCTACTACCTGGGGATCCAAAAACCTACCGTTTTAGGGGTTAGACTCTCTAAGTAAGGGGTCATAACCTACTGTTTTGTAGAGTTTGGGGATGCAGGTATGTATTATTAGGTCCCCGAAAACCGTAGTTGCTACTGGTAGTATCAGCATTGGAATTATGATTACCACTATTATTACTAATTAATATACCATACCATCTTTATTAAAATTGTGGGTATACTATGGGCCATCTATGGGCCCTGGGTGCAACAAACATTTATTGCGTATGGGTCTTTAAAACGTTGCGCGCTCTGTTCAGCGGTTGCTGTTGGAGCCAAGCGTAAGCCCAGGCTTCATGATAATGGCAGGAGAACAAAAGGACAAAACATCCAAACACCGAAGACGTGAAGCCTACCCCAGAAACTAAGAAGCAACGTGCACCACAAACATTCAAACAGTTGAAGCCAAACAACTCTGAACCCTCCGTAAGCCTTGAACCCTAAATCCCAACACCAAAGCCGTAAACCCTCTTCACGGCTTGTGGGCTTGTGTTTGGGGACTGTTGTTACAAGCACAGGGGCTAAACTAGAAATCCTAAACGGGCTACTCAACTGCCACAAATTGATACCTGCAATACCCCACCTGTTTCGGACTTGAACGTAGAGCACTGAAGACTAAACTAAATCCACCAAAGCTCGGGGTCAACGCACTGTCCCCAAACCCTAAGCACTGCAGGCCCTCTTGTAACAAAACCCTGGGAAAAACAAAAAAAAACACATATAGCGGGACTAGCTTAAACAGCAGACAATTCGAAATCCTAGCACTGATCGCCCTCACTACATCAGATTGTAGGTGTCGGATGTCATGTATGAACCTCAGAAAATCAAAACTTAATAAAACCCCTACTAAACCCAGACCTTACACCCTACCTGAAACCTCATAAAACCTACCTTGCTAGGGTTGCTTATCTTGACTTCTTTATATTATAAGGGTCCTTTACAAACTCGGTAGACTGTAAAACCCTAAGCCCTGAACCCCTGAACCCAGAAAACCTCACTCCAGACCCCTAAAGCCCTAACCCTAAACCTTGAAAGACCTGCTAGTACCTTCGCTGCACTGCAAGGTTGACAAAAGCCTACACCACCTGGCCTCGAAACAGTGTGAAACAACATGAGGGCCGACCAACCTTACAGATTTAGGGTTTAGGGATTATATAGGCTTTAGGGTTACCAGCTCAGTTTCCTACAGCCCTGTAGCATCTGAAATCTAAAAGACCTAGTTTCCTACTTCCAGAACCCAGCAAACGAAAAAAAAATAAGCCTCGCCGAACCCCTAAAACTTAAACCGTGAAACCCCTAAGCTCGGTAGACCCTAAAATGTTGAAATACCCAAGCCCTAACTCCTTACTGGACCAAAACCCAAGCAAATAAAAGTTGAAACTTTCAGAATCGACTACCTTATAAGAACCCCAACAGTTGAAAAGTGGAGTTTAGAGCCAATAAAAAATACCCAAGCCCTAACTCCTATAGACCAGAAATCCCCAAACCCTAAATACAGCCTAAAACCCAGGTTGTTTGACACCTAACCCTAAGGGTCCAAAGCATCCAATAATCAGGTACTCGGGTTTGGGATAATAGTTATGTAGGTTACTATTTTGGAGAGTATATGATAATTAGGTACTCGGACCCTTGGGGTAAATAAATGGGAGTAGTATAGGGGCCCCGAATATAGTACCCTAAATAGTAGGATCCTTATTATAAGGACCCAAAATAATGTACCCCTAATTTTCACAAAATCCCGAATCCTCAAAGCCTGAAGCCGGAAATCCCAGAGATACCCAGCCCCCAACCCCACACCATAACTTAGTTGCTGAGTTCATAAGCCCCAAAAAGTGTACGCTTTCAGTTTTATCGTGGGTTATATTATCCCCAAAATTGTAAAGTGTATTGACTCAGCTACTAAGATAATAATCAGTAGGTTCTGGCCCCTTAATCATGAGGCCGGATTTTCCAAGCAACCTCTACAGCAGATCCTCAGCCTCAAAGCAACCTTGAGGCCCCTAATCCCTGAACCCTAAACCCTGAACCCTAAGCCCTAAACCCTAATCCCTGAACCCTAATCCCTGAACCCTACGCCCTGGAACCCTAAACCCTGAACCCTAAACCCTAAATTCTTACAGCAGCCTTTCGGCCCTTTTCTTCTACAGACCCCGGGGAGGATCCAGAAAGAGGAACCCCTGAGCCGACTCAAGGGCATTTTATAGGAAGTACCTGAAAGGATCTACTGCCCAGGGAAGGGACCACCATGTCCCTTAGTTGAGGAATATACCTTAAAGTATAGTAGGATCCCTAGTATGCTTTAAAGTATAACCCTTAATTAAGGGATGTTGGAGTCCCTAGGTTTTGTGTACTCTCAGGGGTCTGGGTATACCCTAAACCCTAAACCACTCTAAACCTTAAGCCCCTAAACCCCTAAACCCTAACTCCAAAACCTAAACCCTACCTGGACCCCAAAGAACCTACCTTTTTAGGGCTCCTTATTATGAATTCTTGATATAGGTCCTTAGAAAAGGTGGGTTCTTTGGGGTCCAGGTAAACCCTAGGTCCGAAACCCTAAGGATCCTCCCAGGGGTCTGGGTACAGACGGTTTAGGGTTTTAGGGTTTAGGGTTTTAGGGGTTAGGGCTTTTGGGTTTTTATGGTTTAGGGTACAGGGTTTTAGGGTTTTTGGGTTTGAGGGTTTTAGGGTTTAGGGTTTAGGGCACAGAGGGTTTAGGGTTTAGGGTTTTGGCCTCGTCAGCTGGGGCGCTCCCCAACGCCGCCTTTCTGAGCTTCTAGGGCTTCGGTAGTTTTGGGCTTGGAGCCTCAACCCTCAAGCCTATCCCTAAGGGTCCATGTACCCAAACAGGGGTCCTGTAAGGCTACCATTAGGGTTCTTTTAAGGGATCTATAAGGATTCTATAAGGGTTTAGGGTATAAGGGTCCATGTACCCAAACAGTATATATTTTGGCCTTAAAAGTAGTCCCTTTCTAGGTACTTTGGATTTGGGTACATGGACCCTTACGGTATAGACCCTGTGAACCCCATAAACCCCATTACAAACCCTATAAACCCCGTATAAAAGCCTTATAAACATCTATAAACCCTATAACCCCAAACATAGGTTTCAGGAGTTTAGAGTTTACAGGGTTTAGCAGGGTTTAGGATTTAGGGCAATATAGAAGTCGAAATGATTATTAACTATATTTTCCGTAGGGCTCCTTATGACAATTACACTATAAGGGGGCCCCAAACCCTACTCTAATCGTTAAGGTTCCTTGACCTCTTTAATCAACGCCTGCCTGGACCCCAGATAACCTACCTTTTCTTGGGTAAAATATTCCGTTTTCTGTAGATAAGTCCTTACAAAGGTAGTTTTTGGATTTAAGGTAGCCCTAAAGGTCCAAGTACCTAATTATCATATACTGTCTAGAATAGTAACCTACATAACTATTATCCTAAACCCGAGTACCTAATTATTGCGTCCTTTGGACCCTTAGGGTAGGGCTTCGGGAGTTTGGGGCTCATAGGGCTTTTGTTTTCAATAATGGCTCTATAAGGGTTTAGGGGTTTAGGGTTTAGGGTTTAGGTCTATAAGGGTTTAGGGGTTTAGGGTTTAGGGTTTAGGTCCATAAGGCTGTCGAAACTCTGCAGGGAAACACTGCAGCGACAAAGCTTAAACTCTTAAGCCCTGAACTGTCAGACCCCGAATCCTTCCCCAAACCGTAAATCCCTGAACCGCCACAAGCTTCAGGGTGTGGGATTGTAGGAAATGGTGTCGCTTTAGCGCTGTGCTTTTTGGGTTTAGGTGCTTGAAGACATGGTCATACCAGTATCTATCTACCTATCGATCTATAAACAAATAAATAAATTATTGATAAATAAACATAAATAAACAAGTAAACATACATATATATATATATTTTCCTTATTTATATATATATATACATATGTGTGTAAACAAGGGTTTTTCGGAGTTTGAAATTTCTGCCGTTATCGGCTCTGGCATTTGGGAATAGTTGTGGCTTATATAGAGTTAAAACGAAACCGAAGAAACACCTTATGAATCGCTTGTGCCCTTCTGATAGAGTGTCCTATGAAACCCTTATATAACTTATATACCTTTGAAAACCTAAACCGTAGTTAAGCCCAAACAACCTTTGAAGCACTTAGCCCTTTTGATTAACCACCTTGCCCAAACCCCTGAAACTCTAAACCCTAAAACCCGACACCATAATATAGGGATAATTAGAACAGGGTTTTGGGGGGACATTATACTATATCTAAAACTGATAATATGGAATGGGTAATTATCCAGGCCCCTATAATGTAGGAACCTGATTAAGAAACCTCGTCTTTATTAGGGCTCCCTATATGAATCCTACTATTTTGGGGTTATAGGCCCAGGCTTTCTTAATCAGGGATGATTAAGGCCCCTAAATTGAATCCTTATAGTAGCCCTTATAGACCCCTCTAAGGGAAACCCTATTCTAGTACATCTAGGTTCCTGAGTAGCCACTTTACAATAAGGGTACCCTTTTCCTACTAGACGGTCTGAACAAGGGGACCCTAAAACAAAAAGAGCAAAAGGGTACTACTCAGGAACCTAGACATTATTAGCTAAGCCAGAACCTGAACCCAAGAGAAAACGCCTCGAGGCAGCGCTTGGAGGCTTGGACCTCGGCTCGCTTGAGAGTCTGGGGGGTTAGGGTTTAGGGTTTACGGCTTAGGGGCTTAGGGGCTTAGGGGTTTAGGGTTTAGGGTTCGCTCGCTTGAGGGTCCACTTGTTTTTGCGCGGTTTCGGGTTTAGGACTGGCCTGGGGATCCAAAAACCTACCGGTTTAAGGGTTCTACCCTCTAATTAAGGGGTCATAACCTACTATTTTGGAGGGTTTGGGGCCACAGGTAGGGTTTGGGGTTTAGTTTGGGGTGTCGGGTTTAGGACTTAGGGTTTGGGGTTTAGTCTAGGGTTGGGGGTTTAGGGTTTAGGGACAGCCGGTGGACGTGTGGGGTTTTGGTTGCCCTTTCAGCTTTTCAGGTCCACGAAGCGGCTTCAAGGAGCTTCCACAGCGTCCAGGACAACAATACTCAGCGAGGATGTCTTAAAGTTGGACGTCCCGTTTTGCGGTCCTCAAAGTCAGGATCTTGTTAAATAGCCTTGTCCTGCATTCTATGAAAGTCATTCGCGTTAGCACGGTCACGTAGGGTATTAATGGTTTCGACTTAAACAACTCCAACCTACCTCTTCCATAGACGGGCGGATCCACAACAGTTCCCCAGGCTCAATGAAGGGTCTTGGATTTCATGATCCTTGAAGTCCATGAACTTTACACACACACACCCGTATCGAAGCTCGATGCTGCAATCATACTTAGTGCTTCGAGGCCATGAAACACTAGACGACCTACACCCTATCAATCCTGAAACAAATCTATGCCGCAGGTCCTAAACCCCAAAACTAAACCCTAAACCCTAAACCGCCAAAACCCTGCAGCCCTAAAGTCGAAACCAAAACACCAAAGCCGAAACCTGACCCGGAACTCTCCGAGGATTCTTTACTTTCCTGGTTAGGTTTAAGATTATACCCTAAGGGTCCATGTAGTCCCTATTCAGATACTTTGGGGCCAATGTATATACTATTTGAGTACATGGACCCTTAGGGATAGTGAAACCCGGTAAGTTGGAATTTGGATTCTTTTAATACGGGGGCATCAGGATGATGATGTTCCAACTTCTTGGCTTGTGAATCCTAAACCTACTATCTACGGCATGGTCAACCAGAACTATGTCGTACTTCACCCTGAACATTTGAGCCATCAACATTAAACCCTATACGCGCTCTGATACTATACGCTCTTCCGAGGTAACCTCTTTAGATGTTTACATGGCCCAGAACAAGGAGGCAGCAAAAATAGAGTCTCGGATCGTTAGGCTTCTGCTATATATGGGGCTTGCGTCATGCAGTACTCTAATGCACCTATGTAACTACCGTGTACTATGACGCATTATTCCCCTAAGGCTCAAAATAGCCCAAAAACCTTATATAGTATGGTCTTTGGGCCCAAAAGATTTGAAATATGAGTCCTTAGAGCCTAAGGGTTCGACTCCTATATTACGGTGGGATCTGCTTGCAGTCAACATCTGAGAGGGTGCGCCAGACTGACAGGGCCCTTTAATAGAGTCCTTATGGCCCTTAATAGTGGGTATTTGGGGTATATTAGAGGGTAGTTGGGAGTCTAGGTTGGGGTTTTAGGGTTTAGGGTTTAGGGCTGAGGGACGAAAGCCGGTATAGTAGCGAACCTGCAAAGCCGCCTAAACCCTAAACCCCTACACCCCTAAACCCTACACCCCCAAACCCTAAACCCTACACCCCTAAACACCTAAACCCCTAAACCCTACACCCCTACACCCCTAAACCCAACACCCCCAAACCCTAAACCCTACACCCCTACACCCCTAAACCCCTAAACCCTAAACCCCTAAACCCCTAAACCCTAAACCCCTAAACCCAACACCGCCCAATCAAACCACAAAAGATGCCGCCGGGCCCAGGGCGTTGCTGTCACGCACAGAGCCTCCATCGGCCTCCCAGTCGAAAAGATCGGTTTGGGAGTTTCCGAAAATTGGGGGTGCCTTATTTGTGGATCCTTGTGATAAGGATCCTACTATTTAGGGTGCTATATTAGGGTCCCCTATTTTCGGAAACTCCCGTTTGGGTTTTGTCTTTAGGTTTAGGGTTTGGGGTTTATAGGGTTTAAGGATTGGGATTTAGGGTTTAGGGATTGGGATTTAGGGTTTTTGGATTGGGGTTTAGGGTTTAGGGTTTGGGCTTTAGGGTTTTGGGTTTAGGGTCGGTTTGGGTTTTGTCCTTGGGTTTAGGGTTTCGATTTTGGGGTTTGGGGCCTTCGATTTTGGTCTGCCGCGAGCACGTTTACAGTACCGGCAAAGGAGGACTGGCCTGAAGAGCTACTCCGATAGGGTTTAGGGAGCGTCGCCGTTGCCTGGCAAAACTTGCTTTGACAGTTTCCGCAAGGTTTGCCACATGCCCAGAGCTGAAGCGGATGTACCATCTGATCCTGGGACCAGGCTTCAAGGCTGTTTTGCAAGTCTTACCCTTTAATTGATTAAGGGGCCATAAGCTACTGTTTAGGAGGGCTTGGGTCACAGGCATACCTGAAACCAATGCACGGATGCTTTTGTAGCAAGTCACGCAGCCTTCCTGCACGGCCCCCATAGCACCCCATACAACCCTGTACAAACATACAATCCCGGAAACGTCCACAACAAACAAAACTAAATACCAAAACACCACCTGAACTTGCAAACGAGGAAACACTAACTTGAACACCCCCTAGACTCGAACCCTTAAATCTTATAAACCTCCAAAAAATTCGGTGAGCCTTGATGATATCTTGCTAAACCCGCATAGTTCCTGAGCTTTTGAGTCACCCAAAACCCTAAACCCTAAACCCTTTTCAGAATCTCCAAACTCCGGAGCCTCCATGGCCCTGAAGCGCGGGAAGCGCTCTGCGAACTTTGCCTCTTTACTGGCGTTCAAGTCCCAGACCCCTTAAGGGAGGATCCAAAAAGTAGATCCCTTAATGGGGGTTCCTATAAAGTGCCCGTAGTAGTATAGGGCCCCAAATTAGGGGATCTACTTTCTAGATCCTCCCGGGGGTCTGGGGTGCGAGTATCCGCAGGAGAGAGGAAAGACTGCAACAGCTGCAAGTCCTGCATGGAAAGCCCTCGCAACTCGACGTCGATGTCCCACGAACCAGCAACGGTAATCTGCTTCGTAATTTCAAAAGCTGTCTCCACACCGGACTGGTGCCTGTTCGTAATGGCCGTGTCCTTGGTGATATGTTTGCGGGGCTTTGGAGCACCGCCCTTCAACTTTGGCACGACACCGATGAAACCAGCCCCAAGCGAGGCGATGGTCTCGTAGTTGGGCACCGTCGAGGCGACACCTTTGACAATCACCTGCGAGTTGTTCGAATGGATGCATCCGTCCAAAATCTCTCCAAAACCCCACGCCTTAGAGCCCTGGAACCATTATGGAGCCCATATGAGCCAGTTAAGGGTTTTGGGTTTAGTGTATTTAGGATATTGAGGAAACCTAAACCTTAGAGCCCTCAAAGAACATTAAAGAACCCTGAAGAAACCCTTGCGCAAACCCTGTAGACCCTGTACCACCCAAGAAGAAAAGCTGTAAACCGTGGGAGTCATGCCCTAAACCCTAACCCCTAAAACTCTAAACCCTAAACCCGAAACCCTAAACCTTATAGCCTAAACCTTATAACCCCCTTAAAGGAAGCCCTATGGATCCCTTTAAAGGAACCCTAAACCCTAAACCCCAATATTGGGAAGCTGAGCTCAAGGCAGCATAGGAGAAGTTGCGGAAAGCGCTGACGATATGGCCTTCAATGGCGGTTAGGGTTTCCTTTAAAGGGATAGGGCTTACTTTAAGGGGGTTATAGGGTTTGGGGTTTAAGGGGTTTAGGATATAGTGTTTAGGCTTTAGCGTCTTAGGGTTTAGGATTTAGGTTTTGTGTGCCTTCAGCTCTTCAAAATGAAGGTTCCTGTAAAGGGTTCCTCAGAGGGTTGTTACAAGCGTTCTATAAGGTGTTCGGGGTTCAGGGCTTCATGGGGTGTTTGGGAATTTAGATGATTTTGGGATAGAGTGTCCAGAACAGGGTTTTCAATTACACCGAAAGCTAACCAACAAATCATGATAAGGAGCCCAAAAGACCATAAAGAATAGCCTTTCTTATCATGCCGGCTTCCGTAGACGCCCACAAACCCTTAGCACACTGAACCCTAACTTCTAAGCCCCAACCTGCCAGCCAGAAACTAAAGGATCGCCTCATCTAGCCCTATTTACATTGTTATGTTTAGGGTTTAATGTAGGGACCTGATTAAGAAACCTTGGGCCTTTATGAGGGTTCTTTATATGAATCCTACTATTTTGGGGCTATAGGGCCAGGGTTTCTTAATCAGGTTCCTACATTAGAAGCACCCCAACCTTGAACATGGTTTGGACCCCCGCCCCCAAACTTGCAAGCTCATAGAAAGCTGTAGACCTGCATGAAGGAATCGATCTGAAAACGTAGCGTGGTTTTCAAGAATTCGGCTCCCGTTCTCACCTAAGTGACGGGCGCAATGAAACACCACACAATACATGTTATGGAGCAAAGGCCCAATAGAAAGGGTGCCCTTTTTGGTTTAAAAGGAGTTATAAGGGAACCTTAACCCTAACAAAAAGGCAATAAGGGCCTACTCTGGGTCCTAGGTAACCATGAACTTCTTAAGTACGAATGCTCGCGCCATGGGACTCTCAAGCCTTCCAGCCGCAGACCTTGCACCCTAAACCTATAAACCAAAAAACAAGAAATCTAGACTCTAAACCCCCAGCTCAACGCCCTCGAACCTACATTTTAGCCTTGAACAGCCAGAATTCTAAACCCTAAACCCTCAATCTTCTCTCCAAACTCAACCTACCGAAATCTGCTCTTTGGCAGGCTCCCTAATAATGCCATACTATGGTCTGTCTGTTGTGACCTTGCAAAGAAAGGTAGATCTTTTTGTAGACCCCCCTATGAAAGCCTTAAAAACGTAAAAGCCCCTTTGCACAGCCTTTAAACCCTAAACCTTTGAGCCCCGTAGAACCACTAATTTCGGTCCCGAAAACGCTGAAGTAAAATGGAACCGCAACCTATTCTGGTTATTCATGCAGCTATGCTAGACTTTTGGATTCCGGCCCGATGAAAACCTTACAGGAACCCCTAATGAAACCCTTAACTCACTGGCCCAGAACCCAAGGAAATTAAAAGTTGAAACTTTCAGAATCGACTACCTTATAAGAACCCCAAAACTGGAAAAGTTGAGTTTACAGCCAATAAGTTAAGCCCTGGAACTAGAACTTTGAGTCCTCTTGATACCACAATGTGGTATAACAACCTTCGTATGGCTATTGTAGTAAAGACCACATGTTCGCTAGCTTCTTCCTCAACGTGCATTAACCACAAGGCGGAGTATCAATGTACCGAATGACCTATACTGCTCAGTTTCAATACGGGAGATCCTGCAAATAAAATAATAAGTGCATAGGTGCCACCTCGAGGTACAAACAATTGGAACGGTCTCGTATATTGTATGTACTGCATGCATACATCTATATATACATATATATATATATACATATACATATATATATATACATATATATACACATATATATATATATTCATAAACGTATGTATGTATGCATACTCTTATAGTTGTGTGTTTACAACACGAAAAATGCTACGGAATAGTATAAACTGTCACTAACTATTCGGCTTCTATATTGCTAGAGTCTTATAATGCTCGCTACAGTATCCCTGATAGAACCCCTTAACGGGAACCCTTACAGAAACCGTACTTAGAGTCTGGCCCAAAAAAGCACATAAGCAAAAATTAGGATAGGGATATCCCATATAAACACCTTTATAATAAAGACCAATAAGGTAGGGACATCTCTCTAAATTGCTTATGCTATGCCCCTTTTGGGGGGGTCCCTAACCCTAAACCCTAAACCCTAAGCCCTAAACCCTAAACCCTAAATCCCTAAGCCCTAAACCCTAAACCCTAAACCCTAAACCCTAAATCCCTAAACCCCTAAATCCCTAAATCCCTAAAGCCCTAAGCCCTAAATCCTAAACCCTAAACCCTAAATCCTAAATCCTAAATCCCTAAGCCCTAAACCCTAAACCCTAAACCCTAAATCCCTAAACCCTAAATCCCTAAACCCCTAAATCCCTAAGCCCTAAGCCCTAAACCCTAAACCCTAAATCCTAAATCCTAAATCCCTAAGCCCTAATCCCTAAATCCCGAACCTTTTGGGTCCCTGCTTCGGAGCCCGGCCTGGCTTCATGACCAGCGCCCGCAAATCCGCCCAGCTTGCTCGGACGAGGCCCACAGGTTCCACCTGCAGTCATAAGGGGGGGGAGGGGGTTTACGGTTTCCTTTAAAAAATATATAGGGCTTCCTTTAAAGGGGGCTATAGGGTTTAGGGTTTAGGGTTTAGGGTAGTCATAATCAACGGTTGAAACCATGGGCCCCTCGCATGGGCCCTGAACCCTGGGATCCCTAAGTACCTACTATATACCCTATATAGACTCTTAAGGGTCCCTAGAACTCCCTCAAAAAGGTCTAAGGGTCCATATTAGGGGCCCATACTTCTAACCTTGGACATAAGGATCCCCAGGGGGGAGGGGGTTTAGGGTTTAGGGTTTGGGGTTTGGGGGGAGGGGGGGTAGGGGGCCCGAATAACTATAATAAGGACTTAATAAGGCTTATTTACGGAAGTATAGTCCCCTACCCCCCTCCCCCCTACCCCCTAAGGGTCCCTATGATGCAGCAGGGCTCTTCTGAAAGGTTACCGGGACTTCGTGTAAGGTTTAGGGTTTAGGTTTAGCGTTTAGGGTTTTAGGGTTTTAGGGTTTTAGGGTTTCGGGCTTAGGGTTATAGGGTTTTGGGGTTTAGGGCTTGGGTTTAGGGTGGGGTTCCAAGTGAGATATCTATACTTTTGATTACTTCCTTCTAGTATGTAACAACTCCTGGTCAGGTCCTTATCACTGTACTTACTAGGCCCTAGGTCTCATGAACCTCCAAGTTACGCGGAGCCACCTGTGCATGCGAAAAAAACTTTCTTTGGTAGTAAACCGTATAGGTAAGGCGCCATCACCTACAAAGCTGTAGGGCTGTATAAAGCTGGGCTTCTGATTGCATTTAGCGGTTTTGTACTGCTTCAATCGTTCAGCGGTTTTGTTGATTTTATAGAGTTGAATTGCAATGGCACCCAGGTAGTTGCTGCGATATCCTCAACCTAATACTACTCCGCTAGACCGTACAGAACCCATGCAATCCCAAACCCTAAATCGTAAATCTAACCTCCGATAAGGCAGGTGATAACCCTCTAACAAGCCTGCCCCCAACCAGAAGACAATTCCCATCGACTACTCAGAATTAGTCGTATGCGCGTAATGTACTCTCCTGAAACTAGTTCCAAGCATCTTCGGCAACCTTATTCATGATATCTTATGATCGGGTACATTCCAGAAATGGGTGCTTGCTGATAACCTGTGGTTGAGATGCAAGTAAGAACTTTCAAGTTTGTAGTCTCAGGGCGCATTCACGGTCTTCTTCGTGCAAAAACTTGGCAGCAACACCCTAAACCCTAAACCCTCAACCCTAAAAGACCTTAAACCCCAAACCCTGAACCCTAAACCCTACGCCCTAAACGACCCAGGCCCTTCCGCGGCTCGCCTTCACAGCGGAGTCCCCTGGCCCGGCGATCATGCACAGAGCCTTGCGGTTTAGGGTTTAGGGTTTAGGGTTTTGCAGTGTCCCGCGAAGCTTTGAAGGCCTTCTAGGGTGTTAAGAAGGTTTTATTAATTTCATTCATTTAGTTTCCTTAAAAGTTTCGGAATGTTCGTTCACAGGGATTCTTTCAGGTCGCAACAAGTCTCATAAAGGGTCTTATAAAGATGACGGGTTCAGGGTTTCGAGTTCCGTATGCCCTACTTAAACGGTGCGGGGCATAGGGGTGTAGGGTTCAGGGTTTCAGTCCGTCCTACATTATAAACAAAGACCGTGACGTTGGGATAATACCACAGCTCACTATATAAGCAAAGAAGCAGGGATATCCCACCCAAAAGCTTACGGTTGGGTCGCATCTTGAAACTGCCACCTGAACAAAAATATCAAGGCTCAAGCCACTACGAGCGATACACAGCCCATATGACGAGTTGCGAACTTAGGATCCTAGAACCCTCAATTGGGGTTGTAAAATAACCCCGTATAAAAACCCTTATCCCTGAATGTTGTTGTCGTTTTATTTTCTTCTTATCGTTTTAGCACGATAAATGCGCTGTCGTTTTGTTATCGTGTTAATTTCTTCTTATCGTTTTTGCACGGAAAACCGTCAAAACCGAACACGGACATGTCAAGACTAAACTTAACAGCACGGGGTTATTATACAGTCCCAAATTGTACACAGACTTGACATTAACCCTCAACATCCTGAGGCATCCTGTCCTACTTAAAGGTTCATGGGACTGAGTAACTAGGTTTAGACAATGAGGCAACTATACATTTAGGCATTTATAACCCCGGTTGAGGTGCTTACAGCGTTACTTACTAAATCCCATGAGACTCCACGTAGAGCCCTTGAAACAACCGAATGAGAATGACCTGTGAACCACAGACCTTACAACCCGGAAGGATAAACGAGTATTCAGGAGCCATAGACGGTCTGGGAATCACAGGTCTAGCGCTCATCGTTGGTACCGGGCGTGTTGTCATATACATCGGCAGCATTGAAGTCAGAAGGTCTGGACGCCAAAGGACGCACGGGAGACAATCCGCAAACCGATCACAGCTTCAGGTGTCATGGGAATCAAATTGGCTTGAACAAACTGAAAAGATCATACCTGCCTCCTAGGGTTTAGGCTTTAGGGGTTTGGGGGTATCCTCAGTTGGCTCCCTGACGTGCAGATAATCTGGCTTGCGGTTGCCCGGTCCGTAGACCAGTGACATGTTTGCATGCGGCTTCACTGGTCCGATCATAGAACTTGCCCCCGCAGGGTACGCGCTGGGAAGCCCTAATCATCCCTATGAGCCTATACTATACACAAACCCTAAACCCCAAATCCCAATAACCCCTAAACTCTAGCCCTAAATCCCTATGAAACCTAAACCAAAAATCGCTATAAAACCCTAAACCCTAAATCCCTCAAGATCTCTTATACGAGCCCTTAAAGGAACTCTTATAGATCCCTTTAAAGGAGCCCCTAACCCCAAACCCCAGAACTCGGCTTCCCGGCGGCGGCCAATGAGCCAGAAAGGGAGGTCGAAGCCTCGCTTCTCTAACGACTCTTTAGGGTTTCGGGAATTGGGTTTCAGGGTTGAGGGTTTGGGGATTTAGGGTTTAGGGGTTTGGGGGTTTTAGGGTGTTTAGGGTTTAGGGTCTTATAGTTTTGAAGTTTTCGGGTTTAGAGTTTAGGGTTTGGGGATTTAGGGTTTAGGGGTTTGGGGGTTTAGGGTTTGGGGATGTAGGGCTTAGGGGTTTAGGGTTTGGGGTTTTAGGGTTTGGGGTTTGGGGATTTAGGGTTTAGGGGTTTGGGGGTTTTAGGGTGTTTAGGGTTTAGGGTCTTATAGTTTTGAAGTTTTCGGGTTTAGAGTTTGGGGTTTGGGGATTTAGGGTTTAGGGGTTTGGGGGTTTAGGGTTTGGGGATGTAGGGCTTAGGGGTTTAGGGTTTGTGGTTTTAGGGTTTTGGGCTTGGGGATTTAGGGTTTAGGGGTTTGGGGGTTTTAGGGTGTTTAGGCTTTAGGGTCTTATAGTTTTGAAGTTTTCGGGTTTAGAGTTTGGGGTTTGGGGATTTAGCGTTTAGGGGTTTGGGGGTTTAGGGTTTGGGGATGTAGGGCTTAGGGGTTTAGGGTTTGGGGTTTTAGGGTTTTAGGGTTTGGGGTTTGGGGTTTGGGGATTTAGGGTTTAGGGGTTTGGGGGTTTTAGGGTGTTTACGGTTTAGGGTCTTATAGTTTTGAAGTTTTCGGGTTTAGAGTTTAGGGTTTGGGGATTTAGGGTTTAGGGGTTTGGGGTTTAGGGTTTGGGGATGTAGGGCTTAGGGGTTTGGGGTTTTAGGGTTTGGGGTTTGGGGATTTAGGGTTTAGGGGTTTAGGGTTCCTTGAAGGGATCAGGAGGGGAGTATAGGTCGAGTATACGGGATGTATAAGGGTTCCGTCCAGGGCTCCATTAGGGCTCTATAAGGGATCTCTATTTCTTAGCGGTTTTAGGGTTTAGAGGGCTTAGGCACTAGAACCTAAAATCCCAACCCCTAAACCCCAAACCCGAAACCCTAAATCCCAAAACCCTAAACCCTGACTACAGCGTACAGGGTTTGGGGATTGTTTAGGGTGAAGGCGTCCAATCAGAGGTTAGATTACAGGACCCTTACCCTCAGGCTCTAGGGACTGCTATTTCAAGACTTTCGGGCCCACAGACCATACTATGTCAGGCTTTTGGGCTAATTTTGAGCCTTAGGGTTACAGGCCCAAACCAAGAAAAACAGTGTTTCGATACCCTTGGATTCATAATACAGTACAAATGGAAAGAGCCATCCTTATGGAACGATAGAGTTTGCCCTTGGCAGCCTTACGCTAGGAATGAACAAGTTCCTGTATAGCCCCAAACCCTGCAAAAGCAAAAGCGTGGTTATCACTCCCTGAGCCCTGAACCCCAAAGCCCCAAACCGTGAGCACGGTGCTGCGCGACTTGTCAGGGCTTGGAACGTTTTCAAAGTCAGAATAGGGCTGCTTTTCTTTTTCTCTTTCCCTCTCTCTCTCTCTCTCTGTATCTCTCTCTCGGTCTTGCATGACCTGTCTTACTGTACGCCCAACTCCCTAAATCCCTCCCACATACAAATTTACTACGGGAGTCGTGCCGAAGTGGCAAGTGACAGAACAGCCAGAGATCTATCGCCGGGCGCCCAGTGCATACCCTAAAAACCCTGAACCCTAAACCCTAAACCCCAAGCCCACGCCCCAATTAGAAGCCTGGCCGCTGGCTTTGGAAACCTTGCTCAACCCCTGAGTCGTTTACCCTTAGGCTCTAAGGACTTATATCTCAAGGCTTTTGGGCCCAAAGACCATACTATGTATGGCTTTTGGGCATTTTGAGCCTTAGGGTTAGGGTTTGCGCTTCAGGACGTATCTATGGTTTATCCGAAGGGTCCAGGTACGAAAACAGTGAGTTTTACGTGCCCAACCAACCCAAACCCAAAACCCTAAACCCTACACCCAAGAATGTTCACTGCGGCTTCTGTGTCTTGCCGAAGGTTGGAGACTGCGGCTTCTGTGTCTTGCCGAAGGTTGCGCAGGCTTCAGAGTTTCCGGATCAGGTCTACAAAAACTTTCTACGTGCTGTACCCCTAAACCCAAACCGTAGCACTCAAGCCGTAGATGGTGTATGTACAAGTGTATATATATATATATAACCCAGAGGATCCATAAACACTACTGTTATGGATTACGGCCCTGAAAGACCATCCCTACTACGGTTTGGGGACCTAATTCCATAATAGTGGTATATATGGACCCTCTTGGTAAGACATTCCTTTACAGGCTCCTGTAAGGGTTTCTCTTTATGGGTTGTAATAGGTTTGTATTGGGGTTTAGGGTTTGTTTAAGAGATTCATTAGTGTATATGGACCCTCTGGGTAAGGTATTAGCCCATGCGGACCTGCTCCATCTTCTGAAGCTCCAAAAGAGCCTGCGCATTCCCAGATCTCCCAAAATCCCTGAATTTAAGGAATACCTAGGGCCTGGGGTTCCTTTAAGGGGATATATAAGGGATCTATAGGGTTTAGGGTTTAGGGTTTAAGGGACTCCAATATCCCTGAATTTTGAAAGGGTTCCTTTAAAAGGATCTATAAGGGAAGGGCTCCTTTAAGGGATCTATAGGGTTTAGGGGACTCCAATATCTTAAGGAATATACGTTCAAGTATGGTAGGACCCCCAATATGATTTAAGGTGTATACTCCTATCTAAAGGATTTCGGAAAATCTGGGTTTTAAGGGCTCCTGCTGTTTAAGTTTAGGGTTTGGGATGGGTTTGCCCTAAACCCAAACCCCTAAACCCTAAACTTTTCGAGTAATGTTGAGGGTTTAGGGGCTTACCGATCCAAGTGTTTACGCTGACTAGAGAAATCCTACCCAAATCTTCTAAAAAGCCTTCACAAAACCTTGTAGGCACCCCATAAATACAAGAACCCTAAACCCTAAAACCCTACAAAAGGAACCCCAGAAAGGAATCTTAAACCCCAAACCCAAACAACACCCCAAAACCCTATAAAGGAAGCCTCAAAGGAGCATGTAAAGGAAACCCTATAAGGGCAGATTAGGGCTCAGTTAACGGGGCTTTAGGCATACCTTGGGATCCGAAAACCTACCTTTTTAGGGGTTAGACCCTCAAATTAAGGGGTCATAAGCATAGGGCTAACCCCACACCTCACATCCTCTACCCCCCCCACCCCCCCTACGCTTTCACCCCATTTCTCAACCCGCCTAAGATTTCAACCTCCCAAAACACCAAAGCACAAAGCACCTCCCAAATCCCACGCCGAAATCCCAAATACAATCCAAAACACAAAGCACCTCCCAACACAACACCGCACAAAACAAAAATCCAAAGCACCGCCCGTACCCCACACCTCACATCCTGACCCCCACCCTACACGTTTACCATCATTCTAAAACAGTATCCTAAAACCTACCTCACACCACAAACCTAAACCAAAGCAACCACCTCAACCCATAACCTTATCCATTCTACGCGCAACTTTCACCCAAAACTTTCACCCAAAGCTTATACCACAATCACAAATCATAACCAATAACCAATAACCATATCCTTTACTTCACCCATTCTACACCAAATATCTAAACCTGAACTGTGAAATGATGGTGAGTAAGAACTCCGAAAACCATCCCAAAAGACTATGACCCTGAACTGGGTGATGCTCCAAACGCACTTACGTGCAACGCTTTACCCTTTCAAAAGCAAGAATCCCTCTAAGAACTCTTCCTAAACGAAACCTGTATAGTCACCCAACAACCAGCGAATGACCAACCAGAACCAAAAGCGAGCGCTACGACTTGCACAAGACCTGAGCAGTGATGTGTAGACGATTCGTGAGCGAAAGAATGCGGTCGAGGAAACACCGGCCCTTTTCGCATGGCAAGCGCTCAGGTGTCTCCGGGCTCGGAGGCCGCGTCCTCTTCGGACTCTTCGGGCTCAACATCGGCCATAGAGACATCACGTTTCTCAACCTGTTTCGCATACGTGAGAAGGACACACTTTTGTGCAGCATTCAATTTTGGGCTTAGCTGGATGCCTGGCCCTGTCCATGGCGAATAGTGCATGTGGCCTGATAGAAACTTGTACAACTCAACAAGAGCCTGAACTTGCTCATAGGGGCTTGTAAGCCTGCCAACATGCACAACATCCCGGCCAACAAAGGCTCGGCTAGCAGGGGAGGAGTAACAATTCGAAACCATGGCGAACGCACGCTGGTCCAACGGCAACGCATGTCGATCTGAGGTTTAGGGCAGTTTAGGTTTTAGGTTTACCTGCGGCCCCAAACCCTACCAAAGAGTAGGCTGTGACCTCTTTATGATCGTAGACCCTCCAACTACCCTCTAGTATACCTCAAATACCCAGAATTAAGAGCCATACAGACTCTATTGAAGCGGCTCTTGGGGGGTCCTGGTAAATCCTAAAATCCCGAAACCCTAAACCGTAGTGTCGAACTCTTACAACCCAATGGCTCCAAGTACCCATATAGTAGATACTTAAGCCTTATAAAGCCTTATAAAGGGGTCCCTATATAGGTACGTGAAGGCCTAAGTAGATACTATATGGGTACATGGAGCCTTAGGGCAAGAAGCCGGGCCTTGACAGAGATGGCATCGGCAGAAGCCGCCAGAGCCTCACAGAAGGGTGTAGGGTCTAACACCCTAAACCATAGACCTAAACCCAAACACTGAACCCTAAAACCCTAAACCCTGTAACCCTCAAACAATAAACCCTAAACCCTAAAACCCTAAACCCGGAACCCAAAACCAAACTTTACACCCAAGGAAGCGAAAGCAAATGACGAGCCGCGGGGAGGAGGGTGCTCTGGGCCTTCTCTGGGTGTACCTATAAGGGTTCCTTTAAGGGTTCCTGTAAAGGGTTCTACAAGGGCTTCATACTGTTGATGGTCAAAATCCTGCATTACCCATAATAAGGAATATACCGTAATTCCCATAGTTTAGGGTCCTTAAGGTAATGCAGGATTTTGACCATCAGCCGTAGGGTTTAGGGTAAGCCCAAAGCCCATGGACCCGGACCTGAATGCTATACTAAGTCTAAAGCTTTACCTAGAGGCTCATACCCTACTCCTTGTTTAGGATACCTAGTTTTATGGTTAGGATCTGTTGCATGGAAAAGTAGGCACCCTAAAAAAGGGGTAGGGTATGAGCCTACAGGGAGGGCTTTAAGGTTTAGGTTTTAAGGTTTCGGGTTTCCAGTTTAGAGCAGGAATTGTCGAGTTGCGTCTGGGCTTTTTGCGGGTGGCATGGCCCCAAATCCCGATGTTGCGGGTCCTCGCCCGCCAAATTGCGGTGGCGGTGGCTGCGACCAATATCCAGATGCTGTGGGTCCTTGCCAGCCAGTTGGCGGTGGCGATGCCTCGGCCCATTTTCCGGATGCTGCGGGTGGCCCAGGCCCAAATTCAGATGGTCCCGAGTTCCGGGTAGACGGGTTAGGGTTTAGAGTTTCGGGGCTTTAGGATCAGGGGATTTTCGGTTCCCAGAGGAGTTTACAAGCTTGAAAGCCTGCGCATCCCTTCCACCCCACAAAGAACAAAACTCTCCAAACACCTACATGTCACAGTGTCCATCCACTTGTCCAGCATCCTGGGAACTAAAGGTTAACCTTTAGGAGTATATTGGGATTGCAAAGGGATCGTCGTATCCCTAAGCGGTTAAAGGTTAATTGCTGCTCTACTACGGACAGTGTCCAAACCAAACGATCCGAACTTCTAAATCGGACAGCATCCAGCAAACTTCGTGCACAGACCCTATGGCTCCAGTTGTCGCATACTATATTATATGGCTAGTAACCTACTATTTAGGTAACTGGAGCACTAGCCCAAAAACGATCTGCAAATACCAGCAAGCAAAGCGCACGTACCAGCGTAATAGTAATCTTGTATAACCTACGCACACATGCCACGGTAATCGTAATCTTTTGACATCTGCAGTGAATCAGATGCACCCATTACCCGAAAGAAGGGCAGAACCTACACGGAAGCCCAAGGCAACTCTAGTAATCAAGCCAACCCTAGAACCTAAACCATAAGACCCACAAAAATCCTCATACAGCATACTTTGAAAGAGCCGTCAGGGAACCCCAAAACTACACAAAACCAGAATGCAATATACACCTCCCTATGATGGAGCATTTAACGCCTCATCCAGCCTTTAACGGAACCCTCAAAGGAACCCTAAACAGCATACCCGTAAAAGCCCTGCCAAAAAAAAACATCATGGAGCCTTTCAATTTGGAACCCTTAAACTTTTTAAACCTCTCGTAGAGCTTGTAGAAGAGCCTCTACAGGAATCCTAAGCCCCAAAACCCTCTTAACTAAACCCTAAACCCTAAACCTTAAACCTTATATAAACCCTAAACCCTCAACCCCTAAACCTAAAACCCGAAACCATTAAAGGAGCCCTAGACATTCAAATGCGACCGACCTCCTGGGCATCGCTTTTCGCCTGTGCTAGGGAGGGGCTTTCGAGCTTCTTTTTGACGATGCGGCCAGAGACTCCAATATCGCCTAATTAAGGAATATATCTCATATAGTAGCATCCCTAGAATGATTTTAAGGAATATTCCTTACTTCCCCTATAGAACCCTTATAGAATGATTTTAAGGAATATTCCTTACTTCCCCTAAAGAACCGTACAGAATGATTTTAAGGAATACTCCTTATAATTAAGGGCTATTGGAGTCTCTGGGGGGCCGGAGTCTCACGACGCATTCATACATTCTAACCTACTTGTCGGGTATCCTGGGGAACCAAAGGTTAACCTTTTTCATAATATAAGGATTATATAGGGATTATATAGGGACTATATAGGGATTATATAGGGATTGTACTACCCCAAAAGGTTAAAGGTTACCTACTCTACTACTAGGCTAAAGACATGCCTACACAAAGGGTCAGACCTCAGCAAGTGCTTCACACGTCGCTGAGTTGAGGCCGAAAAGGATCTGAGCTCCTTGAAACAGAGCCGTTAAATCGCAGGCTGTTACATGGTGCTCGGTTTGAGTACCCCCCACACCTTGGACTTCTGCTGCTACCAGCTGTCCACTAGGCATATCAAAATGAAGTTTCCTAGCTTCTGGTCAGCCAACCCTGCCTCGAGCCAGACGTATCCAAATCTTAACTTTAGGGTTTACCTGTGACCCCAAACCCTACAAAATAGTAGGTTATGACCCCTTAATTAGAGGGTCTAACCCCTGAAACAGTAGGTTCTTGGATCCCCAGGTAGTACCCTAAACCCAACCCTATAGATCCCTTATAGGGACCCTTAAAGGAACCCCTTACAGATCCCTTTTTGGATCCCCAGGTAGGGCTGAGGGGTGGTGTCCCTCGCGAGGGCCGGCCTGACACGGACACTGGGAGATAAGGATGGCGCACCCGCCATGGGGGGTCGTAGGGTTGATGATACAAATCCCACATTACCCATAACTTAGTTGCTGAGTTCATAAGCCCCAAAAAGTGTACACTTTCAGTTTTATACTGGGTTATATTATCCCAAAAAGTGTAAAGTGCATCCACTCAGCTACTAAGATAATAAGGAATATACCACAACTCCCAGAGTCTGGGGTCACTAAGGTAATGCAGGATTTGTATCATCAGCCGTAGGGATAGCAACAACAGAACCAGTCCCATCAGCAGCACTCGGGCAACGCGTTTGTCGGCGAGGCATTCTACCACACTTGGTCCGTCGACATCGGCATCGGGGTACGCATGACCGCACTTCTCCCTAAGGGTACTAAGGGTCCATGTACCCAATAGTTTCATATACTTTGACCTTACAGTAGTCCCTTTTTAGGTACTACTTTGGGGCCAAAGTATATACTATGTGGGCACATGGACCCTTATACCCTAAACCCTGATAGAATCCTTATACATCCCTTAAAGGAACCCTAATGGTACCCTTAAAGGACCCCTATGTGGGCACATGGACCCTTCGGGCCTTAGAGTGATGAAAGTGTTCAGCCAGACGCCTCGAGGACCCGGTGTCATCTGGAGCTCCGCTCCCTCAAACCCAGAGGCTCCATGTATCTTGGCCTTTAAGGGTTCCTTTAAAGGGTTGTATAGGGTTTAGGGTATAAGGGTCCATGGTACCTTATACTTAAGCCCTAAAGGGGTCCCTATCTAGGTATTTTAAGGCCTAAGTCTATACTATATGGGTACATGGAGCCTTCAGGAAAATACCTTTATAGGACGCCTGTTGTTGCTTTACGGCCTGTCTGTGTGCTATGCAGGTATATGGACCTTGATAATTTCACTTCTCACAACAAATTCGATAAACTCCATAAGCCATACGAAACCCCTAGAAGACACCTTGAGCAACCCCTAAATTAAAGGAGCCTTTAAAGTGTAAAAGAACCCTAAACGCCAAGCCCTAATCCCTTAAAGGGAATCTTCGAAAACTCAAGCTTCAGGTTGTTGGCTCTTTCGAGGCATTCGGTCTTAAGGGTTCTATAAGGGTTCCTTATGGGTTCTATAAGGGTTCGGTAAGGGATCTATACGGAACCTATAGGGGTTCTATAAGGGTTCCATGGTGGTCTAGGGTTGAGGGTCTACTTTGAGGTTGTGAGACTTTGTAAGTCAGGTTGTAAGTCCCTTCGTTGGGGTCCACAAGGGCTTAGGGTTTAGAGTTTAGGGTTTAGGGTTTAGGGTTTAGGTGACAACAAGTATGGCTCTGATTACCAAGACCCATGAAGCTTCAAGAACAGCCTCACTTGTGCAGAATACATGTTAAGGGGAGTATAGTACCCTAAATAGTAGAATCCTGATTATAAGGAACCCAAAATAAGGCACCCCTAAAGCTCGGAAACTCCCAAATCCGCAATGTGAGGAGGTTTAAAATTCAGCGTTTGGGAACGGCCTAAATGGCCTGAAGCCATAAAGCCCTAAACACCACAAGGCTACAGCCTTAAAGCCCAAAATCCCGAACCACTAAACCCAAACCCCAAAGCCCAAGCCCGTACAACTCTCTTGTAGATCCCTTGTAGAAAACTGAAAGGAAGCTAAGCCCAAAACCCGGAACCCTGTGAATGGACGTCTTTCGCCCATGGAGAGCAACTGAGCTCGAAAGACCTTGAAGCTCATAGGCCATAAACCCTAAAGGTTTAGGGTTTAGGGTAAACCCTTTAGACGTCGCAGGATCAATGAGGGCTTTCGCGTTACGATCAGGGATTCAAGGTGTGGAGTTTGGGATTTACCTATAGTCTCCATTGTAGTTCGTTTTTATGGTTTAACCAAATATATAATTAGGATCCTATAAGGTAACCCCAAAAAGGAACTATAATGGAGACTATAGGTAGGGTCCAGTTCTTACAAGTTGTTTCATGCTTGGGGCTCGGGGTTTAGGGTGTAAGGTTCAGGCCCTAAACCCTAAACTGTGCCTTGAAGTAACCAGGTAGAAAAAAGTATAGACATCTATTTCATAATGGTTCCCTTGAAGTAAACCCCTAAACCCTAAACCCTAAAACCCTAAACCCTAAACCGTGAAAAAAGTATTAAAGTATGGTACTCCAAGGCCCAGTAGATCAAAGCCCGGCTCTGAACTCCGAAGTCTCATTACACACAAGCTTCCCTGGCACCCCAAACCCTAAGTAGGGTTTAGGGTTTAGGGTTTAGGGACCCCAAACCCTACAACATAGTGGGTTATGACCCCTTAATTAGAGGGTAGAATCCCTAAAACGGTAGGTTTTTGGATCCACAGGTGGGGGTTCCAGAGCCTAAACTTCCTGAATCCCAAAGCCTACACTTAAACCATAAAGCCTTGAACCCTGAGACTCTGAAATACCGGAAACCCCATGCACGTGCGCCTGGCTTGATGCCATCACGGATGCAGCCAAGCGAAAACAGCGGCTGAGATTACGAAATCCTTAAGCAACAGCAGTAATTAATGAGTCTACGACGAAGTATAGCAAGGATGAATCTACGATGTTGTAGGTCAGTGAGGTTTGCTCCGCTGGGCTCTTAGCGCGTGATTCTCAGAGAATGCTTCCAGGCTTTCAGACCATACATATGCTGGCATCAGTAGATCCCCATGAAGGCGCCACAAGCCTAAACACAAAATCCTGTAAGTCCCACACCCTAAGCCCTCAAAGGCCTAAACTCGCCGAGATTGGAAATCCCTGATCCGTGAAAAGTTTAAACTTTAAACACCCAAAAAAACTATAAGATTCTATACTTCCTACGCCCCTGAAGCCATAAACCTTACACCGTAACCCCCTCTAAACTCGGCACTTCAGACATGCAGAATCCACCCATGAGCTTTGCACTGCGAAGCCTTGAGCCGCAGCTGCGGAAGCGCGCGTTGAAGGCTTAGGAGCTGACAGGAGTTTTAATTTGTTTTTTTTGGGGGGAAGGGGGGGTTTAGGGTTTAGTGTTTAGGATTTAGGGTCCAAGGCTTTATGCGTCAGGGATAACCCTAAGGCTACATATACCTACATAGTGCATAATTATGTAAGCCCTGATGGACCTATATAGGAACTTAATTTAAGGCCAAAGTCTAGAATATTTATTGGGTACTGCCCCCATACAGTAACAGTCTATAATAGGGCTACTATTAAGGTCCTAATATATCTATATTCTGAATATTATCCAACTGTTACTGAGTGGGGGGCAGTACCCTCAAAAAACAAAATATATATATATATATATACCTAAGCCCTAAACCCTAAACAAACTCCTACACCCTAAGCATGGGCACATGGAGGTTTAGGGATGCTTGGATTTAGGTTACAGATTTCGGCTGCAGGTGTTGGTGGGTTTAGGGTTTAAGGTTTAGGGTTCAGGGTTTAGGGTTCCATGAAGCCCTTTCAGAAGAAAGCCTACCAACAACACAAAACAGCCCTGAACCCAAAAGCCCTAACCCCAAGACAAACTAGAATCTTCAACATCCTGTATGTATGTAATGTACTTTAATACACATGCCAGGGATTCCTCAAGAATGTAATGTATATACATCCCCTAGGCAAGGAATTTGAAGTCTCGTCACACGGCCGTTTACATCACCATCAAAACGCCACAGCAAGGACTTCTGAGGAGCAGCTTACAAAAGATTCTTGTTGAAATCAGCGACCGCATAAACTTCTCTGGAAAACTCCAACTTCTGAAGTTCGTATACAAACCCATTAACCTCCTAAACACTCTCTGAAATCCTCTAAACCCTTGCCAAGTCCACATGTCGAGAAAAGATCCCCGGTCATCCGCTCGATTCCCTGGAGAATTCGGGCGCAGGGCGACAAGTAGCGAATCCTGGAGATGCGATGTTGTAGGATGTTACAGGGCATCTAGTTCGGTGCCTTGTGTGTAGTTCTATCATGTTTTTTCCAGGGCGTTTCCAAGGCGCCATACTTAAAGGATCATCGGACCTAGTCACTAGGGTCATAAGCAAGATAACCATACTTTTAATTACTTAGAACCCCAGGTTTAGGTACTTAAAACTGACTAAGTCCCGCGAACGTCCTAGTAGGTGCGGAGGCTGATAATACAACCCCGGTTAAGGTGCCTATAGCTGTACTTGCCTGAGTCATCCTGAACCCTCAGAAACCTACATGTACTAGGCTTCCTTATTATGATTTCCCTTTATCAGGGGTTCCAGTCATAGTAAGAAACACTGAGGAAGCCTTAAAGGGAACCTTATTTTAGAACTCTAGACTACCCTTAAAAGGAACCCTAAACCCTAGTTACTAAGTCCCATGAAGCCCTACAGAATTGGGTCCGTGATACCCACAAGTCTTCACAGCCCAGAAGAGAAGTTCAAAGTTTAATGCAACAGGGTGATCTATGAGGCAAAAGTTGCGCTGCATCGCACCGTCGATGCCACCCGGCACCAAGGTGCTCTGCTGCAGACGACTCTTAACCACGTCGCGGTCAGCCAGCGCTCGCACGAGTTTCCGCTGTGTGTTCCCAACCGGCGACTGGACATCCAAGAAGCTGTCATCTTTCACGTTCGCGGACGCATTGTTCCATTGCGGGAACGTGCCATCACGAGGATGGCGTGATTCTGAGTGAAGATACAATAGTTGACGGTTTAGGGTTTAAGTTACTACTGCAAAGGCTCGCAAATTCATTTGTACTAGCAGCCAAGCCGCAAGAGTATCTTCCCGTGAGTCGCGAACAGCAAGTGAATGAATACAAATATGGGAGTTTCCGAAAATTAGGGTATCTTATTTTGGGGTCCTTGTCATGAGGATCCTACTGTTTAGGGTACCTATTTTCGGAAACTCCCATATAGATATTCAGGCCCTAGAGGATCTTTGGTCTATGGAGTCCATAGGGTATATCAAGTCCTGAAGACCCCCTTACTTGGAGGGTCGGGGGACTTAGTAAGTAGGTAGTAAGTAGACTTATTATAACTACCCTAAAAGGGACCCTAATTGGGGTTATGGTACTTATAAGTCCCTAAAATAAACAGTTGCTAAGTCCCCCGACCCTCCAAGTAGGGAACCCTGTAAGGTTTTAAGGAGCCCTTTAACTAGGTTCCTGAGTAGGCCCTTTATATTACAGGGTACTACTCAGGAACTTGACTTTGCCTTGAACACGTAGCCCACCCATCGGTCTAAGTTCTAAGGCTTCGGGGAGAAAGGTTTAGGGTTTAGGGGTTAGGGTTTTGGGGTTTAGGGTTTGGGGTTTGGCGGTTTAGGGCTGAGGCGCTTAGAGTTTAAAGGTTCAGAAGTTTAAGGGTTTCGGGTTTGCGGCGTAAGGGTTCAGGGTTTAAGGGTTTAGGGGTTAGGGTTTAAGATGTAAAGTGTACGGTTTAGGGTTTTGCTCAGGGTGCCCATAGTCTCCATTGTGTAGAGCCGTATAGCTTGTTTTCTGAGGTTATTCAACATCATAAGACTGGCTAACCAGAGACGGAAACACAATGGAGACATAAGTAACTCCCCAAAAGTGCGTATGTTATACTACGATTGTAGTAAAGGCCCCTAGTCAGTAATGTTGGTATCTGTTGGGCTTCCAGATTACCATAAACCCCTAAAGGTTGGAACATGGATCAAGGTGAGGCTTGCAGCTTCTATGTTCCTGAGTAGCCACTTTATAATAAGGGTACCCTTTTTCCTACTATTCGGTTTTAAGTTTAACAAGGGGACCCTAACACAAAAGGGGCAAAAGGGTACTACTCAGGAACCTAGGCTTACTTCTCGACAGCCCCGAGTTCGCAGTTCCAAGTTCAATCGCCGGACGCCGGAGGCCCTATTGGTCAAGGGTTTAGTACGGTTTAGGGTTTAGGGGTTAGGGTTTCGGGTTCAGGGTTTAGGGTTTTGGGCTTAGGGTTTAGGGTTTCGGGTTTAGGGTTTAATTTAGGCCCTAAAGCCTAGACCAAATATAAACCCAAAGAGGCTCAACCATTCAACCTCCTGAGCCCCTCCACCCTCAACCCCCAATCCTGATTTTAACCCGTTACCCTGAGACTATACGGAATATTCCCTAAATCATGTACTGAGGATCCTACTATAATTTTCGGTTTCAAGTATATTCCTTAAGGGATATTGGAATCTCTGGGGACTCTAAAGACATTTACAGCCAACCCCATAAAACTCTCCCCGAACCCTGAACACTGCACTAAACCCGATCAACCTAAACGCTTCAACCTGAATTCTAAAACCCTAAGCCCGAAAACCGTAAACCAGTATGCCACTTCTGAGGATCGCACATCTTGTCGACGTCCACATCCTTAGAACGATGCCCGGGTTGGGTCCCATCTTAGGGTACCTTACCGAAGGGGTTGAGAGTTTCAGGTGTGGGGCTCATCATGCAGGTCCTACTATACTGGGCTTTTAAGTCACCGGGGAGAAAAAAGCATAAACTTTTATTTCAGGTTCCTTTAAGAAGAAAGTATTAAAGTATGGTACTCCAAAGCCCAGTATACTTCACTTGAAGGAAAAAGGTAGTCGCAGTCTGCACGGAGGCAGGATTTGATAGCACGTCGTACCGGGCATGGATGTTGTGCCCCTAACCCTAAACCCTAGTATGTCGTTGCCACCTATTTTACCGAGCAGGCCAGAACACGCCAGAAGAATCGCAAAGTCTAGCCGTAACGAGTAAGAGCCTAGGCACAGGCTTGACTTTGACTCTGCTGCACATTGCTTAGCTGATGCTGCACAGCAATGCTGTCACCACCCGAGCCAGCATCGCCCCAGGTCACGACAGATCCATCGCCAAGAATGGCAGCAAAAGCCTTGCGAGAGGCTTGGATCTGCTGCACATCCTGCAACTGACCCTGCACAGCACTGCTGTCACCACCTTGAGCAGCACTACCCCAGGTCACCACCGATCCATCACCAAGTGCGGCAGCAAAAGCGCCNTGCACATCCTGCAACTGACCCTGCACAGCACTGCTGTCACCACCTTGAGCAGCACTACCCCAGGTCACCACCGATCCATCACCAAGTGCGGCAGCAAAAGCGCCGGCAGAGGCTTTGATCTGCTGCACGTTCTTCAGCCGATGCTGCGCAGCGCTACTGTCACCGCCGCAATGAGCCCGACCCCAGGACACCACAGATCCATCACCAACAACAGCAGCAAAGGCATCGTCAGACGCTTGGATCTGCTGAACGTTCTTCAGCTGAGCCTGCACAGCACTGCTATCGCCACCACAACCAGCATCACCCCAGGTAACCACAGAACCATTACTAACAAGGGCAGCAAAGGCGCGCGAAGAGGCTTGGATCAGCAGCACGTTCTTCAGCTGAGCCTGCACTGCACTACTGTCACCACCAAGGCCAAAATGACCCCAGGTCACGACAGATCCATCGCCAAGAATGGCAGCAAAGGCGCGGTCATTGCCTTGTATCTGCTGCACGTTCTTCAGCTTAGCCCGCGCAGCATTGCTGTTACCACCACCGTGACCATCACCCCAGGTCACGACGGATCTATCCTCAAGAATGGCAGCAAAAGCCAGCTCAGAGGCNATCTGCTGCACGTTCTTCAGCTTAGCCCGCGCAGCATTGCTGTTACCACCACCGTGACCATCACCCCAGGTCACGACGGATCTATCCTCAAGAATGGCAGCAAAAGCCAGCTCAGAGGCTTGGATCTGCTGTACGTTCTTCAGCTGAGCGTGCACATGACTACTCTCTCCACCGTAGTGAGCATCACCCCAGGTCACGACGGATCCGTCAAAAAGAATAGCAGCAAAAGCGAAGCCAGTGGCTTGGATCTGCTGCACATTCTGCAACTGCCCCTGAGCAGCACTACTGTCACCACCCCAGCGAGCATCGCCCCAGGTCACGACAGATCCATCGCCAAGAATGGCAGCAAAAGCCGTTTGAGAGCCTTGGATGTGCTGCACATTTTGCAACTGACCCNTACTGTCACCACCCCAGCGAGCATCGCCCCAGGTCACGACAGATCCATCGCCAAGAATGGCAGCAAAAGCCGTTTGAGAGCCTTGGATGTGCTGCACATTTTGCAACTGACCCTGCGCACCACTACTGTCGCCACCCAATCCAGCAGCACCCCACGTCACGACAGATCCATCACTGAGTGTGGCAGCAAAAGCTAGCTTAGAGGCTTGGATCTGCTGCACGTTCTTCAGCTTAGCCCGCGCAGCATTGCTGTTACCACCACCGTGACCATCACCCCAGGTCACGACGGATCTATCCTCAAGAATGGCAGCAAAAGCCAGCTCAGAGGCNNNGTACGTCTAGCACGTCTCCAGATGAATCCAGTAGTCTCCCGTGTCGGACTCCAAGCGCCACCTGTGCCCGAACCTTCAATTCTCCGACTTCTTCGTTCAAATGTGCATTTACAGAAGCCCTTTTGCCACTTAGCAATCCCACCTCCACACAAATCGACATGGCGGCTTCTTCAAAATCTGACTCTTTTGGTCTTTACAAGGTTCCTTCTTGCCAGTTCTCCAAACCTAAGACAAGTAGGTACTATGTGTTGACAGACATGTACCCCGAACTGCAGCGAAAGTAATCAGAGCTCACCCTGTGACCTGCCAGAGACTAAGGAAAAGCAGTAACGATGAGGAGCTCAAGCCTAAAAACGCAGACGTGCCGCACCAACCCGTCATGCTCCGACGGCAGGATGGTCACTGTCTTCGTCGTGGTCGCCGCCGTCGTCGTCGTTGTTTAGTCACATGTGTTGCACAATCGTTCTCACCACGTCCGCAAGTGGGGCTTGGGGCTGCGGTCTGGGATTCAGATGTTTCAGTATTTGACAGCTGGCCCTTCGACCGACAACAGAAGCACAACTTCATGCCTGAAGCAACGAGGAACAACCAAACGAGGTTTGGTCTTTACGCCCTGAACCCTAAACCCTAAATCCTAAACCCTAAACCCTAAATCCTAAACCCTACACCCTGAACCCTAAACCCTAAACCCCTAAACACAACAACGAAAAAGACAACACATCCCTTGACCACTGATCTCCATCCTCTACCACCCAAACGCTTGGTTTAGAGTTTATGGTTTCGGGCAAACCCTTAAGTTACAGTAGGATCCTTTCCTTCAAGGTATACTCCTCTTTAGGGGCTCCTTTAAATTAAAGGGATCTATAAGGGTTCCCTGAAGGGCTCCTATAAGGGATCTATAGGGCTTTGGGCTTAGGGTTTACCTGGGGATCCAAAAACCTACCGTTTTAAGGGTTCTACCCTCTGATTAAGGGGTCATACTATTTTGTAGGGTTTGGGGATACAGGAAGTGCACGCTTGGAACAACAAGGTATCAGAAATCTGTCGCCAAAGATGTTAAACCCAAACCCTGAACCGGAGCTTGAATCCAATGCAGGCCTAGGATCACTAGGGTAGCCCTAAGTGTCCATGTATCGATACCAGTCGCCCCAAAACCTTACCTTTCTAGGGCTCCTGTATATTAAGCCTCAGAGGGGTTCCTAGGTAGGCACTTTAATGCCAAGTATGTAATATATGTAAGCAAGAACCGATAAGGTAGACTTCGGGTCAAGGATCGAGGTTCAAATCCAAAGACCTCCAAGCCCGCCCAGTATCCCAAAACCGAGAGACTGAACAGGTTTAGGGTTTAGGGTTTAGGGCACTCAGTACAAGCCCTCAAACGGAATCCCAGCACTATTCGGCCTTAATCCGGTTTCCAACTTTATGGGGTTTACTGTAAAACCCTACAACACCGCAAAACTTGAAAGCACTGAAAAACCAACAGCCTCAAACAAACCTGTAACACCCACAAACCGCAAACCATATATCCTACATAAAGGATTTCGAAAACCTTAACGCCCTTACAGACCGTAGCCTAAACCCTACCTGTGACCCCAAACCCTACAAAATAGTAGGTTATGACCCCTTAATTAGAGGGTCTAACCCCTAAAACAGTAGGTTTTCGGATCCCCAGGCAAACCCTAAACCCCTCAACCCCTAAACTGTAAACGCTTAAACCCTAAACCCCTAAACCCTGAACCCTGAACCCTAAACCCTAAACCGGGGCAGCGTCGTAGCAAACGCGGCGCAGGAAGGCGCCATCAGAACTTCCAAGCAGGCCCTTGGCCCGGCTGAAGTGGCTTTTATTTTGGGTTTAGGGTTTAGGGTTTAGGGTTGAGGGTTTAGGGTTTGGGTTTAGGGTTCAGCAGCTCCGGTTCGAGCAGCAGTTTCTAGTCGAGCTTACAAGTTCGACTTCGAATAATACCCACCCACCCAGAGAATCCCAAAACATTGGCTGGTGTTCACTTTTGGATTAGCACCGGGGTGGTGTTCACTTTTGCATTAGCACCGGGGTCGTGTTCACTTTTGGATTAGNGTGGTGTTCACTTTTGAATTAGCACCGGGGTGGTGTTCATTTTTGATTAGCACCGGTGATCACTTTTGGATTAGCACCGGGGGTGGTGTTCACTTTTGAATTAGCACCGGGGTCGTGTTCACTTTTGGATTAGCACCGGGGTGGTGTTCACTTTTGGATTAGCACCGGGGTGGTGTTCACTTTTGAATTAGCACCGGGGTGGTGTTCNATTAGCACCGGGGTCGTGTTCACTTTTGGATTAGCACCGGGGTGGTGTTCACTTTTGGATTAGCACCGGGGTGGTGTTCACTTTTGAATTAGCACCGGGGTGGTGTTCACTTTTGATTAGGGTCGTCGAACGCTTTTGGATTAGCACCGGGGGTGGTGTTCACTTTTGATCAGGGTCGTCGAACGCTTTTCATTAGGGTTTAAATATACATATGATATTAGGGGTTTAGGGTTTATAAGGGTTTAGGGTATGGGGTTTAGGGTTTAGGGGTTCCTTTAAAGCGTATTTTAGGGTTCTATAATAATGGGGTCCCCTTTAAGGGTATAGGGTTCTATGACAGGGTCCCCTTTGAGGGGTACTATAGGGTTCTATAATAGGGTCCCCTTTAATGGGCCGTGGGGTTCCTCTAAAGGGTTCCTTTAAAGGATCTATAAGGGACTTACAGCTACTTTTGGGGTTCCCATAGGTTCCCTAATATGATCTATAAGTAAGGTACGTATATTCCTTAGTAAAGGGCTGTTGGAGTTTCTGGGTTTTGGGGTTTCCTTTAGTTGTTCAGGATTTAGGGCTTTGGGTTCTGGGTTCCTTTACAGGGTTGTTTAGGATTTTGGGTTTTGGGTTTGGGGTTCCGTTAAAGGGTTGTTTAGGGTTTTGGGTTTGGGCTGCTTTCAGGGGGACTTGACTACAAGGAGTCTGTACGGGATCTGTGAGGGTTTAGGGATTGGGCTCTCTCCTCTGCTCTAACCGGGAAACTAGAAGTCGGTATAGGTTTAGGGTTTAGGGTTTAGGGCTTAGGGTTATAGGGGTGACGAGTGGGCTTACTTTGGTTTTGAAAGGGCTACAGGGCTCAGAGTTTCGGGCTTGATCACTTAGTTGCTGAGTTCATATGCCCCAAGACGTCTACACTTTCAGTTTTAATAGTGGGTTATATTATCCCAAAAAGGTGTAAAGTGCATCCACCCTGCTACTAAGTTCAAAAGGTTCTGTAATTTTATGTGGGGGTTTCAGAGGGGCTCGAAGGGATGAGGGTGTACCTGGACCCCAAAGAACCTACCTTTTTAGGGCTCCTTATTACTCACTGCCCCAAAACCCAAGGAAATAAAAGCTGAAACTTTCAGAATCGACTACCTTATAAGTTATAAGAACACCAAAAGTTGAAAAGTTGAGTCTACAGCCAATAAGATTATGAATTCTTTATATAAGTCCTTAAAAAGGTAGGTTATTTGGGGTTAAGGGAGGGCTTAGGGTGCCTCTGACAGTCCTTGCTACATACTCAAAGGGTCTTATGGGGAATTTAGATGGGGTGAGAAGGTTTTGTGGGGTCGTATTGCATTGTACATGTAAGGGTTACAAAACCGTTTAGGGCTTGTTTAATCGGCTATCTTTGAAGATCAACTACCTGCTGCTTTTTGGCAGAAGTCGACTTGCTCGTGGAGTAAGGTGCTTAAGGTGTTGGGGTTCGGGCTTTTGGGCTTGAGATGTTGGTGGTCTTGGTGGAGTGGCTAGTTTTGTAAGGGCTTCGTAAAAGGTTTGGGGGGCTTCGGGGGATTGGAGTTCAGGGGTTTTCCACATCGACGCTAATGCCCTTGTTCGAGACAACTGGCATGTGATGGGGGGCAGAAAATGAAGAGGATCTGGTTGTCCTCCAACTCAATCACCCATGGATCGTGACCCGTGTTTGTACTCCCCTCAATGTCCTCTGGGACCACTGACAGGAATACCGATTCTTCCGCTCTCCGGCCTCAAGACACACAAAGTCATGCGCCTCACAACCATGCCCAGCCTCCTCAACTCGCAACATCCTGTAGCCTGTAACTTCAGTATCAGGTTTCAGATCCCTTAGGGGGGTAGGGGGAGGGGAGGTAGGGGGCCTTAAAGCCTATAATAGGGACGTAATGAGGCCTATTTAGGGAAGTGTAGTCCCCTACCCCCCTAAGGTCCCTAGTATATCAGGTTTCAGATGGCAGGTGTACGGTGCAGCAGCTTCTGATGTGCTAATTACTACGACTTTGTCATCATCTCAAAATGGGTCCCAAAAGGTGATTTAGGGCATTAGGGTATAGATTTAGGGTTTAGGGTTTAGGGAATTGTCTTCCTGAAACGAGCTCATTCTTCCGAGTGTGGTAACATTCATATTGGCATTGGTCCATGATCCTCTGCTTGTTGACTTGCTGCGAGCAGAAGGGGCAGTCGACATAACATTCACTCTGAGAGGCAAAAACCTCTGAAACCACAACCTAGTTGGCAAATTCAAAACCAGGTTGGGGTTTGGGGTTTTAGGGTTTAGGATGCTGGCGGTGCGCCCGATGTGCAAAGCACACATTCTGGAGCCGCGCATTGGCGAGCGAAATGGTTTGCCGTGCACAGTACCATCTGCAGTTGGTGCCTCTATCGGGCTTTAGGGTGCGTTACTATACATAATTATTCCCTAAACCCTAAACCTTAATAAACCCTAAACCCTAAACCCTAAATCCTAAACCCTAAGCCCTAAACCTTAATAAACCTTAAACTTTTAAACCCCTAATCCCCAAAGGGCTCGGGAGTTTCCCGGTCTGGGGCTATTTCCTGTTTAGGGTCTAGGTTTAAATTCAGGGTTTAGGTTTTAGGGTTTAGGGTTTTAGGGTTTAGGGTTTAGGGTTTCAAGAAGCTTCGCTTTTGCCACGAGACCCTTGGGAGTTCGCTCTCGAGGTTTTGGGGTGTATATTCAGGGTGAAGGGTTTCCTACTTGTCCAGTATCCTAGGAACTACCTTGGGGTCCGAAAACCTACCGTTTCAAGGGTTCTGCCCTTTAACTAAGGGGTCATAACCTACCATTTGTAGGGTTTGGGGATACAGGTAAAGGTTAACCTTTGGAAGTATATTGGGATTAATATGGCGCTTATCGCACACCCAAAAGATTAAACGTCACCTCTTCGTACTGGTGTCTAAGGCTAGGGTGATTGTCAAGGTTGGGGTTAAGGGTTTTTGGGTTTTAAGGTTTAGTGATAAGGACCCTTAGGGGAGTAGGAGGAGGGGTAAGGGGCCTTAATTGATACCTATAATAAGGACTCAGGAGGGCCTATTTAAGGAAGTATAGTCCACTACCCCTCTCCCCCCTAAGGGTCCCTTATGATTTAGGGTCTGGGTAACCGAGAAGTTTCAATCCTAAACTCTCAACCCGGGCGGGCCTTCATCGGGCGAAAATCGCCGGCCTCAAACAAAAATGACGCGAGGATGGGGCCAGAAGGTTCATCACAGGGACCCTCAGGGGGTAGGGGGTCGGTTTAGGGTTTAGGGTTCTCAGGGGGGAGGCGGGTAGGGGACTATACTTCCTTAAATAGGCCTTATTAAGTCCTTAAAATATGTATTAAGGCCCCCTACCCCCCTCCCCCTACCCCACTAAGGGTCCTTATTATGAGTTCAGGAATCTGCATGGTCGTGGAAGGAGCTCGCAACTGGGAGTTTGGATTAGGGGGACCCTTGCTACCTAGGAGTAACTCTTTTTTGGTCTTATAAAGGGTTTATGTTCATAACATGGGTTGTACACCGGGGTTGAAGCTTAAGCAGCGGGCACCTTTACATAGTTGGAATTGTTTTGCACTCGGTACGGTTTATTGTTTAAAGTGGGTGTATGTGTTGGGCTTCGCCTGAGCAATACGTACTTCGGCGCCTAGGCTGGGGAGTTTGACATCATAAGTGGGTTCGTCCAGAGTTGTTGCAATTCCGGGTTTAGGATGTCTGGACAATTTTGTGGTGAAGGTCCCCACATGTCCCCACCCTCAACCCTTGAAGCCGCAGACCTTAAACCCTAAACCTTATCGGCCTTATCGTAACTTAACAGCAGCTGCGGAGAAGCTCTCAACCAATGTACACTCCGAGCTGTATCCCGTGCATCCATGAACACCAACTACATCCACGCAACAGACCGGGGAGAACGTATGGTTCTGGCAGTTGTCGTCGCAATCGTAGCAACAGCACCGGCAATAGAAGAAGAAGCAGCCGGAGCAGAAGCCGGAGAAGTGGTGTTGGCAGTGGCGTTGGTGGTGGCGGCGGCGGTGGCGGTTTCGGTGGCGGCGGCAGTGGCGGTGGCGTTGGCGGTGGGAAGGCCGGCCGGGGGGGGAGTGGGGNGGCGGTGGTGGTTTGATTTGGCAGAAGCAGTGCAGAAGTAGTAGTTGTTGTAGTGATGCTGCTGCTGCTGCTGGTTTTGGTGGTTGCTCTTTTTCTTGTCGTCGTCGTCGTTAGGTCGTGATCGTCGTAGAAAAAAAAACAGGATCGGGACATCCCATATGAACCCCTTTATAATGAAGCCATTATAAGTTAGGGATATCCTTATAAAAGGCTTAAGCCTATGTCCTTAAACCCTGATCCTTAAACCCTAAGCCTAGTCCTTTACCCTAAGGCTCCATGTACCCAAATAGTATATACTTAGGCCTGAAAGTACCTTTCTAGGGACCCCTTTAAGGCTTAAGTATCTCCTATAAAGGTACCATGGACCCTTATACCCTAAACCCTATAGAACCCTTATAGAACCCTTATAGAACCCTTAAAGGACCCCTTAAGGAACCCTTAAAGGAACCCCTATGTAGGGACCCCTTTAAGGCTTAAGTATCGACTAACTATAAAGGTACATGGAGCCTCTGGGTTTCGGGGGACCCCAGAAGTTAGGCAGCCGCAGAGGCCGTGGCAGCTGCAGGAGCACGGCTGCCTGGCGAGGTACATGCAGAGGTTTAGGGTTTAGGGTTTCACGTCCTAGTTCAGGGATATAGGGTTAATGGGAGTTTGGATTTAGGGGGTTTAAGGTTTGGGATTTAGGGTTTAAGGGGCTTAAGTTTCCGGGCTTAGGTGTTAGGGGTCAAGGGTTTGGGGGTTCGGGTTTCAGTTCGAGGTTTAAGGCTTTGGGGCTTATGTCGGCATGCTTTGGCTAGTGGCTTTGAGATAGGTTGTTATTCAGAGGGTCCAGAAAAACAACGATTATGAAATTGGGCCACAAAGGAAAACCTAATTCCATAGTAGATTAGGGTTCAGGATTCAAGTGATTCAATGGCTTTGCAGGCTTTCATGAGGATCTACAGGGATTCTGAAGGAGTTCTGCAAGTTGTAGGTTTAGGTTCTAGTGGTCCATGTATCTTCAGGCTTTATAAAGGCTGTAAGGGCAATCTACGGGTTATAAGGGTACCATATGGGTTTAAGGTTTTGGGTATAAGGATACATGCACCTCATCACATGTACTTCGGCTTTGAGAGTTCCGAAGTAGTAGGTAGGTACTTTAGGGAGGGGTTTACGAGTTTGGGTTCCTGCACAGCAACGAGGGCCTTTAGTAGTGCCACCACTGTCTCCCTTGCAGCCAAGGTTGTGACAATAAGCAAGCTCGACCACGAACCAGTCGTTCTGAGACAACGTGATAGGGCCCCAAAAAAGCACATAAGCACAAAATAAGAATATGGGTTATCCCATATAAACCCCCTTATAATGGAGCCCAATAAGGTAGGGATATCCCCATAAAATGCTTGTGTTTTTGTGCTTTTGGGGTCCCAAGTGTGAGGCCTTCCAGAGAGTTGGCTGAGGAACTGCCTGGGGTGACGATCCTGCCCTCAAGTGCACGCACCAGTCAGCAGATTTCCGGTTCAGTATGCAACGGCGGACGACTGGAACAAATCGTCGCAGCGTAGTCGAGCTCCGACTGTGCCCTAATCAACACCCGTCGAGAAGGCATCTGCAACTCCTGCTGCACCAAATGCTGCATGGGGCGGGCGAGCACCTCCAGCGCCCTTACTTATTGGGGGCCGGGGTCAAAGTCCGGGAATAATTAGAGTCCAAGTTCAATCCTGAATCGAAGAATATAGAAATATCGAACTTACTCTTTATCACCGGGGGCGGCTAGTGGGCGGAATTCCATACATTAGGTCGGGCGCCGCCTCAGCAAACATAAAGGCTCAAACAGTGCGTAGTATTTCGGGCTTGGAGGTTTGAGGGCTAGTTGCATGGTTTTTGTGATTATCGTCTTTATTCTGGTTGCATGCAGGTTAACGTTTTCTATACCCTAAACCCCTAAACCCTAGCGCAATCCTTGTCGAACCCTTCAAACGCGTTATAGAATCTGTAGATGGGGGTACCTTTCAACTCTCGAGGATTCCATCTTTGGACTCTTTCAAACTAAGTCCGTAAAGGTGCGGCTCTGATCCCCTACTTTATAGTCCGAAAGACATGACATGACTGAACTACATGCTCACGAACTAGACCCTGAAATATACTACCTGCCTTTGGGATGCCCTAATTACTGTATGATTAGCACCGTAGACTATGAAAGCAACGCAGTCAAAAGACACACACACACAGAGAGAAAAAAGCACACTGCTCAGAGGCCTAGGTGGATCCTGCAATAATCACGGGTAAGCTCCTCCGCGGCCTGTCAAGCTTACACTTTCGGTGGCCTGTGGCTGTGGAGGAATTCCCCGCAGATCGCTGGAAGAGACCCTGCACCAGACAAGCCCTAAGGGTCCATGTACCAATGTTATAGTACATGCTTGAGCCCTAAACCCTAAACCCATACCTAAGCAGGAACTAGTTAGGCCGAAGCATACACTGCATTGGAGTAGTTCCATGGGCTTCATGAACCCGTAGGGAAGACCTTCAGGGACTGGTCTATGTCGATCCGTAGCCAGAAACCCCAAAGCCCAAAACCATCCAAACACAGAAACCTTAAACCCTACACCTTAAACCCTAACCCTAAACCTTAAACCGTAAACCCTAAACCTTAAACCCTAAACCTTAAATCAAACCCTGAACTCTCCTAACGCCTTGAGGGGCCGTGTCCTGAACGCGGAGCCCTGAGCGAGTAAATCCTGGAGCCTCAAAAGCCCCAAAGCTGAACCCGAAACCCTTTCACTCAGAGGGGCTCGAAGGGATGAGGGTGTACCTGGACCCCAAAGAACCTACCCTTTTAGGGCTCCTTATTACTCACTGGCCCAAAACCCAAGGAAATAAAAGTTGTAACTTTCAGAATCGACTAACACCATAACTGATTACTATAAGGACACACTTATGGGACCCTATAAGAACCCCAAAAGTTGAAAAGTTGAGTCTACGGCCAATAAGTAAACGATCCCTAACCCTAAACCCTACACCCTGAACCAGACCTCAGCCGATAGAACCTGAAAGGACACCTCCCCTCAAGGCGTTAGGAGAGTTTAGGGTTTAATTTAAGGTTTAGGGTTTAGGGTTTAGGGTTTAAGGTAAACCCTAAACCTGTAAACCCTATAGCCCTAGGGTTCCTGGGCTTTTAAGTCACCGGGGAGACAAAAGCATAAACTTTTATTTCATAATGGTTCCTTTGAGAAAAAAGTATGAAAGTATGGTACTCCAAAGCCCACCTAGACCCTCCATCTACCCTCTATTAGACCCTAAATGCCCCTTCTTTGGGACCATATACCCCTATTTGAGGGTACAAGGAGGGTCCTGGCAGGTTCAGTTCTTCGGGCTTCAACCCTTTTGGGCATTGTCTGGATTTCGGCTACTAGACCTACTTAGTTGCTGAGTTCATAAGCCCGCAAAAGTGTACACTTTCAGTTTTATAGTGTGTGACAGGAGAAGGGAAAGAGTGACTAAAACAGGGCTTTATACGCTAACCTCTGGTAGAATACCACCGGGAGTGTTGCATCATACACAGAGACGGGATATTCAAAACTTAAACCCTAAACCCTAAACCCTAACCCTACACACTCTGAAGGCGAGGAGGAGGCGCCCTGGTCCTGTTCCAACGGGACATCTGCCTGTAAGGTATAGACGCCTTCAAGAGGCAACAACTTGCTCTGGGTACCTTGGTACACCTTGTAGCAAGATGGTACATCGGGTTCTTTGCGAAGTTTGGATCTGGGTGCGGACGGGCTTTCTGAGTTTCCAGAAAGTCCTTGGGGAACTGCTTTCCGGACTCGGCGTTTTCGTACAGGCGTTCCAGCTCGTAGTACGGAAGCTCGATGTTCTTGTTGTAGTTCTTGGCCCTGGCAGCTTCCTCGAAGCAAACCTCCACGTGAGGGCTCCTGGTTTCAGGGCTTAGGGTTTAAGGGCAGGACTGTAGAGCCTGTCACATGCTGGGATCCAGAAGAACAGATTTCAACAGCACGATTCTCAGCCCAAACGGCCTGCTGGGCAGGCTGTCCATCTCGGGGCCGGCAATTTAAGACATGACCCAAAAGCAAGTCAATGCATGGAGCAAACTCAAGCGGCCTGAGCAGCTTGTCCTGGGTCTGGGTCTGTCCAAACCTATTAGTTCTGGCAAAATTTTGGAAAGGGCAAGCCCCAAAACCTTAAACCTGTACCCAATTCTGATATTGGCGCAGTTATGACCTCAGTACAGGCATGTCATGTGCATGTGAGAATGACACAGAGTCAACTCACGAATGGAACAGGGCATCGTCAGGGTTTAGGGTTTCAGGTTTAGGGTTTGGGGTCTAGGATGCGCGCCTCCAGCTGGTTCCACTTCACCTGGGTCTTGCAGGAAGTGTGACGGTCTTCTTCGGTTTTGGCCCTGAGGGTTTAGCGGCTATGGTGGGAGGTCTGTATAACATGGTTCCAGAAACACACTCCACCGTAAGCAGCTACCCCAGGCCAAATATGGAGAAACAAGCAGAAAGTAATCCCAGCTCGAATGAGATTTTAGTGGAATACGGGACGACAATGCATTTGCCCTCAGCAAATGACCAAGGTCTGTTCTAATTCTCTACGTCAGGGCACCCTCAACATCGAGCTGGAAGCCTGTCCATTACTGTGCCTTGACGTAACCAGGGAGAAAAAAGTATAGACTTGTATTTCATAATGGTTCCCTTTAGGTAACAGGTCCCAAAAAAGAAGTAAAGTATGGTACTCCAAAGCCCAGATTATGTCCGGGCCACTCAACCCACTAGGACGATGAAAAACAGAGAGAACTTGTTGCTGTTTGCGTGTTAGGGTTTAGGGGCAAGACCTAAGGCTCCATGTACCCATATAGTAGATACTTAGGCCTTAAACTACCTATATAGGGACCCCTTTAAGGCTTAAGTATCTACTATAAAGGTAGATGGAGCCTTTGGGAAAACCTAGACTTGACTTAGTGTTGTTGTCAAACAGTAAGACGACTGCGGAGTGACGCTCGCGAGGTTGCTAAAACAGCTGGAAGAACTCTGTAGGAACCCGGCAAGAGCTTTAGAAGCCACCTGCACAAAACCCTGCTCAAGAACCCTTTACCCTAGACAGGGAAAGGCCCTGTAAACAAAAAAGTCACCAGAATTTCTGCAACCCACGAAGAGCCCTGGAAGGACCCACAAGGAACTCTCTGCCTTCCCATAGCTACAGTGTATAACTAACGATGATCTATCCCAGAATATACCCCGAAACCGGAACCCTATTCACCTTTTTCGAATTCAAAAGCACTTGTATTAGGGCTTATGCGGCTTGGTACTATGAATAAAGCTCTATAGGCCCTAAATCCGAATAATGCCCTAAACTTTTGCCCTAAACCCCTAAACCCTAAACTCTTAGCTTGAACCCTGAAACACTAAACCCCACACCCCTGCCGAAAGAGCCCGATACCCCTTAATTCGGGAATATGCCCCAACTTCAGAATGAAAGGCGCGTGAAAGGATCAAGGAATAATGGAAATCCATGATTAACACGCCCCGCTCTGCAAGCGTCTTGATATGCGGGTGCCAGTTTATTGTAGCCCCTTTTCGGGTAAGGTGGCTCATCAGGGGTCAATTCATTCCCTTTGGTTGCACATCCTGGGGCTCCAAAAAAACCTAAACCCTAAACCCTAAACCCTAATAGCCCAAAGTAAGTTCTAGTTGCTTTAGACTTTAGACTCTTGACCTCCAAAGTACGTACTAGTTACTAGTTGTATAGTATAGGAGCCTTAACAATTAGAATAAGGTTTTGAGGTATATCATACTACAATACTACCACTATAGTAAGGAACCTTAACAATTAGGCATATCATACTACAACTATAGTAAGGAACCCCCGCAGAATTGTTTTAGTATCTATTTTGGTCCCTCTATGGGGGTTTCCGAAAATAGGGGACCCTAATAAAGTATTCTATATAGTAGGATCCTTATTATAAGGACCCCCAAATAAGGTACCCCTAATTTTCGGAATCTCCCATTTTGGGGGCGCGCCTCGCCATCCTCAGTCAGCAGGCGCTCTCGCAGCGCCTCTGCCGGGGTGAGAGTCTGAGGTTTAGGAGGTTTTTACGGGTGTTATACGGTTTGACAGCGCAACATCCCGCAAAAGAGTACCAAAAACTCGATCAAACCTTTACAAAATCCGTATAAGCCCTGAACCGTCAGCTCAAGGATTCAGTTCCAGTGTCGAGCTTTCGAGGGATCACCAAAGGAAGTTTGCACCCAAGTTTGCGGGGAATTCTCGAGGCACTGGGCATGGCAATTACTGTCCTGAATTGAATAATTAGCAACATTGCTCCATAGCGCTTCTGCAACTATGGCATCGTATACTGGCCCCAAGCCGCTACGGCCCTACAGGTGGAGTTTAGAACGGTGACACTGCAGGATTTGGAATGGGACTTCACAGTTCACGGTCCACTTGGAGTAAGTCGTTTATAAGGAGGGTTATAATTGGGGTAACTCCATTTAGGGTACTTATAACTGTACTAATAACCTACTTACTAAGTCCCCTGCCCCTCCAAGCAGGTTGCTTGATTCACCCTAAGGCTCCATGTAACCATATAGTATATACTTAGGCCTTAAAGTACCCATATAGGGACCCCTTTAAGGCTCAAGTATCTACTATATGGGTACATGGAGCCATTGGGTCAAGGGTTCGGCTATCAAGGCTCCTCCTCTGTGCCCAAGCTTAACAGAGCCTCAAGAACTAGTGTGCTTGGAGGATCATGGCACTTAGTAAGTAAGGTTACAAGTTATAAGTAGCTTAACTGGGGGTTATAAAGGATTGACAGCCAACATACAGGCAGTCTAGTACTTGTCTTGAGGAGCTGCCACATGATGTGAAGTGATCGCGCTTGGCAAGGTTCTCGCCTCCCGCCCTCACATCTCTGACGACGTATATCAATCCAATTGCTGGCGAGAAAGGGATTTTCGTTCTAGGCCGTAGCACCACATGGGTTTGACGACGTCCAACAGTATGTCCGTGAGGTTGCAAGAAGGCGTGCTGCTTGATCCACTGAAGGCCACTGTAGTGTCAAATGCACTTGAAGCAACAATGATGCGTGTGCCCACATCATTGACGAATGCAGGCAAATGCTTTGCAGCAATCACACAACGCCTGGCACCCAGCCGAAGTTGGCACAGGCTCCTCTCCTCTCCTTTGGCTAGTTGCTAAGTCCCAAGAACCTTTAAGTAGCAGAGCCTCAAGCAGCAGAATAAGGCGTTGTTTTTGCCAAGTGCAACTGCACAGGACCATGACGGCATACTAGCAGCAACTACTCAGACCTCTATCATGGGCGAACAAGAAACAAGAGTCAGTCTCAGACTCCCAACAAGAACATGAAAGCCCAACAGGCTGCTGACTGGTCCTCTTTCCAATCCGTGCCCTTCCCGCCACCGAACAGCATGCACGATCGCTGCGGGCAACTAGGGTTATAAACAAGGTAGCTAAAACAGGGAAAATCTCTTTCTTGCAAGCATGGTAAACCCTAAACCCTAAACCGCATGTGCAGAACAAAGCAAAGAGCGATCTCTTTAATACCAAAGTCCTAAACTAAACCTTAATTAAGGAGGGGGAGACACTGTTGTGAGACTGCGCCCTGGCATGCTTAAATCGACTCTTCAGAAGAACATTTGGAAGGGCAGAAACATTTTAAACACCACTTGACTTAGTAGGTAGCATGAACCTTTAAGTAAATCCCAAGTCGCTGAACGCCAAGAGACCTGAAATCAAAAACAACGGAAATCCGAACACCTCCAACACGAACCCACCAAACATCAACACCTAAACCCGAAGCCGACATGGGGGTTTCCGAAAATATGGGACCCCACCCTGTAGGATCCTTATTATAAGGGCCCCCAAATAAGGTACCCCTAATTTCGGAAACACCCACATGGAACTCAACCACCACTTTTCAAAACACAAAACAACCCACCAACAACACGTAAATACCTTTAAGTATAAGATGTACTCCGTAAAAACCCACTGAACCCCTTAACAAATTGAACCGAATTGACCCTAAGGCTCCATGGATCTTAAAGTACCTAAAAAAGGAATCAAGTTTGCCAGTAGAAACAGATATAGGTACATATAGCCTTAAGACCTAAACCCGTACAGTACCCTTAAAGGAACCCCTCAAGGGAACCCCAAAACCCTACACCCCCTGCAACCCCAAACCGGAAAAACCTACCTGGAGGCTCATACCCTACCCTTTCTCCAGGATACCTAGGTTTATGGTTAGGGTCTGTTGTCGGAGCCTGATTAAGAAACCCTGGGCCTATAACCCCGAAACAGTAGGATTCATATAAGGAACCCCAATAAAGGCCCAGGGTTTCTTAATCAGGTTCCTACATTAGGGGAACCCTTGGGCATATAGACCCTCTCGACAAGGTCCCCTGTAAGAGAGCCAGAAGCAACTAGGGTTAAGGAGGGTTCCCTTTAAGGGGTCGCTAAGACTACCTAGGAACCCTAAACCCCAAGCCGAAGGAATGTAAGAAAAGCTCCTCTCGATCGCCTCCCGCGCTTCGGCGGTTGCTGGGCAGAGCAGGCGCCGCAAGGTGACAGGCAGCGCCTCAAAACTTCGGAAAAAGGGGGTCTGCCTTAAGGGGTCTATATTGGGTACTGCCCCCATACAGTAACAGTCCATAATAGGGCTACTATTCAGGGCCTATATATCCATACTATAAAGATTTGTCCACTGTTACTGAGTGGGGGCAGTACCCGAGGTCTATGACTGTAAGGGATTCCTACAAGGGTTCTACTAGGGTTTAGTTTTTGTTTTTCTTAGTATGTTTTTATCGCTAATTGCTGTTCTGGGGTTTAGAGTCCAGGTTTTAGTAAGTAGTCTTCATGATTCGAAAACAAGGTTTTTTGGTATTATATAGTTGTCTGGGTTTGCATGTGAAGTGCTGAAACATCTCACTGTCAGCGACAGAAGAAGACATGCAAACTGGAAGATCCAACTCGACTCCAAAAGCACAGACCAAAGCCCTATCCTAGATTCCTGACACCACACAAAGAATGAATAAACACCTAGCAGACCGACATTGATGCTCATGTCCTAGACCCTACTTGGAGGTTCATGGGACTTAGTAAGTACAGTTATAAGCACCTGAACTGGGGTTATAACCAATTAAAAGTATAGTTACCTTGTTTATAACCATAGTTACTAAGTCCCATGAACCTCTAAGTAACCTTCTCACTCAACCTTAGGGACTTACGGGCGCGTGAGTGGCTTTGAAGACTTCAAAGCCACTAACTCGCCCCAGAAGCTCCAAAGTGACACAAATGCAGAACCCTAACCTTAATCTAGGTGGTGCTTTTAAGGCTTTTGAAAAATTTTAGTAAATAAGATCCTCTTAAGCCCAATAAGGGAAAATATAAAATGTCCCAAAGCCCTACCTAGTAATCCCTAAACTTAAACCCTTAGCTCTACGCCCAATTCCCCAAACCCCGAAACCCCCGAACAGCCCACATCTCAGATCCTGGCCATGGTGTAGATGTTGTAGTCGGGATCAACCTGAGCCGATTTTCAATTCTCAGAACTGCCCCAGCGGCTCCGAGTAGCCTTAGGGTTTAGGGTTTAGGGTGCCCAAATAGCAGGGTTTACAGGTCGCGAAAGCATCCACAAACCATTCAGAGTGTAGTATCTGGGGCCTAAAATCGGACTGTTTGGGGTAATTTGGATCAGAATCTGGGGCCTAAAATCGGACTGTTTGGGGTAATTGGATCTTTAGAGTTGGGGAATTCTAAGACGACTGCCGCACCTGACACTTTCGGGCTTCGGGTCTAGGTTCAGGGTATTTCGGGTGCAGCCGCAGTTTAGGCAACCCTACTTGGAGGGGCAGGGGACTTAGTAAGTAGGTTATAAGTAGAGTTATAAGTGCCCTAAATGGAGTTACCCTATAATTATAGCCCTACTTATAACCAACTTACTAAGTCCCCTGCCCCTTCAAGTAGAGCCTAACCTACACTTGATAAACTGAGGGAAGCGTGGCGTGAGGGCTTCAAGCTCACGTGTTTCGAGACTTCCGGCCTGAGCCCCAAGACCCTGCACCGTGACCCCTGAACCCTAAACCCTAAACCCTTCAGTGGGCGGTTGTCAAAATTATTGTCCCTTTTTGGGTCCTTATGATAATTCCGTCACCTTATATTTGGGGTACCCAAAAAGGGACCATAATTTGACAACCACCCAGATATATCAAGTCATGCAAAGACCCCCTTATCACGAGAAGCAGGTTTCGTTGTCATAACTGCCAGAGTGCAGAATCCGGAATCGTCAGAGGCCCGCTGGTGCTGTGCTTGCCCACAGGAACATTGACAAAGACTCCGATATCCCTTAGTTAAGGAATACTCCTTGAATCACATAAATTAGGGATGCCACTATAATTTAAGGAATATTCCCCAGAGGGTCGAAGGCAGAGAACCTGCCAAGTATGGGATGGCCCAAGCAGCTGCGTCACCTTTTTGCGACGCATTGCGACCAGTCTTCCGCAACTGACCAAGAGGGTCCGTATAGCCCAAAAACATACTCAGGATGGTCTTTTGGGGCTCAATTCCGTAATGGTAGTATATACCCTAAACCCTAAACCCCAAAACCCCCCTAAACCCTAAACCCCTGTGGACCCTGTGGGTGAGCTGCAAAAAGCTCGCGGCTGCAGAACTTTCTGCACAGATGCGCCCACAGCGAGCAGAAGTGAATCAGTGCGCTAGGACACACAGATCCCATACCCTAGCTTTTAGGCTCCAAGGACTTCATATTTTAAGGCTTTGGGGTCCAAAGACCATACTATATAAGGCTTTTGGGCTATTTTGAGCCTTTAGGTAGAAGCTTCGCGACTTCATCATGAGATAACACGGGCACGGCACGAGTAATGTACGTGAAGATTGAAATAGAGCCTTAAAGCAACTACAGACACCCGTTGCAAAACCGCTAAGCCCTCAATACAAATAACTACACATCCTTGCAAAAGCTTGCCAAGCCCTACGTAATCACACACTGCAAAACCCCCTAGCCCCTTAAAACAGAAACCCTAAACCCTAAACCCTAAAACCCCTAACCCCTTAAAACCGAAACCCTCAACCCTAAACCCTAAAACCCCTAGCCCCTTAAAACCGAAACCCGAAGTTAGAAGCCCTAAATGCCCTAAGCCCTAAACCCAGCCTACCCGAAACCATAAGCTGTCAGCCCTACAGCCCCCCAAAAAACCTAAACCCAAAACCCCAAATCCCTGTGGTACCATGAACCCAGTGGTGCTTAAAATAAGGGAGAGCTGAGGAGGGAATATAGGGGCTACTAGAAGTGATTTATAGGGACCCTAAACCCTAAACCCTAAACACTATAGGGATCCATTCTCCAAGGGAACTCTTAAAGGGCTTAGAAGAGATAAGTCTACCAAGAACTCAAAACCCTAAACCCAAAACCGTACATCCCCCTGGCACCCTTAGAGGATCCCTTAAACCCTAAACCCTAAACCCTAAACCCTGGTTTAGGGTTTAGGGTTTAGGGGTCTATAATAATCTTCCCTTCATGGGCTGCTAAGGGGTTCTATAGTACGGTTCCCTTTGTTTCAGGGCACCGTCAAAAGGCAGACCCAGATCCTCACGTCCGGCGCTGAGGCGACGACGCGATCCACCAGACCCTCCAAAGTGACGAAGGTGCGAGTGATGAGCACCTTCGATTGTTTAGGAATGGTTTAGGGTTTACCCTAGGGATCTAAGGACTCATACATTAAGGCTTTTGGGCCCAAAGACCATACTGTATAAGGCTTTGGGGCTATTTTGATCCCCAGGGTTTAGGGTTTAGGGTTTGGGGTCGGAGGGTAGCCCTTTAAGGATACTACAGGGCTCTGAAATAGTCTCCCCTTTACGGGTACTGTAGGGCTCTGTAATACTATGTCCCCTTGAAGGGTTCTATAGGGTTCTGTAACATGATCTCTCTTTATGGGTTCTGTCTGACATCCGACGTCCTGCGTGGTCAACTAGCAATCAGCTCTATGTACATAAATCCTAAAACCAGACCCGTGAACCTATATTTCACCAACCAACAATGAACTTTTGACCCGAAACCCTTAAAACCTCAGGTGTCACAAGCAGCAATCAACTCAGGCAGATGCCTTGAAAGCCACTAGGCCCCCCTAAGCCCTAACCCGAAACCTTGAACCACGCACAACGGGAGCCCAAACCGGCAAGCAAAGCGGATGTCTGACTAAGGCGATGGTTGAAGATGCAGGGTTCAAGGTTAGAGCTACGCTTAAGGGTTTACGGCTTGGGATCGGAGCTGCGGCGTGTTACCCAGAGGGTCCACATATACTGTGTACTACCATTATATGGACTTAGATGCCCAAAAGACCATCCCTATTATGGTTTTGGGCACCTAATTCCATAATGGTAGTATATGTGGAGCCTCTGGGTTAGGGTCGGAGCTATGGTTTGGGGTTGAGGGTCAGAGCTGCGGCGGTTTAGGATGAAGGGCGTGGTTTAGGGCTCTTAGGGCTCTTGGTTTAGGGCTCTTGGGGTTCTTAGGGCTCTTAGGGCTCTTAGGGTTTATGCCTTTGACAAGCCTGAAACTTCAAAAACCCACGCTCAAGATATCGGTCTGCAAGGCTCTAAGGTTCAGGCCATGAGGGCCTGCCTGCGGCCTGGAAGCCCTACAACAAACCCTACAAATCTAAGGACTCATACATTAAGGCCTTTGGGCCCAAAGACCATACTATATAAGGCTTTTGGGCTATTTCGATCCCCAGGGAAATGTTATGACCGCTGGGTCATAGTCATAGAGTATGAACACCTAAATGGGAGTTTCCGAAAATAGGGCACCCTAATATAGCACCCTAAATAGTAGGATCCTTATTACAAGGACCCCAACATACAGTACCCCTAATTTTCGGAAACTCCCAAATCGCAAACCACGCGTGCTCAGGGTATTGAAAGCCTGTGACGTGAAGCAACCGGATCGTGGTAAGGCACTCTTAATGCCTTGCAATACGAAACCCGTTACCTGAAACCCTGAACTCTCTAAGTTAAACCCGTAACACAGACCCGCCAACTCTGAACCCATGGACCCTAAGCCCTAAACACCAAACCCTAAACCCAACTCTGTGCAGTTGAGGCGCTACATAGGGCGGCGTGAGCATCAGGTAACGGTCCTTTTCGGGCTTTGGGGGTTTTGGGTCGGAGATCGTGGGGTTGTGGGTTTAGGGTTTAGGGCTTTAGGGTTTAGGGTCTATAGGGCTTAGGGTTCATAAGGGTTTAGGGTTTAGGGTTGCAGAAAAGCTTCGAGACTAGTCTTTGGAGTTTTGGGCACTATTTCCAGTTTGATCAACGCTAAGCGCAAAACTCTAAACCCTTTTCCGGGCGGGTAATAGGGCCCTGGGCGGTCGTGGGATGGTCTTGTGACTGTCTTGTGGGATTGCGCGACGTTTCACGGGGTATGGTGCAAGTGCTTCATAAATCCATCCCTAAACCCTAAACCCTAAACCCTAAACCCTAAACCCTAAACCAAGTCTTCCGGTTCAGGAAGTGCGATTTTGGGGCAAACTATGCAAACTTGCTTGAGCGTAAGGCTTGGGAGCTCCGCTGCTTTTCTGGAAAGCCCCTAAAGTAGAAGCCAGAAAGTTGGAACATCATTCTCCTCATGCCCTTAAGGTAAAGTATAAGGGATCCTAGCACGAATCCTCCTAAAGCCATGTTCCAACTTTCTGGGATTCGCTGTATGGCAACCCTTCTAGAATTTAACGTTTATGGAGAAGCCTGGCAAAATCCTACACAGCTCTGCACAACCCCTATCAATCCCAGAATAAAACACCAGAAGTCTCAGCAGAAATGCTCTGCACAGCCCGTACAGCAACGCAACGACCTACCAAACTAACCACGTGAAGATACCATAAAAATCCTGGCCGTCGCGGCGTATGCAGGAAAACCCTGTTGGGGAGCTCGATATTGCAGCTCATCTCACTAAAAGTGAGAGCTCCGTTTTGTCCTGCAAATGATGAAGCGATAGGAATGGGTGGCCTTGGTACATCAAATACCCTCGCCCAACATCCAGAGCATGCAATGCACGTTGCGTGAACTCCCTCCACTCTCTCCACACCTTCAGTCAGATCTGTCCCCAGAGGAACAATTCTGCCACCATCTACGTCCCGACATCCCGAGGCAGCCCAGAGTAGTCAAGACGCAAGGCAGTATTGCGAGATAAAACCAGAAATAATTCAAATCCCGGAAAGCAGCGACGCGGAGGGGGAAGGTGGGGGCTGGAGCAGGACAGCAAATTTGAAGATGCAGGCTCCCTACAAACCATGCTGAGATCCAAATCTTGTCTATGAAGCCTTCTTTACCCTAAGGCTCAAAATAGCCCAAAAGCATTATATAGTATGACCTTTGGGCCCAAAAGCCTTAAACTATGGCTCCTCCTTAGAGCCTAAGGGTAACCTAAACCCCAAACCTTATAATCCCTAAACCCTACCTGTAGCCGAAAAGACCTACCTTTTCAGGGGTCCTTATTATGGTTTCTATATATAGTTCCTTAAAAAGGTAGGTCTTTTCGGCTACAGGTAAGCCCTGCACCCTCATCCCCAAACCCTACAGATGTGGGGCCTTAGAGCGACCCCCACACACACTCAACCCGCAAGCGCGAAGCCTCAGAGCCCGAAAAACCACGCGAGTCACTGCTTGCAGACCCTCTCCCCTAAGGGTCCATGTACCCAAATGTATATACTTTGGCCTTAATGTCGTCCCTATATAGGTAATTTGGGGCCAAAGGATAGACTATTTGGGTTCAGGGACCCTTAGGGTATGCTCTACCTAAACCCGGTAGAGCCCCCAAAACCCCAAATTCTGAACCCCTAAACCCTAAACAGAACCCTACAGCTCCTAAACCCAAAAAATATCACATACCCAAAACCACATAAGACCCCAAACACTAAAATCCCGAACTAAAACCCTGAAACACCCAACCCTAACACCTACATCGCAAAATTTCTGGAAACCTAGCCGAGCCCGCGACGGAAAGCCGTCGAATCGCGGCCACTGTCGCGCCAAGCTTTGCCTGAGCCTCCGAGTCCTCTGGCCGGGGTTTGGGGCTTAGGGTTTAGGGTTACCATAACCTACCTTATCACAGGTTCTATTCTAAACCCTGATAAAGATTGTATAGGAATCCTACAGAAAAAGTAAGTTTTGGTGGGTTGAGGTCAGGTTTAGGAAAAGGGTTCCATAAGGGTCCGATTAAAAGGGATCTATGGGGGTTTTAGGTTTAGGGTCTAGGGTTTGGATTTAGGGTTTAGCTTGAAAGGCTACTAAAAGGGTTCAGCCTAAGGGATCTGTAGGGTTTACTGTTAGGGTTTCGGGGTTTGATGGTTCAGGGCCTATCGGGTTTAGGGTTTAGGGTGGTGTATGGGTTTCTTGAGGATTTTGTGAGGGTGGTCTTGGGTTCTAGAAGGATTTTCATAGGGCTTGATGAGGGTTTGGAGCGTCGTTCGATTAAGGTGCGAAAGGCGCTTCAGCCGGCTTTTTCTACAGGATCCTGACTCGAAGGGTCTGGGGTTTGGAGGTTTCGGGTTTCGTGAGTTTAAGGCGTTTAGGTTTTGAGGTTATCGAAACATGTTAGAGAAAGTAAGATCTGTCTAGTCTTGTTGGGGGACTATGCAGCACAAGCCAATTTCATGAAGGGTTCCTTCAAGAGGCTCTATAGGGTCTACAATATGGATCGTTTAGTGGTTCTCTCATCTTTGTCCTTGCCGTTATCGTCGTCCTCATCCTCGTTCTTGTTCTCATCCTCCTTCTTCTTCCCCCTCGCCTCCCCCTCCTTCCCAGCCCCCCGTGCCAGGCTTGGATTGCGGCAGTGTTCAGATGTTGGTGCATATCTCGTGCCACATTCTGTTTCTGGTCCTGCAGCGCAACCCTGTCACTGCCACATATTGCAAGGAGAAGCCACAGTGCAAAGGCCTAGGCTTGCAACTAAATCTGCACTTTTCTGAGCTGGTCCTGTACAGCACTACTGTCACCAGCCGAGCCAGCTTCACCCCAAGTCACAACAGAGCCATCTTCAAGAATAGCAGCGAAAGCGACTGCATTGGCTTGGATCTGCTGAACAGTCTTCAGCTGATCCTGCACAGTGCTACTGTCACCACCGTAATCAGCATGACCCCACGTCACGACCGATCCATCACTGAGAATGGCAGCAAAAGCGTAATAAGAGGCTTGGATCTGCTGCACGTTCTTCAGCCGGTGCTGCACAGCGCTACCGTCACCACCGCGATCCGCACGACCCCAGGTCACAACCGATTCATCGCCAAGGATTGCAGCAAAGGCACCATCGGTGGCTTGGATATGCCACACATTCTTCAGCAAAAACTGCGCAGTGCCACAGTCACCGCCACCCTCAGGATCCCCCCAAGTGACGACGGACCCGTCGCCAAGTATGGCAGCAAAAGCATTCTCAGTCGCTTGGATCTGCTGCACATGTGTCAGCTGATCCTGCACAGCGCTGCTGTCCCCACCAAAGCCAGCAGGACCCCAGCTCACGACGGATCCGTCGGAAAGAACGGCAGCAAAAGCACCGTGTGTGGCTTGGATCTGTTGCACATTCTTCAGCTGGTCCTGCACAGCACTGCTGTCGCCGGCGCAATCAGCATCCCCCCAAGTGACGACCGATTCGTCGCCAAGAATAGCAGCAAAAGCGCGTTCAGTGGATTGGATCTGCTGAACATTGATCAGCTGATCCTGTACAGCACTACTGTCACCACCGTAGTCAGCATCCCCCCAAGTGACGACCGATCCGTCGCCCAGAAGGGCAGCAAAAGCACTGTCACTAGTTTGGATCTGCAGCACATTCTTCAGCTGCTCCTGCACGGCACTACTGTCACCACCACGCTCAGAAGAACCCCAGGTCACGACAGATCCGTCGCCCAGAATGGCAGCAAAAGCAGAACCGGCGGCTTGAACTTGCTGAACATTCTTCAGCTGATCCTGCACAGCACTGCTGTCACCACCGAAAAAATCATTACCCCAGGTCACGACGGATCCGTCACCGATAAGGGCAGCAAAAGCTCCCAGTGAGGTTCGGATGCACTGCACATTCTTGAGCTGATCCTGCACATCACTACTGTCACCGCCAAAGGCAGTGTGACCCCAGGTGACGACGGTACCGCCCCCAAGAACGGCGGCAAAAACTCCTTGACTACCACATACTTGAACTCTAGAGATGTGGAGGGTCAACGAATCACCATTCCGCACACCGGCTGTCTTGATCGACGTACATGTATCCAGAACACTTCCATATGAATCCAGTAGTCGGCCGCTTCGGACTTCAAGCGCGACCTCTGCCCGCAGCTTCAGCGTTCCGACCTCTTCGTCCAAGCTTGCATCGACGAAGGCCCTTTTGCCACTTAGCAATCCCACTTCCACAGAAATCGACATGGGGAAGTTACAACAAAATGAAGCCTTTGGTCTTTTGGTCTTTATAGTCTGCCTATGTTACTTCTAGTTCGTTGCGTCCACCACAAGTACGATTCTTGACTCCTTGACATACCGAAAGAACGAAATGCGCATGCAATCGGAAAAAAGGCATCAACTCCCAGTTACCCAAGATTAACAAACAACAACTCCGATGAAGAACTTGAGCCAAACAGTGCGGAAGTGAATGTCATGCTCCGACTCAGAAGTAAGCGAGGCTTACATCGCAGTCGCCACCGCCGTCGTCTTTGTCGCTAGCAGCATGTTCTGCACAGTGGCTCGCATCACGACGCCCTAAAACCTAGCCAAGATCCTGAACTTCCTGTGCAGGGCCCAAAAAAACGCGTGACGTCCTGGCAAGGCAGTCAGTCTCTGGGCCTTCGAAATGATATTTTTGCGCCTTCCGAAGCCCATTAACATCCCAAAGGCTCCATGTACCTTTATAGTAGATACTTAAGCCTTAAAGGGGTCCCTATATAGGTACTTTAAGGCCTAAGTATCTACTATATGGGTACATGGAGCCTTTGGGCATTTGACTACTCTGTGAGATGGAGGTATAAGGTTTGCGGGTCAAGGGCTCTAGGAGTTTGGGAGTTCAGGTCTACCTGTAGCCCCAAACCCTATAAACCAGTAGGATAACGCGAACCCCCAAACCGTCACAACGAAACCTACCCAGACCTTCCAAAATCCTTTACTTAAGGAAATATACCTTAAACCTCGAACCATATTATAGGGATCCTACGGAAATTTAAGGTATCTTCCTTGAACAGCGGATTTTGGAAGGTCTGGGTAGCTTGAAAGAAAGCTCCAGTGTTTCGGGGTTTGTGGAGTCCTCTTCGAACTCCTTCGCCAATGCATCTGCAAACTCCTCTGAAGCACTTTGTTTTAGTTCAGGGTGTAGGGCTGGTGGCTTTTGGGTGTAGGCTTCAGGGTATAGAGTTTAGGGTTGAGTGGGTTGTTGGATTCCGGGTGTTAGGGTATAAAGATGTACAGTTCAGGGCTTAGCGGTTCAGGATAATGTATACGCTTGTTTTCAATTGTGCCACATTGTAGTTATGTAGGCCCCAAATCCCCAAACCCCTACGTTGACGCAAAGCTCCGACACCCAAAAACCCCTAAACCCTATAGATCCCTTGCAGACCCCATGATGGATACCGTAAAGGAACCCTGCATAGATTCCTCAGACTTGCTTCCGGTAACCGGCTAACACTTTTAGAAGAAGAATACCTCAGAATAGTGTGCATAGCTTACAACCCAAAGCCCAAGCCCTCAGCCCCAAACCCTACTTGCAGGCTCATGGGGCTTAGAGAATACAGTTACAAGCACTTTTACCGGCGTTCGTAGTTGTAGATAAGTGTAGTTACCTTGTTTCTAATCCTAGTTTGTTGCGTGACATGAACCTCCATGTAAACCCTAAACCCAAAGCCCGAAGCCCTAAACCCAGGCCATAAGCCCTAAGCCCAACCCTAAACCTTAAGCCCGAGGCCCTAAATGCCCACAGACCCAAACCTCCAAAGCCTCCGACCCTAAACCCAAACCCTACAAGGAAGCCCTATAAATCTTTCTTGTATTCCCTTAAAAGGACCCCTCCTTACCCGAATCTCCAAACCCCTTCGACCAGGGCTCCTGGAAGTCGCAGTCGACGAAGACAGGCCGAGCCAAACCAGGCCTGTCAGGGCTCCCTTAAGGGCTCCTTCAAGGGAAGGTTTAGGGTTTAGGGTTTTTTTGTAGGGTTTAGGGTTTAGGGTTTAAGGTTTCTGGTTGAGATTTCCTGTAAGGGCTCTTTTAAGGAATCCTTTACGGTTTCTGGTATATAGGGCTCCATTAAGGTTTCTGGTTAAGGGTTCCTTTAAGCGAAGCCATAAGTGTCCCATAAGGGAGCTTTAACTAAGGTTTCTGGTTCAGGGTTCCTTTAGGGCAGCCATAAGGGTTGCAAAAGGGATCTTTAGGGTTACGGTTTAGGGCGAGTCCCAAAAAACCTAAACAAAGACAATAAGGTTAGGAAAATCCCATAATGCCCTTATGAGTAAGCCAATACGGTGGAGATACCACCCCTAAAAGTTTACGTTTGGGTGGTCTTTTGGTTCCTGATTTCAAGCTTCAGGTTTAGGGTTTAGGGGTTTGGGGCTTAGAGTTTAGGGGCTCAAGGGTTAGGGATTAAAGGAAAGGGTGCGGTTTCCATGTTTAAAATTCAGGCTTCCTGAAGGGATCCATAGGGTTTTTTCAGGCTTCCTTTCAGGGATGAAAAGGGTTCCTTTCAGGGCTCGTAGGGCTCTTATGCATAATTAGCAGGGATCAACCGCACCTTCTTCGGCGAACATTTCAGTGGCCCCACCAATTCCCCATCGTGGGTAGTACACCTCCATAGAGCCCCTTCTGTGCTGGGTCGGGAGAGTGGGTCTCGGATGAATACGTGGTGATGTGCCCACTGCGGAGCGCAATGAAACGTCACGTCGCAGACCTCCACACCACATACTTGCTTCCTCGTGAGGTTACCATGGCTTGCCGAGGCGGAATCCGAAATGAAGCTAACCCTTCCGTTGGTAAATGCCTCTGCAAAACCACTGCCTTCGATCCGTTCTTGGACACACCAAGGCTGCAACATGCAAGCCGAAGTTCACGTAAAGGACTCTGCTCAGTAAGACGGCTACTAAGTACTAGCCATTCAAAAGCCTGTGTTTGTGCTCTACTTGTCCAGCATTCTGGGGAACTAAAGGTTAACCTTTATGCGTATATCGGGATCAGATAGGGCTTGTAGTAACCCAAAATGTTAAAGGCTACCTACGCTACTACTAAGAGCCGTTTATAAACCCTATTGTAGATAGAAAGAACCCTTATAGAACTCCTTATAGTACCCTAAACCCCCTAGAACCCTTTATAGGTTAAAGGTTACCTACTCTACTACTAGGGTGCTGTCTGCTAGTGCTGGAGTCCCAACAGCTCAGCGAGGCCTGGGGTTGAGGATCGCCTTAAGCCGTGAACGTTTAGGGTTTAGGGTGGCCCTTTCAGTTTAGGGTTTAGGGTATTAGAGTTTAGGGGTTTAGGGTTTATGGTTTAGGGTATTAGGGTTTAGGATTTACGGTTTGGGGTATAGGGTTACCCCAGACCCTACCTGTAGCCGATACAGCCTACCTGTCGATGGCTCCTTATTGAGGTTTCTGTATAAAACTCCTTAAAGCCTTCTATGGTTCCTTATTGTGGCTTCTATATTACATGCCCTAGAGATGCTTCTTGTGCCCCAGGTAGAGCCCAAATGCCAACGAGTTCAGGATCTGCGGCTCCGGGCCCCTAGTAAGGAAGGCTTTCAAGGGCACTCATGGATTTCTGTCATGGTAGTATAAGTAATGATTCTGAAAAAATGTGTAGATATGCATATGTATATAAATAAATATATATATATATATATATACATATATATATATATTTATGTGTATATATATATATATATATATATACATACAAAGGTTCTGTAAGATTTTAGGTATCAGGAGACTAAGTAAGTGAGATTATACCTCAATTGGGGTCGTAACTTCTTACAAGTAACTATAGTTAGTTGGCTTGATAGCATTTCAGCCCTAAGCCCCGATAGATGCCCTATGGAACCGGCACAGGAACCCCTTAAGCTATCAAGTCTCATGATCCTTAAACCCTAAACACCGAACAATCCGAAACCGTAACTCCCGGCTTGAGTTTGGGATTTCTAGTCTTGGGGCGGCCCTCAACCCGAAACCTATAGATTCGAAACCCGAAGCCCCATAAGACCTAAACCGGGGCGGTCTATGCCTTTTCCCCAAACATTCTTGAGGCTAAGAGCTTAGGGATTTCTAGGATTTAGAGGTGCAGGATCAACCCCGCTTCTAACCGGCATAATTACCCAGAGAGCGCCATCAGTATTAAGACCTACTAAGACCTGCATAGTTTGAGGTGTGCTCCTTCGTTAAAGTGTATTGCGGTCTCTAGGTAGAGCTACCTCAGGTTGCGCTTGACCGGAATGGTGGTCCAGTTGATGTCCTGCGTGCAGGAGCCAGGCTTTAAACCCTCAGCCTGTTGAAACCCCAAGACTCTAACACCTAAACCGTAAACCCTGAACCTCTAAGCCCTAAGCCGTATGCTTCGTGTTCACTTCCTTGGAGATTCGGGATTTAGAGCTTATATGGGTTTAGGGTTCCTTAAGGGAACCGATAACGGTTCTATAAGGGATCTATAAGAATGGTATAGTTAGGATTTCGGGCTTATAGATTTTGGGGTATGGGGGTTATGATATTTGTATGCATTGAAATTTAGGGCGTAGAGATTTGGTTTTGGCACTCGCGTTGACTTTAGGCTTACTTGGAGGGGCAGGGGACTTAGTAAGTAGGTTATAAGTACAGTTATAAGTACCCTAAATGGAGTTACCCCAATTAAAACCCTACTTATAACCAACTTACTAAGTCCCCTGCCCCTTCAAGTAAGAACTTTCAGGTTCACCGGAAAATCTGCAACTCAAGTGCAGCTCTAAATGCCTTCAATGCTGATTTGCCGACTCATCTCTCAAATGTAGTTAGCTCCTTGTCTGCCACCGGTACTTCCGGTTCAGGGCCGTTTAGGGTTTAGGGGTTTAGGGTTTCGGGGCTGAGGGTTTTAGGGCTCCGGGTGTAGGGCTTGCAAGAAAAACTGCTTACTAAACCCTAAACCCTCAAACCCTCAAACCCTAAACCCCTAAACCCTAATCCCCAATCCCCTAATTCCCACCCGGGTCCCTGGGGCCGTTCCCAGCCAAGACACTGAAGATGCCCGGCAGCCTTTACACTCACAACACTGCGCCAAACAATGGGTGGAGCCTATGGAGACTGGTCGCAGCCCGATCTGGGCTGTCAAGGGCTTGACCTCGCCGCCCAGCCACAATTGGGTCTAAAATCCACAAGAATACCCAAAGACTCCAATACCCCTTAATTAAGGAATACCTAAGGGTTCCTTTAAAAGGATCCTTCAGTGTTCCTTTAAGGGATCTTTAAAGAACCGTGGAATGCAGCCCGATCTGAGAGCCTGTCAAGGGCTCCGCCTCGGGCTTAAAATCCACCATAATACCTTACTTCTGGAAATGACCAGCCACTGCGCAAGAAGACACCCGAAACCCTAAACCCTAATCCCTCATCCCCTAAATCCCTAATCCCCTAAACCCCTAAATCCCTAAACCCCTAAACCCCTAAATCCCTAAACCCTACCCCTGAGCTCCTGCATCCTCAGGGCCACCTCCTGCCACTCCCTGGCCACGATAGCCTTCATCCCCTCGGCGAAGCCTGGAATTCAGGGAACCGGTTTAGGGTTTAGGGGTTTTGTTCCTGAAGTTTAGGGGTTCAGGGTTCAAGAGTTTAGGTTCAGGGTTTGGAGGTTTAGGATGGTTCAGGGCTTAGGGTTTTAGGATGGTTTAGGGTTTAGGGTTTGGTCAGTTGGTTAGTAGCTTTAAACCATGCAGGAATCCTGAGTATGATTGGGTACAGGGGCGTTCATACCCGGAACAGGAGTCTGGGGGTTCATATTGTAGTACTTTGATCCCTAAACCCTAATGCCTAAACCGCTAAACCCCTAAACCCCTAAACCGACACAGGGCTTTTAAGCGAAATAACGACTTCTAAGTCAGAGGTATTGGGCTCCCTCTGTCTGGCACTGGATTTGGCTGGTCTTTCGGGCCTTTCGATAGGCTTTCATCTACCTGTGTGTGTGATTCAGGAAAGGTTGTTTTGGCCTGCTGCAACTCTGCAACATGATGCCTTAAGTTTAGGGCTTGGGGTTTAGGGTTCAAACACGTCGCGGATCAAGGGTAGTATGGATGCAAAACCAAAGCAATGTTATAAAGGGGCTAGCACGTGCTCCGCCAGGAGACGGCTTTCATTGCATATGCTACACCTTGAACGCCAAACCCAAACCCTGGATTACGAACAGGGAGCTAAGCCCCTCTCCCTCGCTACCTTCGAAGACAAAGTCTTGCCAAACACTTTTGCCAGCCGTTCAGGGTTTATAAGGTTTTAGGGTTTATAAGGTCTAGGGTTAAGATGGGCTCAGGGCTAAGATGGGTTTATAGGGATCCCGTGCTACAGCAGTAAGTATCCTGAGTCCTAGGATCCAATTACGGGCCCCATAAACGCATGCCATCTTTATGAAAGGTATCGTCAGCTGTGCTTTTAAGTGCGGTGGGCTTTTCGCTCGATCTAAACCGTAAACCCTAAACCCTAAACCCCTAAACCCTAAACCGGAGCCCATCCTGTGCCTTAGCCCCTCCCCAGACCCCCGGGACGATCTATATACTACTACGGACACTTTGTAGGAACCCCCATTAAGGGATCTACTTTTTGGATCCTCCCGGGGGTCTGGGTCATCCATCGCGACTCCACAAGTAGAGTATACTTTGACACTAAAGTACCTACGTAGGACCCCATTTAAGGATACATCATGTGCCATATATGCAACCGGACCCTTATACTGAAAAAAACCAAACACATACGGTACCACTGCACGGTCATGATCATTAGTCACAAGTAACTACGGTATTCATGTCGAGTCAAGCATCATCGGTCACGACACCAAGAACCATCACCCCAAGTCACGTAGGTCCATCGTGAAAACGGTAGCAAAAGCGCCGCCATAGATTCCTGAACTATCCTGCATTGCACGACAGCCGTTATCGCAAAAGGTCAGTCAGCTTGACCCCATGTCACGATGGCTCCATCGCCAAGAATGGCACCAAAAGCGCTGTCAGAAGATTGGATCTGCTGCACATTCTTCAGCTGATCCTGCACGGCACTACTGTTACCACCGTAGTCAGCATCCCCCCAAGTGACGACCGATCCGTCGCCCAGAATGGCAGCAAAAGCCTTGCGAGTGGCTTGGATCTGCTCCACATTCGTCAGCTGATCCCGCACAGCACTACTGTCCCCACCAAAGTCACTATCACCCCAGGTCACGACCGATCCGTCGCCAAGAATTGCAGCAAAAGCACGGCCAGAGGCTTGGATCTGCCTCACGTTTTTCAGCTGGTCCTGCACTGCACTACTGTTGCCGCCATGTGCAGCATCACCCCAGGTCACGACGGATCCATCCTCAAGAATCCCAGAAAAAGCATGGTGGGAACCCTGGATTTGCTTCAACTTACTCAGCTGAGCCTTCACAGCACTACTGTCACCACCACCGCCAGTGTTGCCCCAGGTAACGACGGATCCACCGTCAAGAATGGCAGCAAAAGCACTTCCACAAGCTTGGATCTGCTGCACGTTCTTCAGCAGACCCTGCACAGCACTGCTGTCACCACCCACCCAGGAGTCACCCCAAGTCACGACAGATCCATCGCCAAGAATGGCGGCAAAAGCGCCATTAAATGCGATGCCAGAGGCTTGGATCTGCTGCACGTTCTTCAGCTGACCTTCCACCGCACTGCAGTCACCACCAGTCGCGGCATTACCCCAGGTCACAACAGATCCATCACCGCGAATGGCAGCAAAAGCCGTGCCAGAGGTTTGGATCTGCTGCACGCTCTTCAGCTCAGCCTGCACAGCGCTACTGTCCCCACCAAAACCAGCATGCCCCCAGGCGACGACGGATCCATCGCCAAGAATGGCAGCAAAGGCAAAATCAGAGCCTTGGATCTGCTGCACATTCTCCAGCTTCTCCTGGACAGAACTGCTGTCACCGCCACTGCGCGCATCACCCCAAGTCACGACAGATCTGTCTGCAAGAATGGCAGCGAAAGAATTTATGGTCGCTCTGATCTGCTGGACAGTCTTCAGCTGACCCTGCGCAGCACTACTGTCACCACCGTAGTCAGCATCCCCCCAAGTGACGACCGATCCGTCGGCTAGAATGGCAGCAAAAGCGCTGCGAGAGGCTTGCACTTGAACTCTGCTTATATGCAAGGTCAGTGAGTCACCGTCCTGCAGCCTTACATGCTTGATGGGCAGACTTTCATCTAGAACACTTCCAGAAGGGTCCAGCAAGCGACCATGTCCGACTCCAAGTGCGGTCTGTGCCCGACGTTTCAGTGTTTTCACTTCTTCATCTAAGCCGGCTTCCACGGTAGCCGTCTTGCCGCTGAGCAGTCCGATTTCGACCGTAATCGACATCTTGCATGCTGCACCTACGAACCTTCAACCACATATGATCACCATCATTGACACCTCTAGTACTCTCTGAAACTGATACAATGCTCACAATGCCTGTCTTCCACAATCAAAACGAAATCAACAATCTTACTGAGTTGACGGCGGCACATGCAACAACACAGCAGCAGCCCCAGCAGCAGCAACAACAACAACAACAGCACCAACAGCACCAACAGCAACGGCACCAGCACCCGACAGCGACTGCGACTGCGACAACGAGAGCAACAGCAATAGCAACAGCAGTAGCAACAGCAGCAGCAGCAACAACAGCAACAGCAACGGCAACAGCAACAGCAACAGCAACGACAACGATAACCACCGCAACAACAACCAGGACCACCACAAACACCACAAACGTATCAAGAACAACAGAGATTCTCGTCGTGATATCCTGGTAGGAACATCCGGAATGCTATACGTAACCTCTTCAAGAGAGCAGGCCTTGCATTACTGCAGGTGCCACGCGGTCCATGAGCCCGAAATCCAGGAACGCGATGCCTCGGTTTTTTGGGGCTTATGACAAGGCCAAGGGTTCAGGTGTTGGATGGCGTTGGGGTTTTGGGGCTGAGGTTTAGGGGTTTGGGGTTGCGGGAGTTTGCGGGCTGGTTGAACCCGAAATCCCAAAGTCCTGTATGTAGAAAAAACCCTTTAAGGAACCCGTAAAGGAATGGTATACCTGTAGGATCGGAAATTTGGGGTCAGGGGTGGGATGCCAGGGGTTTGGGTGCTGTGATTAATCGTATTTGAAGGGAGTTGTCGGGCTTGGGGGGTTCGGAATTTGAGCGTTCTACTCGAAGGCTTAAGAGATTTAGCTTTGGCTCCAATAACCTACTGGTTTGAGGGTCCTTGCCTTTGCTGGTTTGGGTTTAGGTTTCGGGTTCAGGAATTAGGGTTTTGTGTTTGGGGTTTTTGCGTGGCATGACCTACTGTTTTGTAGGGATTGGGGTCGCAGGAAGCTGTAGCAGTTCTTGGCTGACTTCTGAACACCTCCTAAAAGTTAAACTTTTAGCCTCCTTATTATACAGTAGTTCATATAGAAACCCAAAAGTTAAAGTCCTAAGAGCCAACCAGAAGAACGCCAAGAGTTTATATGGTTTCGGGGCGTAGGTGCTTGGGGCCTGTGGGCTTAGGGTTCAGGGTTCGGGGTCCAGAGTCTTGGGTTTTGAGTTCTGAGTCTCGATTGCAGTACATACACCCGGTTGCGGTCTTCGACCACCTTCAACGGCTCATACGGCCTTTAGCTTAGAGGCCTTAGACGACGTTCAATGGTTTCTAAAGGTTTGGGGGGCGAAATTTTGACGGTTCAGGGCTTATGTAGGTTTCTGCCACGACCCTAAACCGGCGGAAGATCCAACCCTAAACCCTATAAACCAACGTCTCTTAGGTGTGGCGCGGCCTCTGGTGCGGCTCGGCTCGGCAAGCCGAAAGAGCCAAGCCGCACCTAAAATAGGAGCCTTAATAATTAGAATAGGGTTTGGGGGCCCATTATAATATCATTATAAGGAACCCCCAAACTAGTATGGGTTAAATATTAAGGCCCTACAGTAGGAAAAAAGGGCTTCCGCCCAGGGTCCCAAGTTTCTAGTTTTCCTCGGTGGGCTCGGCTCCAAGCCAGAAGCCAAGCCAAGCCAAGCCGCACCAAAGCCAAGCGCACCTAGGAAAAACACAAACCGCGGAGCCCACCCCAACCCTAAGCTCCATGTACACATACCCTAGGGCTCCAAGTATGCAAATAGTACCTACTTCCGGGTCGAAAGTCTGTAAATAGTACCTACTTTGGGCCATTTGGAGCCTCAGGGATATAGGGTTCCTTTAAGGGGTTCCTTAAAAGGGTTTCTTAAAGGGGTCCTTTAAAGGGTTCTATAGGCTTTACGGTATCCATGTACCCATAGAATATAGACTTAGGCCTTAAAGTACCAACATAGGGACCCCTTTAAGGCTGAAGTATCTACTATAACGGTACTTGGAGCCTTTGGGTAACCTTAACTAGGGCTCCACAAAGCGTTGGTGGACAGTCGATGGGCTAGGGCTTTGTGGGGCTCAGTTGGAGGATCGTGGGACTTAGTATGGCAAAAGGGTACTACTGGGGAACCCAAACCCTGTGGATCCCCAGTGTGGCGCCCTTTGGGGCGCCCTTTGCCTAAGCCCTGAACGTTAAACCCTAAACCCTCAAACCCTAAACCCTAAACCCCTAAACCCTAAAACCATAAACCTCAAACCCCGAAACCCCTAAAACCTGAAACCCTTTATTACCCGGCACCGACACTCTTTTATGCCAGGATTCGGCCGTCCTCTGTGTAGAGGAGGTTCCCCTTTAGGGGTTTAGCGGGGCTTGAGGGCTCCGTTGGGGTCTGTAGGGGATCTATAGGGCTTTAGGGTTTTGAGAAGGCTTTAAGCTTCCTTTGGGGTTTTAGGGTTTGGGGTTTTGGGGCTTCAGGGTTTTTTATAAAAGGAATCCATTGGGGCGTCGAGAAGGGATCTATGTGGGTGTTCGGGTTTAGGGTTTAGGCTTCAGGGCTTCAGCTAAATGGTTGAGGGTTCGGAGCTGGGGGTTTCAGGTGTAGAGCGTAGGGGTCCGGGGCGTTAGGGTTTAGGCCTTTTAGTTCAGGAGTTTGTTGAGCTCTTTGTTTGTCTGTCGGGGTTTAGGGTTTGGGGCAGGGTTTAGGATTTAGGGCTTACGTGAGAGATCTTTGGTTAGGGTAGCAGGTTCAGGGACCGCCCAAGAACCCTTTGCACCCGGCGCTTAAGCATTTTCCCCAAAGACCCATACAGCCTAGACCACAGTATCGGAGCCTTAATCATAATCCTTAGAACGGGCTTTCGGGGTGCAATAGAGCCTTGATAAAGTCTTATGTTTTCTTTAATGCTGAGAAGGGAGATATCATTGCTGATCGTTACCCTAAACCCTAAACCCCTTCTGTTCTGTTCACACTGACTCGACTGCGCACACGAATGCCCAGAGCCATCAGCCCTAAACCCTAAGCGCAATCGGTCCTCAGAAATGCTAAACGGTTTGGGGTTCAGGGTCTATCACCCTACGTGTTCAGTATCCCAGTATCCTGGGAAACAAAAGGTTAACTTTTGGGAGTATATTGGGATTATATAGGGACTGGAGTACTTAAAAAGGTGAAAGAGGTTACCTACTCTACTACCAAGAGCCCCTCATAAACTCTATTGTACATACCCTATAGAGCCCTTATAGAACCCCTTATAGAACCCCATATAGTACCCAAAACGGTGAAAGGACCTAGTCTACTACGAGGTCAGATGATGAGTTTCATTATAGGGTCCTTAAGGGAGGGTGGTTCAAGGCGGGAGGGTACAAGGGATCCTTAGGGAACCTTCCAGGGAACCTTATGGAGCACTGGAGAGAACTAGAAGTTAGTAGGTTATCTACCCCTCTTGGAGCACCCCCCCCCCATGAGGATACTATAATTTCAAGAGTCAATTTCGGGACTGCAGGCTTTGAGCGGGAAGGTTTTAGGGTTCAGGGCCGTTTAGGGGTTTAGGGTGTCGGGCTTTTCGGGTTTAGGGTTTAGGGGTTTAGGGTTTAGGGGTTTAGGGTGTAGGGCTTGCAAGAAAGAGCGCTGAAAGGAAGCCGCGTCATTGATCTAGAGACCCTCACCCTCCGACCCGAAAGATCCCTAGACCGCCCAAATCCCCAGAGACTCCAAGATCCCTTAATAAAGGAATACCTAGGGTTCCTTTAAGGGATCTATAGGGTTTAGGGTTTAGGGGACTCCAATTAAGGAGTATTGCTTAAATCATATTAGGAATCCTACTATGATTTAAAGTATGGTACTCCAAAGCCCACCTAGACCCTCCATCTACCTTCTATTAGACCCTAAATGCCCCTTATTTGGGACCATGTACCCCTATTTGAGGGTACAAGGAGGGTCCTGGTAGACCGCCCAAATCTTTGGCTATATTATAGCCAAACTACCAACTACGTATAGCAAGGAACCTTCATGAGTGATATTGCCAATTAGTCAAGCTTCTGCCCAACCCTACACCCTAAATCTTAAACTTAAACCCAAAATCTTAAACTCTAGATCCTAAACTCCAAACCCAGACCCAGACTTGAGTTGAACACCCATCGCAGCCTCATGCGGGTCTGCATGAACGAAGCCGGTCACCAGCAGCTGAACGAGACAAGCCTCCAACGCTAAACCCTAAACCCTGAACCCTACACCCCCTAAACCCTAAACCCTAAATCCTAAAGCCCTTATAGAACCCTTAAAGGAACCCCAAACCCTAAACCGAGTCTCCTGGACTCTGAGCTGCCTCAAAATGGATCCTAGGGTTCCTTCAAGGGATCGATCAGGGATCCTAATGTAGGAACCTGATTAAGAAACCTACTATCTGGGGTTATAGGACCAGGGTTTAGGGTTTAGGGGAGTTGTGTAATGTAGGAACCTGATTAAGAAACCTTGGGCCCTTATTAGGGTTCCTTATATGAATCCTACTATCTGGGGTTATAGCACCAGGGTTTCTTAATCAGGTTCCTACATTTGGGTTCCTTCAAGGGATCTATCAGGGATCTTAGAGCTCCTTCAAGAGACCTGTAACCCAGAGGGTCCATATATACTATCATTATGGAATTAGGTCCCAAAAGACCATCCTGAGTATGGTTTGGGGGGCCTAATTCCATAATAGTAGTATATATGGACCCTCTTGGTAAGGGATCCACTTAGGGGCTGGGTACTCAGAGACTCAGCGCGTTGGAGCTGTGGCGTGTTGCAGCTTTGGGTTCTGGATTGAAGCCGTAGAAGCTAACGACCTTTCAAAACCAAAGTTGAAAGCTCTGTTCAAAACCTCACTGGCCCAAAACCCAAGGAAATAAAAGTTGAAACTTCCAGAACCGACTACCTTATAAGAACCTCAAAAGTTAAAAAGTTCAGTTTACAGCCAATAAGGAAGAGTTTTTTGCCGTGGGAAACTGGCACCGGGTTTTTGGACTGGTTTCTTTTACATACCTGTGGCTGCAATTACCTATTGTTCGGATTTACCCTGGAGGTCCAAGAATGCAGAGGTCATAGCTTAATTTTCCCGGGCTTCCGGGCCAAAGAGTGAACCCTCAACCGCTAGCCCCACAAACCCTGAACCCAGAAAGCCCTAAAACAATCCAAGAAACACCTCAAAACACACAACCTGAAAAAGCAAAAAGTCCTGAACTCCTTGTTTCAGAGGCTATTAAACCCTTATAAAAACCAAATATAACGTTTGTATGCTCCTGTAAAGCCCGTGAACTCCTGAGAAAAACTTGAACCGAACGAAACAACTGAAACAACTAAAGCCACCATACAACCCTTGATAAGAGAACAGCCCTAAACCCTCAGACGTTAAGCAAAGCCCCTGACAGACCATCTTTCTGGAAGAGACAAAACCCAAAACCCAAAACCATGCCTCCACCGCCAGCCGCACGGCCCGGCGCCGAAGAGGTCGCGGTAGTGAGGCAAGGGGCCGGCCCTCTACCTTGTGTTTAAACTTTCTGGTGTCTTTGTTTTTGCTTGGGAGGAGGGGGGGGGGTTAGGGTTTAGGTATCGGGTTTTAGGGTTCCTTTAAGAAGGTCCCATTAAGTGCTGCCAACGCAAAGGCTGCTATGAGGGTTCAGAATTTGGGATTATGGGGTTTAGGGTTGGAGGTTTGGGATTGGGACTGTTCGTTGCAGTACTTTGTGTTGCTTCACTTCAGACTCAGACCGGAGGAAACTACCAGGACCCCCCAAGGGCCCTTTCATAGAGGCCTTATGGCCCTTAATAACAAACCACTAAACCCTAAACAACTAAACCCCTAAACCCCTAAACCCCTAAACCCAATAATAGGTATTTGGGGTATATTAGAGGGTAGTTGGGGGGTCCAGGAAAGTTTGTTGCTCCATCTTCGAAGGGCGGCTTGACTTAATGTGGACGGTTTAGGGTTTAGGGTTTTAGGGTTTAGGGTTTGTGGAACCGATGTTTTCGTGACATTTATGGTTTGGTCGGTTCAGGTGGTGTGGTTGAATACATGTGTTTCTTTGCGTGATTTTGCTCGGATTTGTTCTAAGTTCGGGGCATTGGATGGTTTAGAGTTTAAGGTTTTGAGGTGTTCTCTGTGGATTTTGTCGGAATCTTACAGGACCTTAATGCTTACCTGTATCCTATAAAATAGTAGTTTATGACCCCATAATATCAGGGTCCAACCCTTACAACACTGGGTTTCCGGATCAGGTAGGGGGTTGAGGAGTTTAGAGTTTGGCGTTTGGTTGCAGGCCGGTCAGAGATTCGGATTCGGTTCGTTCGGGAGTTTATAGGGGGTTAAGGTTTAGGGCTCAGGGGTTTAGGGCTTGGAGGTTGCAGGGGTTCCTGCAAGGATTCCTATAAGGGATCTATAGGGTTTAGGGTTCCTTTAAGGATTCCTATAATGGGATCTTTAGGGTTTTGGGTTCTTGGGTTTAGGACTTTAGGATAATTATGCCTGGGGATCCAAAAGCCTCTCATTGCGGGGTCATAACCTGCCATTTTGTAGGTGCTGGGGGTCACAGACCTTTTCAGGGTTTACCTTCCCTATCCGCTAACCCCCTAAACCCAAAAATTCACACCCTGAGCCCGACCTACGAGCTTACGGGTTATACCGTCTTGTCAAGACATCATAACATACCGGCTTGGCAAGGCGTGGCGACAGGTATGATTTCAGCAGATTGGGCTGAGGGAAGTATAAGCCCGAAAAGCCCCGACGGTACGGAACCCTGAACCCCTCAACTCTGTTCCCGCCCATCCGTTTAGGGTTTAGGGTTTAGGGTTAGGCCTTGTTATCTTCAGATCTTGAGGCCCGATCACAAACCTGTAGAAACCCTAAGCCCTAAACCCTAAAACTTAAACCCTGAACCCTGAACCCTGAACCCTGAACCCTGAACCCTGAACCCTAATCCCAAAACCCCAAAACCCAATCCCCGGGGCCCCAACCCACTCGGTGCTCAGCACGCGGGCATGGCCCTTTCGTCGCCGGCTCTAGGAAGGCTTCCCCTAGCCTAGACCTCCTTAAAAGGCTCCTTACAGGGTTCTATAAGTCTATAAGGGATCTATAGTAGGGCTCCTTAAGGGGCTCCTTTTGGGGTTTGTTACAGGGTTCTATAAGGGATCTTAGGGCTTTCCCTAAGGGATTTTAGGGCTTTCCGTAGTAGGGTTCCTTAAAGGGCTCCGTAGAGGGTTCTATGAACAGTATATAGAGCTTTCCCCTAAGATAGGGGCTTCAGGCAGTAGAATAGGGTTTAGGCTTTCGGAAGTTCTGGCTTGTAAGGCACACAACCCTAAACCCTAAGCCCTATACCCATAAGTCCATAAACGGTAGGTTCTATAAGGTCTGGGTTGGGTTTGACGGAGTTTAGAGCGACGTTTGGGGTTTTGGGTTTATGGAGTTTAGGGTTTAGGCTTTTAAGGAGTTTAGGGTCTAGGGTTGTAGTGAGTTTCGGGCTTAGGTTTGGATTTGGTGGGGTTGAGAACGAAGGGTTTGACGGAGTTTAGGGCTTATACTGTTAGGATTGCAAGGGCACCACTAGGGCTCCGGGTTTAGGTTTCAATGCTAGGCAAATAGAGTTCTGTTGGCTTTCATGGGAATCATGGTTTTGGTATAATGGATCTTGGGCCCTAAACCCTAAACCCTTAAGGGCTTGGTGGCTTACCGTCTTTACAATGACTGTCTATGGCCTTATGCAGCATCTAAAGGGCCTCAATCCAGTCGAAGGTTGTCGGGCTCCTTGGCTGCATTTAGGGTTTAAGGTTTAGGGTTTACACTGAAATATAACTCTAAGGGTTCATGTACACCGTACCTATGGTAGCAGTGCCCACGGGGACAATGCCTTTCTTATCGCTTTCATCTGCGACTGTCACCACCTGGGTGGGATGCCCCATGTCTTCCATGACCAATTTAGCCACGCTGCGCAAGCGCCGTCGGCATTCCAGTGCGACGTCTGAACACCAGGTTGCCACAGCATGGTGGGCGTTACCCATTTGGTTTTGCCGAACTGCGCCACAGGCTGAAAGGGGATATGGTACAAAGTTTCTGTCGGCTCCTCCGCGGCTGCAGCCTGGCCGGGCTTCGGCATGAAAAGCTCCGGCACCGGATGCGCAGGAGTTGCCCACTCCATAGACCTCCACTTGGCTGCCCACTGAGAAGGACTTTCCAGCCACTGCGCTGCGGGGAGTTCGTAGGCTTCGCGGGGCCACAGAAATGCGTGGAGCAGCGTGTTAAAGACAGGATCATCTCAGTCTCTCCCGAGGCTGCTGGGCGCAGCACCGCGGCTTTCGTGACCTTTAGCTCGTCTTTCAAGTGAGTGACCTGGGTGCACGGCTCTCTTGCTTTAGGGTTCATGGCTCAGTGTCTTTGTGGCTGGCTTGCGCCAAGTTAATACTTTGCGACCCAAGTGTGCTTGTTACTGTTATCACTTAAAGGCTGCGTCGGCCTCTTCCCTTAAAGTACGTAGTCATACGGACACCCCTTTAAGGCCCATGCATTTACAACTAGGTACGTGGACCCTTATCCAAAAACCCCTAAACCCTTTGGCATGGTCTCCTGCTGCTAGAACGCTTTTAGTAGCCGTAACCCTAAACCCTAAACATCTAAAAACCGTAGCCATCCCAGACTTCGACGTCAGCCCCGATAGCCCGGCCGAAACGACAGACGGAAACGGCAGCGATGCCGCAATGCCTTGCGACAACAAAGGTCAGCTCTTGAAATGCATCGAAGACCCTAAACCCTAAACCCTAAACCCTACACCCCTAAACCCTAAACCCTAACTTGAAGTTGAACCAGGGTTTCGGATCTGAGGATAGGATTGTATAGGGCTTACCGTTTTGTGCCTTTCTAGTCTCTATGTCTATAGCTCCTAGAAGTAAGGTGCTTCCACCACTCCACCACTCTCCATACTGAGGCTTAGAGTGGTGTAGGAGCCTGCAAAATACCCATACCACCCACGCCTGAAAGTCCCCCCTTATACTGACGCGAGAAATACCGTCCAAATCCCTAAACCCTAAACTCTACAGACCCTAACTCCTATATATGCTAAACCCTACCCTAAGGCTCAAAATAGCCCAAAAGCCTTACATAGTATGGTCTTTGGGCCCAAAAGCCTTAAGATATAAGTCCTTAGAGCCTAAGGGCTAAACCGTAAACCCTAATTACCAAGTCCCATGATCCTTCACTGGGCGTCGACTTCAACAGTCCCCCAAAACTATTTATAATTAGGGCTCTATATTAAACACTAAGGGGAAACTAGAAACTGTCTCAAATCGATATCTAAATCCTAAACCCTAAACCCTAATCATGTAGGTAGAAATCGATATCTAAATCCTAAACCCTAAACGCTAATCCTGTAGGTAGAGACTGGCACCTCGGGCCCAGTGTACTCGGGCACATAGCGAGGTGCTGTCACGAAGCCGAGGAACCTAAAAGCAGGATAGGGCGTCGGGTTCCTATACAGGGCTCCTATGAGGGATCTTGAATTCCAAGGTTTCCTTTAAACCTTAAGGGCTCCTGCAAGGGCTCTATAAGGGCTCCTATAAGGGCTCCAATAAGGGCTCCTAGAAGAGATCTGCATACTAGGGGTTTACGCGTGCTGCTGCAATTCTGCAACACCGCACAAAGAGGAATTGCTTGCTCCATACAACTGCGTACCAATTACCGATGCTGGTTCGTGAGCAGCTTCGTGTTAACACCGGAAGCGCTTGTGGCGGCCGACTCCGACCCGGCTGTGCTCACCGCAGCACTTTGCCCAGGCAGACTCAAACCACTCACGGCAGCGCTTGGCCCCGGCAGACTGAAATCACTCGCCAGAGCACCTGACCCCAAACTCAATGACCCCATCATTCCTGTTGCGGAACCCAGGATGGTTTCCATGTCATTGTCAGCAATTGACACATATGGCAGCTGGGGTAGCTTCGGCAGGAGTTGGAGTCGGATTGCAGGCATCCGAGGACGACCAGCCTTGAGAAGCAGCAGGAGTCCGAGTCCCAGTCCAAGTCTCCCAGGACGACCAGCATAGATTTCTTGCCGCTTCAGGTTTAGGGTTTAGGGTTTAGGGTTTAGAGGGGTTTAGGGGTTTAGGGTTTAGGGGTTTGGGGGTTTAGGGTTTAGGATAGTCCATCTTCTGGTGTTTGGACTTGGGTTGCGATAGCTGCATCCTGAGGATCCTCGTCGCCCCAGTCGTTCCAGTTCCACCAGCCACGATTCTCCCGTGGCCCCTGGTCTACTGACACGGTTCAGGGTTTAGGGTTTCGGGCTTGGGGCTTGAGGTTTGCGGTTTGGAGTTGGGGTGGCTTAGGGTTTCCGGAACTGGGAAAATGTGTAGGTAATTGTCAAGGCCCCGCTATTTTCCGGGTCGTGAGGTTGGGCAGTCAGGGGCATCGAAGCGGGACTTCCTGGACTGGAGGGCCTCACTATGCAGAAAGGGAGCTTTAGTCTAATTATTCGGTTGAAGGTTTAGGGGCTAGCCGTCTTCTATTTGTTCAAGTCCCTATACCCCTAAACCCCTAAACCCCTAAACCCCTTAAACCCTAAACCCTAAACCCCTAAACCCCTAAACCCCTAAACCCTAAACCCCTAAACCCTAAATCCTAAACCCTAAAAGTCTGAACAAAATTGAACTACATTTTTGTAGGGTCCACAGGTCAGGTGGATTGAAGCCCTGGGAATTAGGTTCAGTATGGGGTCCTCCAGGCATGAACGATTTAGGCTTTTAGGGTTTAGGGTTTAGAGTGTAGCGCCCAACACAAAAAAAGGGCACCTTCAGCCCCCAAACCCTAAACCCTAAACCTAAACCCCTAAACCCTAAACCCTAAACCCTAAAACTTCAAGCCCAACGGACCGCAAATCCCAACGTGCCCCGTGGCCTATGACGTTCCACGAACTCCTGCAATCTGCAGAAAGTGGCTTCAAGGCATTAGGGCGTATGCGGCCGATGGTAAAAGGCTGTAAAATCCCTGGGGCTCCAAATGGCCCAAAGTAGGTACTATTTACAGACTTTCGACCCGAAAGTAGGTACTATTTGCATACTTGGAGCCCTAGGGAATGGGTGTCTTTGCGGCTTGGGTGTAGGGCTGCAGTGTTTTGGGCTTTGGGGGTTTTAGGGTCTAGGGCATGCATTGGGACTTTAGAGTTTTGGGCTTTGCGCCTTGAGTCGTGTCACAAGGGTTAGGGTTTAGAGGTTAGGATTGAGGATTGAGGGGTTTAGGGTTTTAGGAACTTACTGTGCCCTAGGTGATGAGCTTGTGTGGCTGTTTAAGCTTTTACCAAAGGCTATGCGAGGCTTTTGGTAGGGTTGAGCAGGACTTGGGGGATGGGGGGAACCGGGCCGCGGCGTAGATCGCTGATAATTGGCAGGGTTTAGGTTTAGAGTTTAGGGTTTACGATTTAGGGCCCGAAGCCACATAATCCGCCGAAAGCCCTAAACTTAAACTCAACCACGAATGCGATGGACATCCACTGTACAACCCTAAGCAAGCCACTAGACTCTACAAGAACCCCTTCATCTGAAACCCTCAACAACAAACTCTGCCGGCCAACAGCCCCCAAGTACCCTTTAGTACAGGCGAAGTATCGACCATGAAGGACGACAAGGACTCTATTCAAGAGTACTTGGGCGGGTGCTTGTAAACCCTAAACCCTAAAACCCAAAACCCTCAAAGCGCCGAAACCCTAAACCCTAGACCCCAAGCCCCAAATGCCCCTTAAAGGATCCCTTCAAGGAACCCGCCAACCAGGGCATTGTCCTGGACGTTTCTCGCTTCATTGTGGTAGTCGAGCTCTAAGAACACTCCGCTCGCCACCTACGGAGCTCTTGTTAAGGAACGTAATTTTAGCTACCATAATCATCGGGATCCATAGTAAATATCAAGTTGTCCTTTTTCTTGTTCTTCTCATGACGGTTCTCATTCTTATCATATTCATCCTATTGTTACTAGTATCGTTCTTGTAATGATGACGATTATAGCTACAAACACACTAAATAGCATAATAGTTCTAAGAAGAAGAAAGATACCACAAAGAATAATACTAAAAACAAGAGTAAGAATCATGACCATGATAACAAAATAGTAATATTTAGAAAAACTATAAAAACAAGATTTCCACAATACTAGTAACACTATAGTGACTAATAACTATAATAGTAATAATGATACTAATGATAAACATGATAATAAATAAAATAACAATAACACAATTTTAATTTTATCATCATTGTTACTATTTGTACTACCACTACCAATATTCATGACTATGGTAACTTGATTAAAGTTCCTTAACGGAACCAAGCCTCTACCCCTAAATAGACAGGCTTCGAGTTTGCGAAGGGGAGCGAGTTGCTCTGAGCGCGAAACCCGTGAGGGTGAGGGTTACTAGAAGGGTTCTTTAGGGATCTATGGGATTGAAGGGTTTAGGGACTTCCAGTTTGGGGTTCGGGGTTCCGGGTTTAAGGACTTACGGCTTGTAGGCATAGGGGTTTTCGGGTTCAGCGTTAGGGCTTTTGTAGGGCCTAGGGTTTTCAGATAGGTTTAGGGTTTGGGGCATCGAGGTTTCGGTTTAGGGTTTGGGTTTAGGGCTTAGGGTGTAAAAAGACTGAAGTTCACAGGTCCGCGGTTGGGCAAGGCTTGGTAGTTGAGAGCTTGAGGCTAGAATTCGAACCTGACTCTAAACCCTAGGACCCTAAACCCCTTCACCAAAGCCTTTAAACCTTAACTTCCAGGCCCCTAAACCTGAAATCTCTGAACCGTCACTCCGTAGACCCTAAAACTCTGACTCCTAAGCCGGCTGTGCGAAAAAGGCTGCAAGACGACTCAGACAAATCCTTTTATTAATTCAAGGTCTTTTCCGTAATTAAGAAGTTGTGGCCTAGTCCTCTTTTCGGGACAAAAAGCTTGTCCCCCATACAAAACCCGTGTAGAACCCAAGAACATACAAAACCGACATAGAACCCAAGAAAGCCGGACTAAGCCAGTAGATTATGTCACCGTATAAAGCCCTGAAACCCCTGCCAAGCCAAAGCCTTGAACCCTAAACCCTAAACCCTAAACCCTAAACCCTAAACCGTGGCGCAAAGAGAGCTATGATCCGAGACATTAGGGGCCCTAAGGGGACCATACGGCTGATGATAGGGTATAGGGTTTAGGGTTTCTATAAGGGAATTGTAGGGTTTTGGGCTTTGGGGTTTAGGGTATACCTGTGGATCCAAAAACCTACCGTTTTAAGGGTTGGACCCTCTAATTAAGGGGTCATAACCTACTATTTTGTAGNGGTTTTGGGCTTTGGGGTTTAGGGTATACCTGTGGATCCAAAAACCTACCGTTTTAAGGGTTGGACCCTCTAATTAAGGGGTCATAACCTACTATTTTGTAGGGTTTGGGGCCACAGGTTGAACTGCCAAAACCCCGAAACTCAAATCGGGGAATATTCCTTGAATCATATTGGGGATCCTACTGTAATTTAAGGTACATTCCTTAATTAAGGGATATTGGAACAGTGGGAACCCGTTTCTTTTTGCAAGGTCCCTATAAATTCCACGATTAATGAAAACCTACCGAAGAGTAGGATATGGTAGGTTACGGTTATGGTAATTTCATGAAACCCGAAACCCTGAACCCTAAACCCAGCCTGGTCTGCAAGGATGGTGAAGTCGTTGTACGCAGCTCGGACTGTGCGGTACATCTTCGTCAAGACAAACCTGGAATTGATTGTAGGCCTTAGGGTTTCCTTTAAGGGGTTCCTTCAAGGAATCTATAGGGTTTAGGGTTTGAGCCTTACGGTTCAGGGTTTAGAGTTTAGGGTTTAGTTTTAGGGCCAATTTTTAGGCCTTAGGTGGTGGTGAGGTCTCGCGATTGGCGCTTTATGGGAATAGAAGGTAAGGGTATGTAAGGCTTAAGGTGTAGGCTTCAGGGGATTGCAGAGGCCTAGAAACCCCAAGCCTTCAACCCTGCACGCTTTCTGTAGCAGAAGTTAATAGGAGCCAACGCCCTCTCTGAACCTGTTTTGAGGACCCGTCTCTGAACTCTGCGGTAAGCCCAACTCTCACCCTACATCAAGTCCTCATCGTCTTCGCTTACTTTTTGAATTCCCTGGCCCAAAAAAGCTTTTTAACCTTTGAGATATGGTTCGGGTAGACTAAGAAAACAAAAGGTTGGGTTTAGGGTTGAGGGTTTATTCTTCAGGTTTAGGGTTACCTACTCAAGCTAAATTGCTTAGGAACGTCTTGAAACACCAAGTGGCATGCAGGCCCAATCCAGGGCTACAGACCGTGCGGCGCCCGGGCGCCGGACCTCAGTGCGCTCTCCGTAGTTGCTGGAGATCGCTATGAAAGGGACCCCTAACCGAAAAGGACAGCACAATCGAAGTAGCCAAGAGCCTTCTTTTCCGTAACCCGCTCTTGAGCTTGTGCTGGCACAAGAAAACGCGACCTCAAACCCTAAACCACGAGGCGGGATCCACCGCGATCAGCGAGAGGCATCCCTGACCCTGATACGCCCTACCTGAACTAACCAACATACCTTCATGAAGGATCTGACCCTAAATAATAGGTACATTTCCCTTTTTTAGGTACTTGTGGTACGCTAGGTATAGCTCAAGACCAAATACACATCAACTGGAAAAGGGATGCAAGGTCCTCGCTAACATGAAGGTGCCTCTCCCGGATGTCACAAGGTTCGGTGAGTGTGAACAGTGGGAACAATGAGTCATGCTTCCTTGACGGTCCATGTACCCGAATAGTATATACTGAGACCCTAAAGTGCGTACCTTGGCGCCGAAGTGTATGCTGTTTGGGTACGGGGCTTGTGGTCTGTGAGGGGAAATGCGAAGGTCTACTTACAGTTCACTCTGGAAACGCCTTCTCAGCGAGCTTCAGCTGATCCTGTCACCGCCACGGTGAGCAGCATCCCAAGTCACGACAGATCCGTCGCCAAGAATGGCAGCGAAAGCCATGGCGGTAGCTTGGATCTGCTTGACATTCTTTAGCTGTTCCTGCACAGCACTACTGTCACCACCGTAGTCAGCATCCCCCCAAGTGACGACCGATCCGTCGCCCAGAAGGGCAGCGAAAGCCTGTTCAGTAGCTTGGATCTGCTCTACATCCTTCAGAAGGTCCTGAACAGCAGTGCTGTCACCACCACACTCAGCACGACCCCAGGTCACCACGGATCCATCGCCAAGAATAGCAGCAAAAGCGCCATATGAGGCTTGGATCTGCTTGACATTCTTTAGCTGTTCCTGGACAGCACTGCTGTTCCCGCCAAGGAGTGCATCACCCCAGGTGACGACGGTTCCATCGTCAAGAACGGCCGCAAAAGCTCCACCCCTGGATGCTTGGATATAATGAACAGTGTTCAGCTGACCCTTTACACATTCACTGTCGCCACCATGGTCAAAATCACCCCAGGTCACGACGGACCGGTCGCCAAGAATGGCAGCGAAAGCGCTGGCAGTAGCTTGGATCTGCTTGACATTCTTTAGCTGTTCCTGCACAGCACTATCACTACTGTCACCACCATAGTGGTGATGACCCCAGGTCACAACGGATCCTTCGGCAAGAATGGCAGCAAAAGCGTAGCCAGTGGCTTGAATCTGCTGCACATTCTTCAAGTGATCCTGTACTGCACTACTGTCACCACCAAAGTTGCCATTGGCACCACCCCATGTCACGACAGATCCATCGCCGAGAAGAGCAGCAAACGAGGTGCAAGCGGCCTGGATCTGCTTTACATTCTTCAGCTGATCCTGCACATCTCTACTGTTGCCACCGTAGTCAGCATCCCCCCAAGTGACGACAGATCCGTCACCAAGAATGGCAGCAAAAGCCTGGCGAGTGGCTTGGATCTGCTCCACATTCATCAGCTGATCCCGCACAGCACTACTGTCCCCACCAAAGTCATTATCACCCCAGGTCACGACCGATCTGTCGCCAAGAATTGCAGCAAAAGCACGGCTAGAGGCTTGGATCTGCTTCGCGTTTTTCAGCTGGTCCAGCACTGCACTACTGTCACCTCCCATCTCAGCATCACCCCAGGTCGCGGCGGATCCATCTCCAAGAATGCCACAAAATGCGCCATCGGAGCTACATGCTTGCACGCTATTAATGTGCAGGGTCAGTGTGTCACCATCTCGCAACGTGGAATCCTTGACTGCTACACTTGTTTCCAGAATGCCTCCAGACGAGTCCAGAAGCCGCCCTCTTCCGACTCCAAGTGCTGTTTGTGCCCGACATTTCAGTATTTCCACCTCGTCATCCAGGCATGCTTTCAATTGAGCTGTCTCGCCACTGAGCAATCCAACCGACACTGTAATCGACATGATGGACAGCTCGATGCTGCTAATAATGTTAGCAAGTCACTAAAAATGGCAAAAAGGAAGCATCCTGGTTCCACACCCTGATACAGGGCCTTAGTAATCAGAGCGGCATTTAGGGAACTACCATGGTATATCGAGGAATAGTATACTCATGAGTAACTACCGTGATCCCTTTCCTATGAAGGCAATCATGTGTGCTCAGCTGCACTCGTGAATAAGGACTTCGCGATTCAGGCCTTAAGGTTCGGCGCGGCGTGCGATCTCTGATGTTGTTTTACGGTGTTGCTTGCAAAAAGCCTGCAGAATCGAACTGGTGCTAGTCGTCCTTCATTCTTCCAGGAACAGTTCAACATGCAATCCAGACAGCCGGAAGGTCAAAATTGGTCTGTTCGGTTTGGTGTTTACAGGGGTTTTACGGGTTCAGGGTTCAGGGAGTAAAGTGACCAAAGTGAACGTTTCTGCTCGAGCAAAGACAAACGGTGAAGTAACAAACCTTCTGCAAAGGGTCCAAGCGATCCAATCATTGCATACTTAGGTTTCGGATGGTAGTTATGTCGATTAGGGAGAGTATACGATTACTAAGTACTTGGACCATTAGGGTTCACGCCTAAAGCCCTCCAAGCTGTAAAGACGCATTTAAGGGTTTGGCTTTCACGAACCAGCAATGTCCTTGCTTGTCCCTGGGACTCTAATATCCTTTAATTATGGATTGGACTATAGTAGGGTCCCTAATATGATTTCATGAGTATTCCTTAATTAAGGGATATTGGAGTCTCTGGGTCTTATTACGAGATTTTGAGGTCTCTGGATAGTCTTGCAGATGCTCTTTGAGGTCTAGGGTTTCAGGGTCTCACTGCCACGATGCGCATGAGGGCGGACTCTTAGGGATGAAGGGTTAAGGGTCTATGTAGGACCACCCTGGGAGTTGTTTCTTGAGGATTAGTCTCCGGTTAAGGGTGCTGGGTTTAGGGTTCAGGTTCCTTAATACATAGCCGTGGAATACTAGAACTACTGATGCAAGCTCAGCTTGAGGTGCCGGGCATTCCCCTTCTGGTGCTTACTTCAATGCTTGTCGGATCATGGGAATAAGGTTTTAGGTAACTTCGTTGGGATTACCGCTAACTACAATGTAAGTACAGTTGCCCAATTACCCAGAGGGTCCATATACACTACTATTGTGGAATTAGGTCCATGGTGGGGATGGTCTTTTTAGGGCCTAATTCCATAGTAGTAGTGTATATGGACCCTCTGGGTTAATAGCCCTAGCTACTAAGTCCGACGATCCTTTGGGAGGCGTTTAGAATTCTAGCCCTTTGAGAGGGATCAGAAGCAAACACACCAGCCACGAATCAGAGACACCTGCAACCTCTAGACACTTTGATGAATACCTACAAACCTGCTTGAGGCCCGCCCTAATGCCACAAGACAGCTCGCAGCCAAGAGACTTTCACTGCCAGCCACACCCCATCGTGCGTCCGGGCCTTGTAAACCTGGCTCGGTCTCGCACGCGATACGGCTCTACCACTGCCAAGCCCCAGACCCCAATCCCCAAATTGCAATTCTAAACCCTTAACCAAAACCTCAAAAAAACCTGCGAAATGCCAACAAATCCGACCCGAACCTCCACACTCAAACCCTAAAAACGCCACACCTGCAGACCCTAAGCCCTAAATCCTCAATTTCACCCCAGGCTGCAAAGCCTAAACGGATACAACCCTACAGAAAATAAAATAACAACAACCTTTGCAAAATCCTAAACCCTAAACCCTATAGAACCCTTAATGGAACCCTTAATTAAACCCTTTAAGGGAATCCTGAACCCTAACCCTAAAAAACGCGCCCTGAGGCCTGACCCAGACTTGCAGCCGCCACGGGCTGCGGTGTGAACTCCGCGAAAAGGGCTCGCTGCGTCTGGCGGAGTTTCGAGGGGCTTACGGTTTACCCTAAGGCTCAATATAGCCCAAAAGCCTTAGAAAGTATGGTCTTTGGGCCCCAAAGCCTTAAACTATGCGACCTTAGAGCCTGAAGTTTAGGGCTTGGGGCTTGGGGGTTCAGGGTTTAGGGCTTAGGGCTTAGGGTAGGGCTTTGGGGGGGTTAGGGTGCAGGGTTCAGGGTAACATGCCTGTAGGGCATGAAGATGCTATAGGCCCTGCATTTTACATGTTTAAAGTTGTTTGTATTTGTGTTGGCAAGTCTACATGGCTTCAGCGGGTCATTCGTAATTTGCATTGTATCTTCGGGATGGCTATGGATCGTTCATGGGGGGTTGCGAGGGCTTGAGTTTTCGGATTTCGTGTTTACTGCTCCCCTAAATTCACTCTGTCATGTTCGAAGGGGTCCATGCAACAACCTAAACCCTAAACCCAAAACCCGTCAACCCTAAAACCCTGCACCAGCAAACCCAAACCCTCCATCGGATGTATGAAAGCCGTCGCCTTGTCGCAGTGTGCCGGGCAAAGGCCCGGGGCCAAAGGGCCACTGTGATTGAGGTCCTGGTGTTCTCACCAGATTCTCCAGGGCGTTTGAGGTTTTGAAAGGATTCTGTGAATTCCTCAGAGTAGTTTAAAATGCTTTGGAAAAGGCTGTGTAGAGCTGTTGAAGGGGTTCAAGATGCTCTGAGAGTTTGATGGTCCAGTGTCGGAGGGTTTAACTTGGGCAAGTTCAGGGGCTGACGGCTTCAGCGGCGAATGCTTGATGCAGAGGTTAAGGTTTGGGAGCTTACGGTTCATTGAACCAAAAACGGCGGTAGTTGGAGCACATGCGGTACGTCGTTGCCTACAGCCCCCAGGCTTACAAAATGATTGGCTGCGACCCTGCAAGTATAGGGCACAACCCTTGCAACAGCAGGTTTCGGATCCACGGTATGACCCCCCATAAATGTGGATCCTGGCATCCAGGCGCTGAATGATAACCTGAGAACTACAAACCCCAAACGAAGCCTGTTCATGAACTCGTCGACTCCATGACTCTAAACCCCCAAACCCCTAAACTCTACCTGTGGATCCAAAAACCTACCGATTTAAGGGTTGGACCCTCTAATTAAGGGGTCATAACCTACTATTTTGTAGGGTTTGGGGCCACAGGTAAACCCTAATAAATGTCCTCCATGATCGTTCGGTACGCGTATTTGTTGGAGAAAGGCTTTGCGTCGACCTTCGTGTTGGCTCTTCTGAGGGTTGGGGGCCCCCAGGAAGCCATGGTTCAGGGCTTAGGGTTTACTAATATGACTAAAGGAATATTCCTTTATTCCCTTATAGAACCCCTGTAGATCCCTTTAAGGAACCCTGTAAGGAACCCTCAGGTATATTCCTTAATTAAGTTACTTTGGAGTCTCTGCTTGGAGGCCCTTTTGACTTAGTAAGTCTACTTAGCATCCCCTAGAAACCCTATTATAATCCCCCATAACCTACCTTACTAACCCTACATACTAAGTCAAAAGGGCCTCCAAGTAGGGTCATGGGACTGAGTAACTAGGGTTATGAATCAGGCAACCACACTTATAAATGCTTCCTTATAGCCCCAGTTAGAGTGTAACCCTAGATACTAGGTCCCATGAACATCCAAGTACCGGTCAGGGTTTACTTGGCATCCAGGTATTTTCGGTGCTATATGATAATAAAGGGATCATAGCCTGCTAGTTTGTAGGGTTGGGGTTGCAGGTAGGGTTTAGGGCTTGTTGTAGGCTATATGGGATTCAAAACAATTATGGTGCAGGTGCCAGGATTCAGGTTTTGGAGCTTGAGGTATGAACAGTTAGATTGGGATTTCGTGGTAAACTTGTGCTCTACTATACGGACTGTATGTAGGTAGGGCCCCTGAAAGACTAAGACTGGCCTGCAAATTCATTTCCCGGTCTCTGTCATTTAGGGCTTGGCCTAAGAGGTACCCTAAACCCTAAACCCGAATCCACGCACCTAGTATTTTGTGGAGCATGCAGACCTGCCCTTTAGCTGAGGGATCACACCTTCCTACTATGTGGGGTTTGGGCCACTACCAAACCACCAAGCATCTTCAGTCGCAGGGTGTAGCTCGGTTTTGGCATGGCAGATCCAGTCCCACGAGTTCCTCGTCCCCTGGTGGGAGTAACTCCCATCACTCGGACTGAGGCGGGTGCTGCCACCCCAGGTGTGTAGCCGTAAACTTTGAAGCAGGGAGAACTCTTGTCTCTCCACCCAGTACGAAAAGTCTGAGACCTTGTGACTCTGGAAGTCACACTCGGAGCAGTGGATCAATGATGCCATCTACTATGGGGGCTAAATAATTACCAATACTATTTTGGTGGTTCCTTACTATAATTATAGTATAATGGGCCCCAAAACCCTATTCTAATTATTAAGGTCCCTATATTAGATCTCGAGATGGCCCACGGAATTCTGAATCTGGCTCGTCCGGCTGAGGCTGGGATTCGGCGCTGGCCGTGGCCTGCTCGGCAGGCAGCCTTGCTGACTCCGCCACCCACATAATAAGGGTCCCTTTAAGGGTTCCTTTAAGGGATCTATAGGGGTTTAGGGGGGGGGGTGGTCCTTAAGGTAATGCAGGATTTATATCATCAACCGTAGTACCAGTAGCAGTTGGGACGAGGTGCATTTGGACGGTTGTTCCGCCTTCCAAAGGCTTGAAATTAGGCCCGGAATCGGGCCCTAAACGCCAAAACCTCTAAACCCTAAACCCCTAAACCCTAAACCCCTAAACCCTTAACCCCTAAACCCTTCCTGACGGTCATCTTCCGTTTCCGTTCGATGACTCGCACATGGATCGATGGCCCGGGCTCCTGCGACTCCTAACGGGCTGCTCCGGACTCCTAGCAGAGTACCCAGAAACTACAATATCCCCTAATTAAGGAATATTCCTTAAGAGAGGTTAGGGATCCTACTTCAACTTAAACTCCATATTCCTTGATCAAGGGATATTGGAGTCTTAGGGTGCTTCGTGCTACTGTCTACCGTGTCTACTGTCTCCTGTTCTTTTCGGACTTCATGATTTCCGAAGTAACACTTGACAGGTAATTCTGAACGAAACGTACCGAGTTTTTCGTAACGGTTCACGCTTCTGAAACTCTGTAGTTACGTTCAAGACTGCGCATTGAACAGCTTAAGGTTTACACAGCTCTACACTGCAAGACGGAGAGCCTTCTTTCAGAAGTACACATAAAAACCACAATACCATCTAAATCAAGTATATAAACGGGCGCACAAACAAATAGCCCAACAAACGCATGAGAAAACCGAAAGCCCTAAACCCAAAGCCAAAAGACCCAAAACTCCAAACCCCTGACCCCAAACCCCTCAACCCTCCCCACCCACCCTTAAAATAAAGATTTGGGGTTTAGGGTTTAAGTTAGGGTTTAGGGGATATTGAAACGTTCGCTATGTGGAAAAAATGCAGGCCCCCAATAAGTGGCTTTCCCGTACTACACCCTAAACCCTAACCCCTCAAATCCTAGACTGTCTGAAAAGGGAGCGGACCGGCCTGCAGGCTCTTCAGCTCTGCCGCCGCCTCCTCGCCCACGACGTCCGGGCGTTGCGCCAGCGTCTGGCCGACCTTCCGTAGGTCTATATATATATATATACATACATACATGCATCCACACATAGATTTGTAGAGAGAGGTATAGGTGTACATACATACATACATACATACATACATACATGATACATACATGCATACATACATTCATGCGCACCTGCATGCATGCATACATGCATGTCAACTCTGGGGCTTTTCTTGGCAAAAAGAATGTGAAAGGGCGTATATGAGTCATTATGATATTGGTAAGGAAATCGGAAATGTCCTGAATGATGTAGCGACCGTTTCACAGCATGATCCACGTTTCAAAGGTCTCAGAGTCTCTCGGCTTAAGTGTAAAGAGTTAGGGTTCAGGGTTTAGGGTTTAGGGTTTAGGGTTTAGGATACCCTAAACCCTAAACTAGGGTTTAGGGTTTAGGGTAGTAAAGAGGGCCTGGGGTGGATTTTAGCATGTGCCGAGCTATCAGAGGGAAGGCAAGAAGCTAAGTGCCCAGTAAACCTCCTAGAGTTCAGGGTTCAGGATTTAGGGCTGACCTCGCGTCTGGAAGACAACTTCTGAAAAGCACTAGTCTCCTGCTGTGATGTCAGCCCGACAATCTTCAACACACGCCATACTTGAAGGATCATGGGACGTAGTAGCTGGGGTTATAAATAAAGTAACTATACTCATAACTAATTATAACCCCAATCAAGGTACTTACAACTGTACTTACTACGTCCCATGAACCTCTAAGTATACGCCAACAACCCTGAACCCAACACCTCAGAATCCGAAACCCTAAACCCTGAACCCCAAAACCATACTGTAAACTTCCCTGAACGCGAGGCCCAAAACTGTAACCACCTATATCCTGGTATAGTTACGCTACCCTTAGACTGGGCTTTTAAGTAACCCGGGAGAAAAAAGTATAAACTTTTATTTCATAATGGTTCCTTTAAGAATTTTTTTTTAAAAAAAGTATTAAAGTATGGTACTCCGAAGCCCAGTAGATTGAGCCTTTAAGTTAAGGGACCTAGCCTTCACAAAGACCGGGCCGAGCTGAACTAGGCCAGCACGGAGGGTCTCGCCTCGTTCCGCCTGACAAGGCATTCGCGGCCATATGCCCTAAGGGTCCATGTACTCAAATAGTATATACTTTGGGCCCAATGTACCTATATAGGGACTACTTTAAGGCCAATGTATATACTATTTGGGTACATGGACCCTTAGGGATGGGGTAGGCTGGGGTTTAGGGTTTAGGGCCGTTTAAGGGTGCAGTGGGACTTTCGCTCTGCTGACTCATTGCCCTGTTCGGGCTCGTTTAGAGTATAGGATGTAGGATTTACATTAGGGTTTGCGGTATAATAAGGGCTGAGAGCCTATAGCAGGGTTGTCTTTCAACAGGGTTGTGTAAGACCGATCGGTCTCTCGTGCATTTTGAGCTAGCATAGTTGGCCTCGCGTGAGTCAAGTGAGCGCGGTCGACCTGGTTTCGTTTCCCGTGGGCACCGTCCACGTCGTCTGAGAAGGTGGGGCTCCTCGCATCTCGGGCCGATAAACGACAGACCGCGGGACATTTCCATCCCTCGTGCAGCTAGGGCCAGCACGGACCGATTGATCTCTCGTGCAGGTAGCCTGCAGTACATTTCGCAAAACTCGGGGACAAAGGAGCAGCTAAGCTGACCGTGTGGCTGCCGAACACGTGCAGGCTCATGTGCACATCATGGAACAGGTTCATCTGGTCCTCGTGCAGCTGAGGTCCATGCGGTAAGCACTGCAAACGAAATTTAGAGCCAGCACGGTTGGCTAGCAGGACATGCTGGTCCCTCGTGCAGTTATGCCCTAAACTCTAAACCCTAAACCCCGTGCAACACCAATCGGGTTTAAGGTCTATCGGGCGCAGAATATAGCGGCCTTGCTCAGACTCCTGGGAAATGCGCAGCACAGAGATACACAGTTCGAATACGGTTGAACCTACGCAGTGGGCTTGCCGGGGGGGGGGGTTTTAAGGTCCCCCTTAACACCCAAAGTTTATCTTGCTCAGGAAATAAACCAGGAAATCAGAATCAGACCGAGCCCAGAAGAGACAGCTTCTTTAGGGCTTTCCTGGTCAAAAGATCTAAGCCCCAAGCCCGACTAAGTCCTTCCGAAAGTCCCAGCATTACCCCTCTAGGGTTTAAGGGTTTACCCATAGACTTTGACATAAACTCCAATATAATATCCCTTAATTAAGGCATATACCTTAAATCAGATTAAGGATCCTACTATAATTTAAAGCATATTCCTTAATTCAGGGATATTGGAGTCGTAAGCCCTAGACCCTCTTACCTTCTGCGTAGAAGCCCAAAACCAGCAAACTCTGAATGTCTTAGGAAGCCCGCTCAGAAAACACACAGAAATCCTAAACCCCTCAAACACGCACTTTAAACCCTAAACCCTCATAGGAACCCAAAGTAACCCTAAACCGAACCCTTAAAAGAACCCTAATCGAGACCTCAAGGAATCCTAAACCTAGACGGAACCTGAAACTAACCCTAGACCAAAGTCTTAAGCGAACCCTGGGCGAACATTAAACGTAGAATGCCTCAAATCCAGGCTTTCGGTCCCAGAGACTCCAATATCCCTTAATTAAGGAATATACCTCAAATTATGGTAGGATCCCTTTTATGCTTTAAGCAATATTCCTTAATCAAGGGATATTGGAGTCTCTGGGGTTTAGGGTTATGCAGGTTTCTGGGGTGAGGGTTCTTCTGAAAGCCATTTCTCAGCTTGGATGCCAAGGACATACTTGGAGATTCAGGGGACATAGCTGAGTACAGTTGCAAGCACCTTGACCATCGTTATAACTTACTATAAGCATAGTTACCTTATTTATAACCCTACTTACTAAGTTACTAAGTGTAAGTCCCATGAACCTTCAAGTAGTTGCAGCAACGGTGCACTGGACGACGCAACACCTGCCCTGCAACATACTGCGCAGAGCAGCTAGCTAAGACCATAGACACCTTTGCTTCCAGGCCCCGTAGAAGAACCCAGGAATAAAAAGGGTGCCCTTTTTGGTTTAAAGGGGGTTATAAGGGAACCTGAACCCTAAAAAAGGGGGTAAGGGCCTACTCTGGGTCCTAGCCAAATCAAAGATCCTCAAGTCGGGACCCCCGTCCTGACTGGCTGGCGAGTCCCAGGCCTTGCCCCACAGAGAGTTAGGAATTTGCAAGGACGTTTTGGGTTCCTTCAGGGGGTTCTTGTAAGGGCTCTATCGGGGTTAAGGACGTTTTGGGCTCCAGGGGGTTCTTGTAAGGAGGGTTTAGGGTTTAGGGTTTAGGTTTGAGGTTCCTTAAACGGTTCCTTCAGGAGGTTCTTGCAAGGGCTCTATCGGGGTTCTATAACTTTGAGGTTTGAGGGTATTGGATTTTCAGGGGTTAGATCTTGGGCTTGTCAAAAAGGCTGCATGTTGTGATTGCTTTACATGCTTTGCTTGGGTTCCGTTCAGGGCAATTGGATCGGGTTCCTGTGTGTGAGGGGTGTTTTGGGGTTTAGGGTTTAGGGTTTAGGGTTGGGTATTGTTCATGCGGCTGTTCTTGTACAGGTGCTGATAAGCTCATTGACTCATTGATACTGACTGTAACCGTGTGTACTACGGTCTCCCTGTAGGCTCATACCCTACCCCTGTTTTAGGGTATCTACTTTTCTATACAACATCCTAACCATAACACTAGGTAGCTCTGAAAAAGGTATCCTTAAGAAGGGGTAGGGTATGAGCCTCTAGGTTGGTAGCGGTTTCATAAGGTGCCACATGTGCTTCAATGGTTCATCAAGCTTCCAGGCCGCACCCTAAACCCTAAACCCTATATTTACGGCTTGGAGTCTACAGCTTTAGGCAGCTTGAGGGTTTGATTGCTTCTGCGATGATGTCTAGGCCCTTTAGGGTTTAGGGCTCATCGGGTTTATAGGGTTTAGGGTTTATGGCCTAGGGATGTCTAGGCCACCCAGCATCAGATTTTACAAGACAACACTCGAATAGAAAGGATGATGCGGTACTACTGGGGGGAAAGGAGTATGAGACCCAATAGCCCCTGTCAGCCCGAGCGTATAGTGGCATCAAAATCTGATGCGTAGGTGCCTTAAAAATTAGAATAGGGTTTGGGGCTCCTTTCTAGTAAAACTATAAGAAGGAACCCTAAGGAATAATATTGGTAATTATCTAAGCTTCGGTACTATCAATGCTTGCAAAACTCTTCGGGGGCATAGGACGCAGAGGCTCCAATATCCCTTAATTAAGAATGCTCCTTAAATCATATTAGGATCCTGCTATAATTTAAGGTATATTCATTAATTAAGGGATACTGGAATCCCCTAAACCCTAAACCCTATAGATCCCTGAAAAGAGCCCTAGGTATTCATTAATTAAGGGATTTGATATTGGAGTCTCAGGGTTTGGGGGTGCACAGGATGGGTCCTTGCCCTGCATCTGAACTTAGCCGTCCTTACGACCAGAATAATCCCCTTAAGTTAAGTTAAAATAACAACACAACATAATTTCTAAGAACAGTAAAGTGAAGCCCCAGCTCAAAAGCCTCTGCGCCCCCACACATTCAGACCCCTCAACCTAAAGTTTGGGGTTTATGGGGTTTAGGCTTTAGGGTTGCAGGTTCAGGGTTTAGGGTACATCACCAACAGAAGAACACCCTCAAACCGGCCTTTTTCACGTTCCAGAGAACGTCCCCAACCTCCCAAACTCTCCTCCGGCTGAGTTGGAAATACCATTGCTCTCGGGGTGCTTGATTCCCCAAGGGTCCAAGTACCTAATAATCATATACTCTCCAGAATCCTAACCTCCATAACTACTATCCTAAAACCGAGTACCTAATTATTGTGTCCTTTGGACCCTTGGGGATTCATGTTGCTTTCATCGGTTTTGCAGGACCGGGAGTTCTTAAACAACCTGTGTGTTGTGCTGCTTCGTGCAAGCTTTCCATAGGATTCTGAAAAACCTTAAACTGAAAACCCTTACCCCAAAACCCTAAATCCTAAACTCTTGCAGAACAGTACGGTGGCACTCTCATTCTCTCGCATGCCTATGCCTCGGGGGGTGCTAAATTAGTTCGCGCTAAGATGGGGAGGGACGCAGACAATGCTTACAGTATTAAGACGTTGAGATGATAAGAACAAGGCTCTCCAAGAAGCGCTCTCAATGCTTGAAGAAGGAAGCGACATCATATCGCATCCGACAACAACCGGGAAAGGGCCTTAGCATATTGCAGTTACAATCTCGAGCTGGCCTTTAGGGTTGCAGGAAGGTAGGGATGGTATGGCGGTATGGGATTGCTCAATATGGGAGTTTCCAAAAATAGGGGACCCTAGTATAGTACTCTAAATAGTAGGATCCTTATTATAAGGATCCCAAGGTACCCCTAATTTTCGGAAACCCCAACCACTACCAGAAAACCCTAAACCCTAAACCCTAAACCCTAGCACAAACTTTCGCACCAGACCCCGGGGCCTCAAACCTATAAGCCCTAAACCCTGAACCCTGCAACCCTGATACCCTAAACGTATACACAAACCCTAAACCCTAAACCCCTAAACCCCGAAACCCCAAACCCTAAACCCCGAAACCCTAAACAATAATAAACTACAAAAACCCCAAAGCCCCCCCGCCGTCTGAAGCCACAAAGCCCTGAGGTTCTTGTTAAGGCATATCATAATGGGGATCTATAAGGGCTCCTTCAAGGGATCTGCAAGAATCTACAAGGCTTCCTTTAAGGGTTTAGGCATTTAATTTAAGCTACCAAAATCGGGATCTATAGTAAATCATATGTTATGGTAACTGATGTTCAACACCTTAACAAGAACCCAGACCCTAAACCCTGCGCTGCAGACCACGAATCAGCAAAGCCACAAAATTGCAGGTGCGGATTTGAAGAACTCGTAACTACATTCCGTTATAGTCCGCCCCTATATTATGTAGGCAGCTGCATGCTTCAAGATGGCAATAAGTGTAGAATTAATCTTAGATACCTCCAACACGCTCCCTATATCCTCAGGAGGGAATCCGACTCTACACAGGAACTAGAGCCCTGACTTCAGCGGGTTTGGGTTCGAGGTTTAGCTTTTTTTCAGCGTTGGGGGAATTACGATTTGGGATTTTTGGGGAGGGGTTCAAGGTTTGGGACTTTTGATTTCGAGTGCAGATCAGTGGGTTTGATGGAGGCTCAGCTCTTGGCTACGGGATTGCAAGGCAATGGGGTGTCACCATGAACCCAATACCCCTTCATTACGGAATATTCCTTAAACCATATTAGGCATCCTAGTATAGTTTAAGGAATATTCCTTAATTAAGGGATATTGGAGTCTCTGGTGTCACAATGAACCTCGAACCCTGAACCTAGACCCCTAAACGCAAAACCCGAAACCCTAGACCCGAAACCCTAAGCCAACGAGCAGAACCCGGAATCCTCAGCCCTGCAACGATGCAGATAAACAAAAACGAGTCGAGACTGGACAATCGAGATGAATGAACAAGCCGGTCTACTCTGGCACTTCAACCCTGTCCGTTCACCTATCTGTCTATACATGTATGTGTACATATATATATATATACCCTGGGGCTCCAAATGGCCCAAAGTAGGTACTATTTACAGACTTTCGACCCGAAAGTAGGTACTAATTGCATACTTGGAGCCCTAGGGATATAGATATATATATATACATATATCAATGGTATGTGTAGACAGCTCATACACAACACAGTAAGAAAGAAGGACACCTAAATGTCCATGTATGTGTCTGTCAAAACACATACTCTATGGCTCCAAATAGCCCAAAGTAGGTAATATAGGGGCCAACAGGGTATTGGGGTATATTCTACTACAATTATAATAAGGAACCCCCAAAATAGTACAGGTAATCATTAAGGCAGGTTTAGGGTTTAGGGTTTAGGGCCGGGTTTAGGGTATATGATATGGACATGTGCATGTATACATCTGCGGACCCCAAACCACAGGCCTAGCCAACAGCAGCGGTCTTCGGGTAAAGAACTCAGTGACCTTCTCCTGCCGATGCAAACTGGGACTTAGTGAGTGCAGTTATAAGTACCTTACCCTAGGGAACGAAATAGCCCAAAAGCCTTCTATAGTATGGTCTTTGGGCCCAAAGGCCTTAATGTATGAGTCCTTAGATCCCTAGGGTTAGCCGGGGCTATAAAACATTAGACTAGTTATCTTGTTTATGGCCTTTGTTTTTAAGTCCCATGGACCTTTCAGAGACCCTTAAAGGAACCCTTAAAGGAATCCTTAAAGGGAACGCCATTTTAAGGCTCCTTATTCACAGTCCTGTTTGTTTAATCCCATGAGCCTTCAAGTTGGAGCTCCTGCCTTCGACTTTAAGGCTTAAGGTGGCGTTTAGGGTCAACCATTCGTCTCGACTACTGCCTAGTGCCTGAACTCCAGCACAGGGAAACAAGAGTCGGTCTGCTATTCTGGCAGCATGTCGGGATGTTGATCCGTCATCCTGTGCATGAAGCAGGCTCCCAACTCTTTCGCAGGAGCTCGATTGACTCTGCGTTGCAGCTGAAACTGTCAACAAAAAGAGGCTATGCCACGCGTGGGTTCTCCGGCCATACATGTGCAGTCTGTGGAAAGCTGCAGTCATCTGCAAAATTTTCACGATTGATGCTTCGTCCAGAACTGACACACATCGCTCCACAACAGCAGGCCGGCCCAGTGTCTTCGACAGCGACGACACCATCAGGATATCCCCACGGCCCTCGGCTGAAATTGCATGATCTGTCTGGTGCTTAGTAGGGAATAGGGGAATGGATCCCTATAATAGTCCCTATATACTCCCCAATACAAGTCCCACGAACCCCTTCCCCCATTTCCTACTAAGCACCAGACAGTGATGTGTTCTCCTATCACAAAGGCTTCAGAAGCTAGATGTGTTGGTTTCGGGCTTTGGCTGTGTACGTCGGGGGCTTGACAGCCTCCGAAGCAGGGTTAAATCAGAGGGATTCTGGTGTTCTCCCTGGGCATGCGGTTTGTGGTTGAGTTGAGGGTGCAGCTACCTACGGAAACTAAAGGCTAACCTTTCGACGAGACGGGTATTATCACCACACGAAACTGTTGAACTCTTGAACCATAACCGTCGATTCTACAACTCTCCAGCGCGAGACTCTACTTGGGTTACCACTTATGACATCTGAATTACAGCGCCTATCCTATCCCTTCAAACTGCAGGTTTTCGAATCCAAAAGGCAAGCCCTGCCAGAAGTCCTAAACCATAGGCCCTACCCGGTAGAAACGGACGAGACCCGAAACACTATAATAAGACGCTCAACATAAGCACTGAACTCGAACCCTAAACCCTATACCCTGTGCGGCGCTCCCGAGAGAAGCCACCCTGGAGCAGAGTGTCGAACTCTTTGTGCTTGGCATCGATGTCCTGGTAGCATTGGGGTTTAGGGTTTCGGGGTTTCAAGGTTTAGGGTGTCCTGGGAGGGCCATTGGGCTTTTTGTGTTTGAGACCCGTTTTGTGTCTGCCCGGCCAGGAGAAGGGCAGAGAACTTACGGGGTTGTTGGGGTTTAAGATTTAGGGTTCAGGGGCATTACCATACTCTGATTATGTAGGGACGATCAAGGGACAAAGGGATTTAGCTGGTGTCTTACAGGGGTCCTCGTGGTCATAGGCTGTTGCTACATCACCATACGAGTAGACTGCATTCAACGGGATTTAGGGTTCAGAGTTCCCGAAAGGAGGACACTCGAAAAGGGCCAATAGCACACAGACCTTCTAAAATCCCTTCCTTAAGAATATACCTTCAATCATCTTAGGGATCCTACTGCAGTTTAACGTATATGCCTCAATTAAGGGATTTTGGAAGGTTTGAGCAGTGTAGAAGCTGGGAAACTGAAGCCCTAAACCCTACTTTAACCTACTAAAGCATAGTTTTTCGGTAGGCTCCCTAACACTTCGATATTCGGGTTTCTAATTAGAAGCTGCAAACACGCAGGTTTTAGTAGGTTAAGGTAAACCGCCGGAGTTCTGTGAATCAGAAGCGTGCGCCAGCCGACCGGTTAAGTAAGCGCCAGGCATGAACGCCGACGCTGGCGGTCGTGGGCTGCAAGATTGGCCGGAGGGAGGGTTTAGGGTTTAGGGTTTATAGGGGTTAGGGGTTTAGGGTTTAGGGTTTGGGGGCTTGGGGTTTAGGGGTTTAGGGGTTTGGGGTTTACGGTTTAGGGTTTAGGGGTTTGGGATTTAGGGTTTAGGGTTTAGGGATCATAAACGCCCTAAAACCCCCAACCCTGAACCCTAAAGCCCTAAAACCCTAAACCCCAACTCAACAGGGCTCAAAGTTTTGTGTTTGACGGAGCAACTGGACTTTGTCGTAACCAGGGAGAAAAAAGTATAGACTTTTTTTTCCTGTTGGTTCCTTAAAGGAACAGGTACCAAAAAGAAGTATTCAAGTATGGTACTCCAGAACCCAGACAAGGAGGCTCAACCTTGCACCCTACACCCTGAACTCCCTGAACCCTTCACTCTACACTTTGGAAGTTTAGGCCACCCGGCAGTTCGCTGGTAGGTTCTGGTATTCTTACAAGGAGCTGTGTGTTGTTGACGGAATTCTGAGGCTTAGGCTTCTAACTTGGAGTTCAGAGTGTAAGCTTCCACAGAACAAGGCGCCATCATACGCAAAGCCAGCTCAAGCACATGTGACTGTCTGCTTCGACACTGCCCTAAACCCGCAGCCAGGTTTAGGAGTTAGGGTTTCGCAAATCTTCTAAACAGAAAAGATATACAATCGAAAATATAGGTTTTGGGCGACTGAAGGCCGTTCCTCCAAAAATGATCCAAAAGCTCTTGCAAACCCCTGTATGGGCCCCTAAAAACGATAGCGCCCTTTTCGAGCCCCCGATAGAAAAGCCACTAAGCCTCCATGTTCCGGAATGCGTTTGGGCTCAAACTCAAAGGAAACTGAGAACCCTAAACCCTAAACCCAGGGTGAGAACCCAGGGTCCTGAGTCACGGGGGGGCTTAAGCTTTAGGAGGTCCCCCTACAGTTTCAGGGTTTAGACCCAGACCTTCCAAAATCCCTTAATTAAGGAATATACCTTAAGTCATGTTAGGGATCCCATTATAAGTTAAGGTATAATCCTTAATTAAGGGATTTTGGAAGGCCTGAGTACCCTAAACTCTAAACCCTATAGATCCCTCAAAGGAAACCTAGGATCCCTGATAGATCCCTTAAAGGAACCCTAGGATCCCTGATAGATCCCTTAAAGGAACCCTAGGATGCTCACCAGTTCCTTAGAACTAGCGCTGCTTTGCGGAAGGCCTCGCCGAACCCCAGAGCCTCCAGAGCGCACCTCAGGAATGACATTCAAGATTCCAAGTTTAGGGTTTTAGGGTCTAGGGCCCGGGCTCAGGGTTTAGGGTTTAGGGGCTTTAGAGTTTAATTACAGGTTTTATGGCTATTTCAACGGTTGGCTGTGGGCATTTGTAGGGTGTTACAGTGCTTTAGAGTTAATTACAGGCTTTATGGCTACTTCAACGGCTTGCTGTGGGCATTTGTAGGGTTTTACAGTGCTGCTTAGAGTGCTTAAGGCATTTCCGTTCAGAGCTTCAGGGTTTTCAACTATTTTTGAAGGGTTGTCTAGAAGCGTGCATGTATTCATAACCTTGCTGCAATTGCAGAACTACGATGTTTACAGTACTAAATACGGTGCATTCGCATGTGGCCAGACCTAGTCCTCCCCAACTACCCTCTATTATACCCTAAACACCCTGGGGCTCCAAATGGCCCAAAGCAGGTACTATTTACAGACTTTCGACCCCAAAGTAAGTACTATTTGCATACTTGGAGCCCTAGGGACACAATTACAAGCTATTCCGGATCATGATGGCTCTATCCCTAAGGCTCAAAATAGCCCCAAAATCTTATATAGTATGGTCTTTGCGCCCAAAATCCTTGATAATATGGGTCCTTAGAGCCTAAGGGGAATTGGTGCCGATTTCAGGCCGGAGGGAACTGGCCTTACGTTTTGGGGACAGGTAGGGTTTAGGGCTTAAGTGTTAAAGGGTTTGGTGTGTACGGTTTAGCTTACCCTGGGATTCAAAATAGCCCGAACGCCTTACAGATTATGGTCTTTGGGCCCAAAAGCCTTAATGTATGGGAGTTTCCGAAAATAGGGGACCCTGATATAGTACCCTAAATAGTAGGATCCTTATTATAAGGACCCCAAAATAAGGTACCCCTAATTTTTGGAAACTCCCATATGAGTCCTATGAGCCCCAGGGTTAGGGTTTGGGCAACCACCCTCACAGGTCTGGCGGAACTTGATGAAGTCAATACGCTTCGTCTTTTGGAGGAAAGAACTTCCACGGCTCCTGGCGATTTAGGCAAAGATGTTGTAATATAGGGGCCTTAATAGTTAGAATAGGGTTTTGGGCCCATTATACTATACTTATAGTAAGGAACCCCCAAAAAGATGTTCTACCAAGATTGCTTTCCGCACTTTGCGATGCTGACTGACAGTGAGATCCAGACTCCTCCAGTCTTCGTGCACGAATATAATGATGCTCCCAGATCTTCCGATATGCCTTTGGTAGGGTTCCTTTAAGGGATCTATAAGGGATCTATAGGGTTTAGGGTTTCGGGGACTCCGATGATCCTTCATACGATGCGAGGCATATCCCTTCAGTAAGAATTATGTTATACCTTGAATTGCAAGGGGGATCCTTTAGACGATTTAAGGTGTATTCCTCAATTAAAGGGGTTTTGGAGTCTCTGGGTACCCTAAGCCCTAAACCCTAAGATTCCTTATAGATCCCTTAAAGGAACCCTAGGATCCCTGATAGATCCCGGAGTCTCTGGGCAGTCCGAAACCTTCGGCCGCCAAGCTTCTGCTGCGGTCAGGAGTCCAGGTGGCTGCTTCCAGCATGCCAGCTTTTGGGTTTGGGGGTTTAGGGTTTAGGGCTTTAGGGTTTAGGGCTTTAGGGCTTTAGGGGTTTAGGGGTTTAGGGGTTGAGGGGTTGAGGGTTCAGGGTTTAGGGTTTAGGGGTTTAGGGTTTAGGGGTTAGGGCTTAGGGTTTAGGGATCATAAAAGCCCTAAAACCCCCAACCCTGAACCCTAAAGCCCTAAAACCCTTAACCCCTAAACCCTAAACCTTAAGCAAGCCTTGCAGGCCTGAAAATGAAGCTTGAAGGCTTTAGGGTGTTGGGGGTATAGGGTTTAGGGTTCACGTTCGAGGAAAGAATCTTCCCGTCGCTTCGGGGCCACGTACCCCTGAAGCCCTAAACATCTACGCAACAAATCGCCGAATCCCGACCCAAACCAACACTGTTGACATTGCAGTAAAAGCCCAAACAAAGCTCTGCACACACAGAAGCCTAAGACTGTGAACGCTAAATCCTCGAAGCAGACGCTCCAAACTTGAAGCCCGTAATTAACCCTGAAATACACCGCGCGCCCAGGGCCAAAACTCGAAACACTAAAGCCTTGAATGCCAACCACCAAAAAGTCCTTTCGAAAGCCGCAGCTGCTCTCTAAAACAATACTACGGTTGATGATACAAATCCTGCATTACCTTAAGGACCCTAAACTATGGGAATTATGGCATATTCCTTGTTATGGGTAATGCAGGATTTACCTGTGGCCCCAAACCCTACAAAATAGTAGGTTATGACCCCTTAATTAGAGGGTCCAACCCTTAAAACGGTAGGTTTTTGGATCCACAGGTATACCCTAAACCCCAAAGCCCAAAACCNCTACAAAATAGTAGGTTATGACCCCTTAATTAGAGGGTCCAACCCTTAAAACGGTAGGTTTTTGGATCCACAGGTATACCCTAAACCCCAAAGCCCAAAACCCTACAATTCCCTTATAGGAACCCTAAACCCTATACCCTATCATCAGCCGTATGGTCCCCTTAGGGCCCCTCCCCCAATGCCAAACCGCCCCTTGGTGCCTCCTGGGCTCAGAGGGATCCGTGCTCCATCCTCCAAAAAACTTCTTAGGGGTTTAGGGGTTTAGGGGTTTAGGGTTTAGGGTTTAGGGTTTAGGGTTTAGGGGCTTAGGGGTTTAGGGTTTAGGGTTTAGGGTTTAGGGTTTAGGGGTTTAGGGGTTTAGAGGTTTAGGGAAAACTTCTGTGAAAGGGGGCTTTGGGGATTTCATTTACGTTTTAGGGTTTAGGGTTTGGGGTTTGGGTAGGGTTTTCGGCTTCGGGTTTTAGGGTTTAGGGTTTGGGGGTTGGGGTTTAGGGTTTAGGGTTTAGGGTTTAGAGAAATTCGAAGGCTCCCTTAACTGCTGTAAAGTCGTTTTAACGGTTCCTTTAAGGGTTATTTTAAGGATCCTTTAAAAATCCTACATAAGGGCTCCATCCTCCATAAAGATTTCTTTGAACAGGGTTTGGGGCTTGGGGTTTAGGGCTTTAGGCTTTAGGGTTTATGGTTAGGGGTTTAAGGGTTAAGGGTTTAGGGTTCAGCAGCTCCGGCGTAGACCTTGATGAAGGGTTTAGGGTTTAGGGTTAGGGCGTAGACCTTGACGAATTTAGGATGGGGACCTCAGATTCAGGGATCCGTTTTGCAGGGCTTCAGGACGCTAGGGGGCGATGGGAGACCTTACAGACTAATGACTAAGGGTCTGAATGCTATACGCTTCAGGGTTTGGGGTTTAGGGTTTAGGGGTTTGGGGTTTAGCCTTCGAGAATGTGGCTTATCCGTTTCGTAGGCGCTATACATTTCGGAGACGCACAAAGACAACTAGTTTTATGGCTTGGTCGCCTTCGTAGCCCGTAGTCTCCATGTTGGTTGTTATGCTTGGGTTAACCAGTTTTATGATTAGGATCCGATAAATGTGACACTGGTTAGGGTCCTACAAATGTAGCACTGGCTCAGCAAAAACTAAGACTACAACGGAGCCTTTAGGTACGGCGGAAGCATTGGACGGGCTGGGGGTTGCAGCCTTAGGATTTGGGGGCTTTGGTGGCTTACTATAGGGGCCTTAATAATTAGAATAGGGTGTTGGGGCCCATTCTACTATAATTATAGTAAGGACCCCCCAAAATAGTATAGGTAATTAATAAGGCCCCTATAAAATTACCTACAAGCTTACAGGCGCGGGGGGTGGGGTAGGGTGGAGAGGGGGGTGGGGGGAGACCTGCCGAGACCCTTTGTGTGCCAGTGTTCTGCTGAACATCACAAGGCCCCTAAACCGAAACCTCTAAACCTCTAAACCCCTCAACCATAAACCATTACCCCTAAACCCTGAACCCCCGAAACCCTAAACCCCCAACTGTCAGGGTTGTGCGGGTTCGGGGCTTGCTGCCCTGCGATAGACGATCTACAAGTCGACTAAAAGCCCTACCACAACGGTTTAGGGTTTAGGGGTCGTGTTAAGGATTTTTATACAATCTACCCTACAAAGGATCTAAAGTCAATGATATGGTTTCCTGCCTATGGAAACTTGAACTAAACTCCTTCACAAAAACCAGTTAACAGTTTAACCTACCAAAACCTACTTTCTTGTAGGGTCCCTGTTCATTCCATATTAGGGTCTATAGTAAGTAGAAACAAAACACTCTAGGCTATCGAAGTGAAGGTAACCCTGAACCCTATCGTAGACATCTGGGAGGATTGCGGGCCTCTTCACGTGAGAGCCCACGCTCTGTTTCTTCTCGGGTGAGTGTTTAGGAGTGAGGGTTCTGTTCCGGGCGCTTTGAAGGCTGCGAACTATCTTGCGCCTGGACGCATGACAAGCAGTGAGAAATGAGTGTTGGTGGCCAGCGTCAGCACCCCGCGCTTTGGCTGCTTGTGCGGATCCTAGTTTGCTACTGCTGCAAAACTTGGAGAAATGCCGCCAACCAAGTCTTCAGACCGAGAAGCAGAAACTTTTTTGCCACAGACTTGCTGCCTTGTTGCGGTGGGAGCATCTATTCGGGCGGCTGTAACGGCTTCCCCCAGCTCGCTTGCCCGGTTGCTAGCTACTCTTCAACTGCTCCTGCACAGCACTGCTGTCACCGCCAAACTGACCCCATGTCAGGATCCGTCACCAAGAAGGGCAGCAAAGGCACTCCGAGTGGCTTGGATCTGCCGCACATCCCGCAGCTGATCCTGCACGGCACTACTGTCGCCACCAAAGCTGGCAGACCCCCAACTAACGACCGATCCGTCACCAAGAATGGCAGCAAAGGCGCCAGCAGATGATTGTATCTGCAGTACGTTCTTCAGCCGCTGCTGCACAGCACTACTGTCACCTCCACGGCTAGGATGACCCCAGGTCAGGACAGAGCCGGTACAGCACGACTTTCAAGACCCCAGCCGGCACCACCCCAGGTCACGACGGATCCATCGTCAAGAATGGCAGCGAAAGCTTGTACAGAGGCTTGGATCTGTTGCACATTCTTCAGCTGATCCTGCACAGCACTACTGTCACCACCATCTGCAGCATCCCTCCAGTCACGACGGATCCATCGTCAAGAATGGCGGCAAAAGCCCTGCTAGTGGCTTGGATCCGCTGCACATTTTCCAGCTGATCCTGCACGGCGCTACTGTCACCACCGCATTCAGCACTGCCCCAGGTAACGACAGATCCATCGACAAGAATGGCAGCAAAAGCGCCGCGAGTGGCCTGGATCTGCTCCACATTCTTCAGCTGGTCCTGCCCCGAGCTACTGTCAGCACCAAGATCAGCACGACCCCAGGTAACGACAGATCCATCGTTAACAATGGCAGCAAAGGCTTGCCCAGAGGCTTGGATCTGCCGCACGTTCTTCAGCTGATCCTGCACAGCACTACTGTCACCACCACCTGCAGTATCCCCCCAGGTTACAACAGATGAATTTGCTAGAATGGCAGCAAAAGCAGCACCAGAGGCTTGGATTTGCTGCACATTCTTCAGCTGCTCCTGCACGGCACTACTGTCACCGCCATGGTCAGCACTACCCCACGTTACGACGGATCCATCGCCGAGAATGGCAGCAAAAGCAGCACAGGTGGATTGAATTTGAAGTCTGCGTATATGCAGGATCAGTGCGTCGCCGTTCTGAAGCTTGGAGGCGTCGACCGTCGAACATGCATCCAAAAAGCTCCCAGATGAGTCCACCAGACGCCCATTTGCGACTCCGAGCGCTAGCTGTGCGCGGCGTCCCAATGAATCCACCAGTTCATCCTTGTCTGCATTTACAGTCACTGTCCTTCCACTGAGCAGTCCGACTTCCACAGTCACCGACATTTTGCAAAATGACCCAGCGACTCCCCAACCCCTCAATTAATGATAATATACCTTGAACTATGGTTTAGGGTTTAGGGTTTATAGGCTGATCCATGCTCTGACTTAAGTCTCATTCCTAACTCTGAACCCTAATACTAAGACCAAACCCTAAACTCCAACTGTGCGCATGGGCCTGAAGGGCCCTCGCATCAGGCTCTACGTCGTACAGGGGTTTCTGGTTTAGGGGTTTAGGGTTTCGAGTTTAGGGGCTTAGGCTTTAGGGGTTTAGGGGGTTAGGGCTAAGGGGTTCAGGGTTTAGGGTTGATTAACGGTTTAGGGTGCACAATTACCCAGACCCCCCCCGGGAGGATGAAAAAGGTAGATCCCTCGAAGTAGACGCTGCCACCCTTTTAGTTCAAAGTCCCAAAACTAGGGGATCAAGCCTAGATCCTAAACCGGGGTCTAGGCCTTAGAGTTTACCTGGACCCCAAATAACCTTTTTTTATTCGTCCTTAAAAAGGTAGGTTATTTGGGGTTAAGGTAGGGTTTACAATGAACTCCTGAAAGTTGGAACGTGGATTTTGGATGATTGGTGCTAGGATCCCCCTATACTTCACCTGAAGGGCATGAAGGTAAGAATGTTCCAACTTTCTGGCTTCTACTATAGGGGTCTGGGGCACCAAGAGGCACGAACTTTTTGGCTTCTCACCTCAACCCTAAAGCAACGAAGTCCAAAGACCTACTACTTTTAGGACTTCTACCCTATACCCAGAGACTCCAATATCCCTTAATTGAGGAATATACCTTAAATTATAGTAGGATGCCGCATATGATTTAGGGAATATTCCTTAACTTAATTAAGGGATATTGGAGTCTGTGGGTAACTAAGGGGTCAGAACCTACTCTTCTGCAGGGTTTTGGATTACATGTACCCATAGGCCCCAAAGTAGTTCCGGTTTGGGATTACCTTATAGAATTTCTAAACCCTAAACCCTATATGAACCCCAAAAGGAACTACTTTGGGGCCTATGGGTAATCTTACAAAAACCTCACAGCTCTGAGCTTTAACGCAGCGAAGCCAATCTAAACCGCAACGATGGGTTTAGGGTTAAGGGTTTAGGGCTTAGGGCTTAGGTTTAGATAGAAATTTTACCATAAAACCTTTGCAAGAAAAGTCCAGCGCAGAATCCCAAAACCTTCTGCAAGAGCACTCTTAAAGGATCATCTGACTTAGTAAACTAGGGTTGCAAACAAGGTAACCACACTTACGACGACCACAACTCGAATTAAGGTACTTATAACTGTACTTCCTTTAAATCCTAGCTGTAGGCTCATACCCTACCCCTTTCTTAGGGTAGCTAGTTCATTAGTTAGGATCTGTTATATAGAAAAGTAGGTGGTTAGACCTTATATTTAAGGGGTCATTTATCTTCTATTTTGTGGGGTTTGGGGATACAGGCAGAACCCAAACACCAAAGTCGCTGAACCCCTGGGCCCTAGAACACAAGAGAAACGCGGCTGAGGGTTTATAGGGTTTACCTTCACCTTATAAATGCCATATTGGGTTTGTGATGCGGACCTCCGAAAAGGCAGGTCATGGTAGTTTCAGGTAGGGTTTAGGGAACTCTTCGAGAAGCATGGCTTCTCCTGGCCGTGGCCGAGGTGTTCGCAAGGTCGGCGGAGTCGCGAACCTTGGCGGAGCTACGGCCTTGTTGTTTGGGGTTTCTAAGGGTGCTAAATGAGCTTCAGAGAATTTCATAGGCTATTATGGGGTTTTTATGAGTTTTGACAGGTGTTTGAAAAGGTTTACCTGCTGGCCTTTTGGGGCTCAAGGATTCAGGGTTTAGGGATTAGGGTTTCGGGGAAGCCGGAAGCATAGGATTGTGGACTTGGCGTCTCAGGGGTTGGGTTCAGACTTCAGAATTTGGGGCTCGGTCGTGGGGTTGGGAGGCATTTTTGTTTTGGGTTTAGGGTTTAGGGTTCAGGGTTCAGGGTTTAGGGTTTAGGGTTTAGGGTTTTGCGTTTCTGTCGGAGGCTTAGCAAACCGGATGGCACATCGAATCAAGGGTGTCGTGTGCAGGCTCTGGTGTTTATTCGAAGTTGACCCGGGCGGAGACGGTAATGAGTGTGATGCGAGTGATAATAACCGATGATTGACAATCATACTGGTTGTTATTATATATACCGGTGAACTTTGAGATGCGGAATTCAGAGTCCAACCAAAATCCAACTGTCCATTTCAAGGCTGGCAGTTACAGTAAGTAAACCCAGAAAATGCAAGTCGAAAACTGGGTGGTTGTCAAAATTAGGGTCCCTTTTTGGGTACCCTAAATAATAGGTGCCGTTTATAATAGGGACCCAAAAAGGGACCATAATTTTGACAACCACCCAACTAAGTATAAACTAAAACTACTCGGATAAAGTTGGAAACATAAACCCCAAACCGCAACTCCCCAAACCCTGAAAAGAACCTCAGCCTCAAAACCTGTCCCTGCAGCCCTTCCTATAGTCTCCATTGCCGTTCTTTTTTGGTTAAACAGTTTTAAGACTGTTGGATCCAAACATATCCTAACCATACAACTACAACGGAAACTATAGGCCTTCAGAATCGGCACAGGGCCTGCGGGGTATACTATACCATACCTCTATAGCGAGACTATACGAGCATGTTACTAACGACAAGCTTCTGAAAGGAACTATGACGCCCTATCAGCCATGGTCTGACCTTGTGAAACCTTATCCACGGTTCCCAGACCTTCCAAAATCCCTTATTTAAGAATATACCTTAAGTCATATTAGGGATCCTATTATAATGTAAAGTATACTCCTTAGTTAAGGGATTTTGGAAGGTCTGGGCTTATCCACGGTTTAGCATTTAGGGACTATAGGGTTTAGGGCTATTCACCCAAACAGAAGCTAAACATCTTGAAACACAAGCCCAACAAGGACCGCTTTTGGCTCACAGCGTAAGCTCCGGGATATCTAAGGCAGCCAGCAAGATTCGAGCACAGTGCATTCCGCTGGCGTATTGAAGTTCTACAACTGGGATGAATATTTAGGCAACAACATCAAAGGAGTGATCGGAATGACAGTCGTAGCAAGCTGGAGACCCTAAACCCTAAACCCTAACAGTTAAACTGATGTTAACCGTAACAACACCACGGACAGCTGTAACCTGTTCTTTCTGGGAAACAACACACGGGGCAAGCCAGAATTTACGAAATCTGTTTGGACTTGACATTAAAGGGTTTAGGGTTTAGGGTTTAGGGTTTAGGGTTTTAAGATTACGGGAGCAAACCTGAAACTTTTCGACATGTCCACGCCGAGGTTGATGTGCCCGACGACTCTCGAATTAAGCAACGCCTGGTTTCAGGATAATGGGTAGTTCTACACACGCTTGTAATTACCCTAACTTGGGATGCTAACCAGGTATAGTTAGCACTACCTTACTTATAACTGCTACGGGATAACTTCGAATTCAAGTTTTGGGACTATATACGGGTTGTCTGGCTTGTTCTGGTTCAGGGTCTGCCCAGATTTCCCAAAGATCCTACATATTATTAATAACTAATGTTTGGGCAGGTAGTTCCCATAGACCCTAAACCCTAAACCCTATTCGGACTTTGTCCTTGGAACCAAACCTTGGGATCCAAAACCCTACCGTTTTAAGGGTTCTACCCTATAATTAAGGGGTCATAACCTACTATTTTGTAGGGTTTGGGGTCACAGGTAAGGGTCCATGTGCCCAGATAGTATATACCGTACCTATAGGGACTACTTGAAGGCCAAAGTATATACCATTTGAGTNGTCACAGGTAAGGGTCCATGTGCCCAGATAGTATATACCGTACCTATAGGGACTACTTGAAGGCCAAAGTATATACCATTTGAGTACATGGACCTTTAGGGAGATTGCCTTAACCCTGAAGACCTGAAGAGGACTTGTATATGGAACCAAACGCCTCCTAGAGACGCCTTCTGCCATTCGGCAAACTGGCGCGAGACGCGCAGGCGCGTGGCGGAAAAAAGGCGGCGTCAACTAAAGACAAGGTGCCTTAAGGTTTGGGTGTCTCCCTAAAGCCCTAAAACAAAAACAACTCACAGTTAGTCTTATAAGGATTCTGGTGATTCATGATTCCGGTTTCCATCTGCTCATGAGTTTGGGATGTAGGGTTTTAGGGTTTAGTTTACTAGGTTCCTGAGTAGCCACTTTATAATAAGGGTACCCTTTTTCCTACTTTTCGGTTTTAACAAGGCCCCAACCCTAAACCAAAGGCCCATGTTAAGCCCGAGCTCCCAAGGCACTCGCATGGGTCACGGGCCGAGAACAGTCCCAGCAAACTCTGGAGGGGGGGACCCTGAAACAAAAAAGGCAAAGGGTACTACTCGGGAACCCAGTATTTAGGGGTTTGGAGCTGAACCGAAGGACTGAGGACTGGCGCAAAACACAGCAGACTTGGACCTGGACGCAATGCATGCCACGCGCCGCCACTAAGCTAGCCGGGACTTTCCAACGTTAGATGCATGCAGTGCAGTGATGACCTCTGATACCGGGTGCATAGTCTGTTGGAGAAGATTGCTCAGTTGAAAGACTTACCTTGGAAAAGCCCCCATGTGAGCGACTTTAGCGCCAACACTCGTGGAGCCTGGTTCTCCACAAGTACCGCTGAACTGTCTCGCCGACACCTGTGCGACACCATGCTTAAACATAGAAGCGTTCAGCTTGGATCTCTGTTTTTCACCGAATCTTCTGATCCTAACATGCCCTGAGCCCGGTCTGGAACCTGAATAGTATAGTCCCACACTCCACACCGACAGGTGTAGATAGACGACAGAAGAAACACCGTACGACTGCTTCAATGAGTCTCGCAACACAGGGTTGTCAGTTCCAAGGCTTGACGGGGAGTTCAGTAGGAAGAAAGCAGATCCTGGCGTCGGCTAATACCGGCATTTCAAGGGATCTCAAAAGGCTTTGTTATGCTTTGTTGCTTCGCAAAAACAGTGTTTAGCGATACATGAGCAGAACAAGGCTGTGGGCACGGCGGTAATTATATGACTGGCAAAACTTGAAAGTTCGGAGCCGTAGTCGTAGTCGCAGTCGTCGTCGAAGTAGCAAGTGGTACGCAGTAAGCAGAAAATGGCAAGTAACATAGGAAGTACACAGTAGGTAGGCAGCCCTGGGTAGTGGATATGGTACGTAGTACGTAGGAGATAAGCAGGAAGCAGTAGGTAGTAGGTAGAGGGGAGAAACTTGCAGGTAGGGAAGTAGGTAGTAGGCCGTCGACAGTTGGGAGTAGCAGAACTAGTAGTAGTGGTAGGAGTATTGGTGGTGCGGGGTCGTCATGTGTATACACATATATATATATATGATACAGATATGTAGACAGAGAGACAGGGAGACTGTGTGTGCGTGTGTCAGTGAGGGAGAGGGAGAGAGAGCGAGAGAGAGAAAAAAAAAGACAAAGAGAGAAAGAGAGAAGAAAGAAACAGCAGCAGCAGCAGCAGCAGTAGCAGCAGCATAACCAGCAGCAGCAGCTATTCCTGCCGTCTTTGCCGTAAGCAAACTAGCAGTAGAGGCCGCTGTTTTCGCGAGCATGCTTGCTGCCCTTGTCCTTCTCCTGCTCAGTTGGTGTTTTGCTGTCTTTCCATGCTTGAGCGGTCTTAGCAATCTGCTTGCAGAGGGCTTATGGGGTTTTACAGTATGGGTCGCTCCTAAACCCTCTCAGCCGTGAACCCTAATCTCTGGATTCTCAAGATTTCGGATGTCGGAAACTGGGCTGTTCTTGGAGGGCCATTTAAATCAGAACTTGTGCTCCTTCTGAAGAGTACAAAGGGTAGTTTAAGGTAATTTTAGAAGACTGCTTAGGAATCATGAATGCTCGTGCTTCTGAAGCGCGACTCTCACAGAGCGGATGCCTCGACCTATGCAGAATTCTGTTTGTTTAGAGATGGTTTCGGATGTGAAGCTGAGGTCCACGCTTCCGGGGCCAGGGTTTGAGTCGACAGCCTGGCCGCCTGAACCCTTAGCATAAGGGCCCCTTAGCAGCAGAATATCTTGGGCTTTGGAATATGTTGTTGTATAGTATAAGGAACGCCACAGAATATTCTTGGTAGGCTTCAAAATTATACCCTAGCCATGGCTTCGCATCCAGGACCCAGAGCAGTGTGGTCCTCCTTTCGGTCCCAGCGCTCTGCTTGCTGCTGATGCGAATTATCAATTACATACCTGTTGCAGGGAGATGTCAGCGCCATAAAGACTAAAAGCGAATTGGGCCCATTATACTATAATCATAATAAGGAACCCCCAACATAGTATTGGTATTTATTTAGGCCCCTATATTAAACCTTATAGCAGGAAGCCTTGAAAGGAGCCCTGTGCAACTTAGGGCTCTCAGGGCCCTGAACCCCGAAGTCGCGTCTTCCGTGCCGCCTTGATCCAACTTTGGCAGCCGCTGATCCGCTTTCCTGTGCTCCGATGGAAGGCCCCGGCAGAACTTCTAGGTTCTCCTTAACGGTTTAATTTATTAGGCCCCAGTCCCAGGTACAATGCGACCCTAAACTCCTTCACCTCCAGTTGAAAGTTTAAGGTTCTTTCAAGGATTGTAAGTAGCCTAAGGGTTTCGGGTTTCTGTTTTTGGGTTCAGGGTTCAGGAGTGCCCTATGACTAGCTGAATTAAACCAACTCTAAACTCGCCCCGGAAGCCTCCGTGGCAGCTTATGGTTTTCGTCTGCCCATAGGCCCCAAAGTAGTTCCTTTTTGGGGTTCATATATAGAGTTCTATAAGGTAATACCAAAAAGGAACTACTTTGGGGCCTATGGGTAGAGACCTGACAGGTTTCGTGTACCGAGTGTACTCGCCGTGGTGACTATGCGCAAAATACTGATGTTCGGGTTCAGGAAATTGGAGACAAGCGACTGCTTCATCATGCGGCGCTGCTCCGCGTAGTCCAGCACCTCGGATCGTAACCCCTACCCATAACTTGCGACAAAGCATCGAAAAGACGACGAGAAGCTGCAGTTTCTTAAAGAGGCCATTTGGAGTTCTGGTTAGGCTGCAGAGCGGTAGGCTGCTTTGAAGCACTATATTACTGAACCGAAGCCTGCATTAAAAAAACGGAGACCCCAAACGGCCCAAACTTTCAGACCCAACCCTCCATAATCGATTCAAGTCTACGATCAGCTTATTTGCGGGATTTTTCTTGTCATCACCGAGTCCCCTTTTTATGGAAAGCTTTAAGTCCCAAAAGCAGCAACCCGGAAACTCTTACGATCCATCCTGGAGCAGCCTGGCACTCGACCATGTGAACTCTCAATACCCAAAGTGATAACACGCTGCGACTCAACCTCTACCCCAACCTTATTAAAACCCTAAACCCTACACCCTAAACCTTAAACCCTAAACCCCAAACCTAAACCCGAAGTTCAGCTTCGCGTCCGTGCTTCGGGCAGTGGCCGCCAGAAGCGCATCATTGGCCTCTATGTCGCCCGGCCCAGTGTAGGGATGCTTTCGTACCCGAAGGCTCCAGGTACCCATATAGTGTATACTTCAGCCTTAAAGTACCTATATAGGGACCCCTTTAAGGCTTAAGTATCTACTAAAAGTACATGGAGCCTTTGGGGTAGGGTTGTAGGGTGTCCCTGCGACCCCAAACCCTGCAAGATGGCAGGTGATGACGCCTTAATGATGGGAGCGTAGAACCCTTGAACTGGACTTTGAAGTAACCACGGAGAAAAAAGTATAGACTTTTATTTCATAATGGTTCCTTAAAGGAACAGGTACCCCAAAAAAAAGTATTCAAGTATGGTACTCCAGAACCCAGATGAGCGTGTCTGTATCACCCTAACCCTAAACCCTAAACCCTAAACCCTAAACCCTAAAGCCTAAAGCCTAAACCCTAAACCCTAAACCCAGTAAAACTGTGGGCCTTTGGATCCCCCAGGTAGGGTTTTAGCGTTTAGCAATGGTTTTGGGAACCGGCGGCCTCAGTGTCAAATGCAACTGCCCGGGTTTAGGGGTTTAGGGGTTTAGGGTTTAGGGTTTCGGGATTAGGGTTTAGGGTTTAGGGTTGGGGTTTTATGGTTTGGGGATTAGGGCTTACCTGTGACTCCAAACCCTACAAAATAGCAGGTTATGACCCCTTAATTAGAGGGTCGAACCCTTAAAACGGTAGGGTTTTGGATCCCCAGGTAAAGCCTAAAACCTGGGAATAATTCTTATAGAGTCTAAGCCCGGAACACTGAAATCTAAACTGCCCTAAACCCTAAACCCTAAAACCCTACACCCTTTAAGGTACCTGAACCCTGCCGCCTGAACACCAGCACCGCCCGCCTGCGTATCCAGCTGCTCAGCTGACAGCATCCTGGTCGGATATCGGAAGATACCGTAAACCCTATACCCTAGGGTTTAGGGTTTCGGTTCCTTTAAAGGGATCCATACTGGTTCCTATAAGGGAGCTATAGGGTTTTGGGTTTTAGGGTTTAGGGCTTACCCGGGAATCCAAAAACCTACTGTTTTTAAGGGTTCGACCCTCTAACTAATAGTCATAACCTACTACATTGCAGGGTTTGGGGTCACAGATAAACCCTGAAATCCCAGACACTAAACCGCGGAACCCTCTAACTGCTATAATGCCGTTGAAGGCCCTAAACCCTAAACCCAAACCCCTAAACTTATATAGATCCCGTAAAGGAACCCTTAAGGAACCCTAATCCTTACCCTAAACCCCTACAAACTACTGTGAATGTTGTGTAAGGAACCGCAGGACTGGTGCAAGCACATGTTGAGGCTCATAGATAGTGCCTTCTGAGGGTTCGGGGCCCCCAGGAAGCCATGGTTCGGGGTTTAGGGGTTAAGGGTTTAAGGGTTAAGGGTTAAGGGTTTAGGGTTTAGGGTTGCTTGGAGGCCCTTTTGACTTAGTAAGTCTACTTAGTATCCCCTAGAAACCCTATTATAATCCCCCATAACCCACCTTACTAACCCTACTTACTAAGTCAAAAGGGCCTCCAAGTAATGTAGGGCCCTCAAAAAATAGAGAAGGGGTTCCTTGAAAAAGGGCTCCTTTAAAAGGGGTCTATAAGGACTACTACGAGGGGTATTATGGGGGTTTAGAAAAGGGGCCCAAAAAATTAGAATACGGTTTTTGGGCCCATTTTTCCATAATCATGATAAGGAAACCTACAACATAGGTTAGGTAATTCTTTAGGCCCCATATAGTAGGGCACCAGCACTGCTACTACGACGACAACGACGACGACTGCCTGTACGATCACTTCCAAATACATGAAGCAACAACACAGCTAATTAGAAGCAGCCTTGCGTTTCTGCAGAATTTCTGCGGACTGGCAACGTGCAGCTGGTCGTAGCTGCGTCGAGTAGGCACTTTCGCGTTTCGAAAAGCCTTCGGCAGGTTTAGAATTTGGCCCTAAACACCTTTGGGCTTAGGGTTTAGCGGGCCGGGGATTTAGGATTCTTCGGGGGAGTTTTTTTAGGCTACACTTCAGGCTTTCCAGGCTGTCACAGGCCTGGTTGGATTGTATCTCGGTTATGACTTCAGGGCATAGACCTCAGTGTTTCGGTGCTGCCGATTTGCCCTTGGAAGGGTTGAGTGGTTGATGGGCTTGTTCGTGATGATCGGGGCCTAGGTATACCTGGACCCCTCAGAACCTACCTTTTTAGGGTTCCTGCTTATGAATTCTTTATATAAGTCCTTAAAAAGGTAGGGTTTTTGGGGGATAAGGTACGTCATAGAGTTTCAGAGTGGGGGGGCTTCGGGTCAAAGGGTTGAGGCTTTTATGGAGTTAAGGCAGTTAAGGGATCGGGGGTTGAAGGCTGTCCCGTGCAAAGTTCAAGCTTTTGGGCTTAACATTCCAGGATTTAGGAGTTCGGAGCTGTGAAGTCTAGGGATTGAGGCTCCATGAGTTTAGGGATCTAGGACCTTAAGGTATGCTGGAGGGCTTTGAGGTTGAGTTTTAGAGGCCATCGGACTCCAGACAATGCCTCTAGACCCACTGCTTTCCCTAGCACTACTAGTGCAATCTAATCCGTGAGGTTTGCGGCCTAGAGTCAGGCTGCCGCCTTTCGACTGCTGAACCCTGAACCCGGCTGCTTAACCCTAAGGCTCCATGTACCCATATAGTACATACTTAGGCCTTAAAGTACCTTAATAGGGACCCCTTTAAGGCTTAAGTATCTATTATAAAGGACATGGAGCCTTTGGGTAAGCCCTGAAGCCAAAACTTCCCACAATTGTCAACCCAGAGCCCTAGGCCTTGCCGTGTGCACCCTAAAACTGAAACCTCGAACCCTTCATTCGGCTGATGGACAAAATCCTGCATGACCTTAAGGACTCTAAACTATGGGAATTATGGCATATTCCTTATAATGGGTAATGCAGGATTTTGTCCATCAACAGTTAGACAAAGAAACAAATGCAAAACCCATATGGGAGTTTCCGAAAATTAGGGGTGCCCCATTTTGGGGTCCTTATAATAAGGATCCTACTATTTAGGGTACTATATTAGGGTCCCCTATTTTCCGAAACTCCCATATGAGACGCCACAAGACCCGTGTAAGAACGATTGCAACCGTCCAAAGAGGAAGACAGTCTATACGAAACCCTAAACTCCAAAACCCAAACCTATCTTCCAGTCCCGCCCCCGCCCAAGAAAAGAAACAACCACGAAAACCTAAATCCTAAACTCTAAACCCTAAGTAAAATCTGAAACCCTAAACCCTCAACCCTCACCCTTACGGTTTAGGGTTTAGGGTTCACGGTTTAGGGTTTAGGGTTTAGGGTTCAGGGTTTAGGGTTTAGGGTTAACCCTAAACCCTTCGGAAAAAAGTCTACAAACACCACTCCTCGGCTTGAGCGCCGGTTGCTTGCGGACCGGTCCCTGGGTTTCTGGCGCTTTTGCAAGGGCTTAAGGTTTAGTTTTTGTCTTTTTCCGTCTGCTGGCGAAAGGCCTCGTTGAGGCGAGCTCCAACCCTTCTACTCCTTCTTGTACTGTTCAGGGTTTAGAGCTTAGGGTTTAGGGCTCAGGGCTTATTATAGGGTTCAGAGTTTAGGCTTTGGGGTTTTGGGTTTAGGGTGTACTTGGACGTTCATGGGACTTACTAACCTTACAGTTAAAAGTACCTCAACTGGGGTTACAACTAATTATAATTAGAAGGGCTTTGTAAGGATCTCCCTAACCCACCAAAAACCTACTTTTTGTAGGGTAACTATTAGTAAAAATCTACATGGGGGTTTATAATAAGAACCTGCAAATCAAGGTGGGTTTTGGTAGGATTTAGTTTCGTTTATGGGTATTACGAGGTTTCGGAGAGCTTAAGGGCTGGAAAAGGGTTTTATAGGGCTGTTACAGGGTTTTACGGGCCCATCTACAGGGTTGTATGTGGTGTGCTTTTATAGCGGTGGTCTTAGCCCTTAAATCCTGGACAAACTTCTAAAAACCCACAGGCAAATTGAACCCTAAATCCCATACAAAGCCCTGAAGCCCTATGCCCAAACCCTATAAATCCTATATCAAACCATACCTGTAGCCCCAAACTAGTAGGTTATGACCCCTTAGTTACAGGGACTAACCCCTAAAACAATAGGTTTTTGGATCCCTAGGTAAATCCTAAACCCTAAACCCAAAACTCTACATATCCCGTATAGGAAACCTTAAACGGAAACCTTATAGATCCCTTCAAAGGAGCCACTTTTTTCCTATATCACCCCTAAACCCTAAACCCTATCAAACCAGAAGGCCTGTATCGAAAGCCCTAGCCCAGCCACACCAACTCTCGGCGCTGCGTACCCGAGAGGCCGCCAAGGCCTGGAAGGGAACATAGAAATCCTACAGGGTTTAGGGTTTAGGGGTTTAGGGGTTTAGGGGTTTGGGGGTTTAGGGGTTTAGGGGTTTAGGGTTTAGGGGTTTAGGGTTTAGGGGTTTAGGGGTTTAGGGTTTGGGGGTTTAGGGGTTTAGGGTTTAGGGGTTTAGGGGTTTAGGGGTTTAGGGTTTAGGGGTTTAGGGGTTTAGGGTTTAGGGTTTAGGGTTTAGGGGTTTAGGATAGGTCCTACTTCGGGGGAGGGGGGGTCCTTATTATGATTATAGTATAATGGGCCCCTAATCGCCCTAATCATTAAGGGCCCTATATTNGGGGGGGGGGGGGGTCCTTATTATGATTATAGTATAATGGGCCCCTAATCGCCCTAATCATTAAGGGCCCTATATTACAAGGTCCTCCAAGGTTTGGGTTTTAGGGCTTAGGGTTTACATGAACCCTACACGGTTTAGAGTTTATAGAGCTTGAGGTTTAGAGTGTAAAGTTTAGAGCAAAGGGTTTTTCAGTTTTACTTTAAGCGTTCCCTTCAGAGTGCTTCAAGGGCCCAAGAAAAACATGTTGTAGGGGTTCAGGGTTTAAGGTTTTAAGTAACTAACGGTAACTAACCTTCAGGATCCCTGATATGATTTAAGGTGTATTCATTGATAAAAGGATACTGGAGTTTCTGGAGATTTTGCAGGGTGAGCAGCTTCTTCTCGGAACTCTTCAAAACCCCTTGGTCATCTTTCTGAGGCTTGCCGGGGAGTTGAGGGCTTAGGGTTTAGGGTTTAGGGGTTTAGGGGTTTAGGGGTTTAGGGTTCAGAGGTTTAGGGTTTAAGGTTTAGGGTTGGGGGTTCAGGGTCTGTGGTTGAGGGTCGAGGTGTCCAGTGTTCTCTGGGCTTAGGGTGTCTATTCCTGTCTTTAGAGTTTTGCTTGGCACCCGATCCGTTGCAGGCTTTGACACAGTGTAGCTAGTTGCTGAGTGCCCTGGCCCCAGGTCACGCTTAGCCTGCTTTGTGCTGCTATCACATGCTCCTGAATCCTAAGCCCTAAGCCCTAAACCCGAAACCGTCAACCCTGTTCTTGTTTGTTTAATTGAAAGTCATCCGCTGACTTCGGGACGGTTATGGATGTAGATTCAATGGCACTGTTCATGTCTTTCATGGTTTCTTCTCACTACACCCTAAACCCCAAACCCTCATTAAACCCCTAAACCCTAAATCGGAACCCTATAAAGCCTAGAACCCCTGAAGCCCTAATGATATCGCAAGTCCGACCTGTCTTATGCGTGCTATCGCAAGTAACTGCAACTTCCAGAGGTGCAGCAGCGGTAGCAGTAGAAGTAGGAGCTAACGGGCAATGGAGTCGCCGTGCTTCTAGTAGTTCTAGTAGTAGTAGTAGTAGTAGCAGCAGCAGCAGGAGGAGTAGTAGTAGTAGCAGTAGTAATAATAATAATACTAGTAGTAGTAATAGTAGTAGTGATAGTAGTAGAAATCGCAATAGTAGTAGTAGCAGTAGTAGTAGTAGTAGTAGTAGTAGAAGTAGTAGTAGTAGTAGTAGTAGTAGGAGTAGGAGGAGGAATCGGAGTAAGAGTAGCAGTAGCAGTAGCAGGAGCAGGAGTAGGAGCAGCAGCAGGAGCCATAGCAGCAGCTGTAGCAGTAGCAGCAGCAGTAGCAGTAGTTGTTGCTGTTGCTGTTGCTGCTGCTGATGTGCTTGCTTTGCAGGAATACGAGCAAGAGCAGGAATAGGACCAGGACTAGGAGATTACTGATTCAGGGGGCCACGGAATCTCGACAGAATCCGAGGTCAGCACCGCAACGGGGGCAGCATTTGTCCGGCCGCAGGCATTATCTGCAGGGTAGACTCATACAGTTTAGGGCATAATGACTCCGACGTATTCTTGCTTCCAGCCCCAGTTAGGGTATTTACAACAGTACTTACTAAGTCCCACGAGCCTCCAAGTATACGAAGCCCTCCACAGACTCCGAGCTTAAGGTACAGCTATTATAGTGCAGTGGCCTTACCAATCAGAATAGGGTTTTGTGGTCTATTGAGTTTATTGTACCATTTGGGAGTTTCCGAAAATTAGGGGTACCTTATTTGGGATCCTTATAATAAGGATCCTACTATTTAGGGTACTATATTAGGGTCCCCTATTTTCGGAAACTCCCACTTCTAGACCACCCATAGAGATCCCTTAGAGGAGCCCTGCACCCCAAACCCTAAACCCCAGACCAAAAAAACCTCAAACCCTAACACCCTGAACATAGAGATCCCTTCAAGCCCCCTATTTTCGGAAACTCCCAGTTTAGAGTTTGGGGGCTCAGGGGTTGCATTTACGCCGCTCAGGCTTGCAGGGGAAGAACATAGCCAGAGCCTAAACCCCTAAACCCCTAAACCCTAAACTCCTAAACCCTAAACCCTAAACCCCTAAACCCTAAACCCTAAACCCTAAACCCCTAAACCCTAAACAATCGGTCTTCAGCCGAGTATGTTATCCAAACTCAAACCACAGGCTCTCAACACGATACGCACACCCGTAAAACCGTAAACCGTCAAGATCAAACCCTAGTTTCACAACCGCGAAGACAAAAACAAGGCACTGTCGGGCAGGGTAACTTGTCGTACTTTCTGGAAAGTATTGATAATATGCTCTAGGGAAACAATAAGACCTAAACCGAACACCGTGGGGAACACTCGATTGTGCCTGTGCCTGAAGTCAGCTTCAAAACTCTCAACCCCACTACACATAACCTTCGAGACCCTTATAGCCCCTTCATCCCAAAGTATACATGGCCCCTTAATTAAAGCGTAGGACTCTCAAAATAGCAGGTTTGTCGAGCCAAGGGAACTTTAGTTCTCAAGCCAACTACAAGTTTTAAGAAAGAGCACCGCTCAAGCCTGAGCGAAACCATCGGTTTTGGCTGCTACATCCACCTTGGATGCGACACTGCAGCACTCGATTACCTTGTTTAAAAAAGCTATCGGCATGCCGAGTAATGCCAGGCGTTGGGATGCAAAATGCCACATTCGGGTGTAAAGACAAAAACCTGAACTCTAATTAATGCAAACCCCGAAGCCCTAAACCTCACAACTAAACCCGAGAAACCCTAAAGGTTTAAACACTACGCCTTAAACTTAAACCCTCAAACCCTAAACCCAAACCACCTTGATCTTTCATGAAGCAAGGAAACAAACACCGCGAGCTTCAGATTCTAGGGCTTGGTTCAGAAGGGTTCCCTGAGGGTTCCAACCAGGGATCTAGAGGGTTTAGGGTTCAGGATTTAGGGCAAGGGATAAGGGCTCAGGGTGTTGGATTAAGGAGTCCTTAATCCAACACCCTAAGCATCAAGGATTTAAGGTGTCGTGCTTGGCATGTGGGGTTTAGGGTCATTTAGGGTTTCTGCTTGTGGTAACTCGGGATCTACCAGGCTTGAAGACTTGAGCAAGGTTGGTAAACCCTAAACTCTAAACTCCCCAGGAGGGTTTCGAACTATAACTTTTCATGGATGCCCGGGCCCCAAGCCCTAAAGCCTTAAATTGGAAGTTCTAGACACTCCCAACCCGTTAGGCTCTAAGGACTCATATTTTATGGCCTTTGGGCCCGAAGACCATGCTATATACGGCTTTTGGGTTATTTTGAGCCTCAGGGAACGGAAAAGAAAGAAAGCATCATGTACAGCAGAGCAACGCAAAAAAGGCGTATTAACATTCCATGCCACAACTAGGGTTGCCAATACTGTGCCTATACTTATGGGTACTTATAGCGCCAATGAAGCTACTTACTGCATCCCAAGACCCTCCAAGTAGGGAAGGTCAATCCTTGACTTCGTTTCGGGTAAGACTAAGCCCAGCATCCCAAACTCTGAGCTCTAAACCCTATCTCTGAATCCTAAGATCCAGAGCAAACACTGCAATTCATATCAAAAACCGTTAAAAAACCCAAACCCTCAAGCCTTAGACCGAAAAAACCCTAAACCTTGAAGCCTAAAGTGTTAAACCCTAAAGCCTAAAGCCTTAAACCCTGAACCCTAAACCCTGAAGCCTTAAACCCTGAACCAAGGACTTATAAACCCTAAACCTTAGGCAGACGAACCACAGACGAAAGACAAAGTCTTTGCAGCTGTACTGCCAGGCAAAAAACGCCAGGTACAGGAGTTAGGGTTTTGGGGTTTAGGATTTAGAGTTTAGGAGTTTGGGGTTTAGGGTTACAGGGGTTTAAGGGTTAGGGTTTAGGGTTTAGGGTGTAGCTCACTGGCCCAAAACCCAAGGAAATAAAAGTGTAAACTTTCAGGATCGACCACCTTATAAGAACCCCAGAAAGTTGAAAAGTTGAGCCTACAGCCAATAAGGTAGGAGCTAGGAGTCGGCGCTTTGAGTTTAGACATTGGGGATTGTGGTTAGGTTATTCTGGGGATCCAAAATCCTATACTGTTTTAGGGGTTAGATTCTCTGATTAAGGGGTCATAACCTACTATTTTGTAGGCTTTGGGGATACGGGCCTGGCTTGGCTACGACGTTAGGCTGCTGGGTCTGCACGACGAACCTTCTTACTTCAGAGGGCTGTATAATTAATGAGACTAGGGCTTTCGCGGAAAATGAAAGCACTATCCGTTGTCATAACTCTCGCAACCCCCCAACAAGCATCGACGGTAGAAGAAGTGCCGAAAATTGAATCTCTAGAAGATGTCCCTTGTCTATAGGTTGCTAAACCTACACTCTAAAGCCGAAAGCCGAAACTCTAAACATCCCTAAACCCTAATCCAAGCCCCAAACCCCAAAGCACCTAACTTGCGCACAAGTTGCACAGCCCCTTTGGAGTGGTGGCTGCAGGGTTTACGGTTTAGGGTCAGAGTGGTGTAGACGGTGTAGAACATGGAAGCAGTTGGGATTTCAGTCGCTTCTCCGCAGCACCAGTAAAACAATAACCTGCTCCTTTCGTAGCGTCCTAACGCTAGCTGACCTAATCTAGTAGCCTCAAACACTAGAACCATGCGATTCCTTGGGGCTCACTTCCAAGTATTACAATGCACAAATTATTAGCCTAGGCCCCCCAGCTACCCTGTCGTGCAGCCCAAAACTACCTCTTTTTGAGCAATCAGAGAGCCCTCTGAAGGGTATGTAGTTGGATTGTCCCAGCTCCGAGCCATCTCCACCATAGCTGCTGTCTGCTCGCCGCAACCGACCTCCTCATCCCCCCAACGATTCATGTTGGGGGTCGGAGGGGAGGGTGGGGCGTGGGCGTACGAGGGCAGCGGGGCAGCTCCAGCATTTCGACGCCAGGAAGGACCTACAGCATTGCCAACAACAGGTCGTCACATGCTAGCCGTAGCCGATGTAGCCGCCGAGGACGATCTGGCACCCGTGAGCATTCTCCCAGTAGACATATGAACCAGGGAGGATCTCGGCAAACCCTTCGTCGTCTTCTTGGGCGGAGTGCTCATTGGCCCATCCTACGTCGTCTCATCTCTGGCATCGTCCGGGCCTCCGGTACTCGTGAGCCACGCTCCTGCCTGACCCGGCTAACGATAGCTTCCAGGTCTGCTTGCATTAAGCCCATCATGTAGAAACCTTTATGATTAGAACAGGGGTTTGGGGGTATATTATGCTATAAATATAATAAGGAACCCCCACAATAGTATAGGTAATTATTGAGGCCCCTTGACTATCTTACGCCCTAAACCCTAAACCTTAAACCCCTAAACCCAAAACCCCTAAATCCTAGGTCCTAGACCCTATAAACCCCTAAACCCCTTAGGTAAGAGGAACCCTTAAGCTGGACGGGAAGCCCATACACTGCCCTAGAGAGTTGGCCACGACCTCGAAAGCCTCCGGGGACTGGTCCATGACGGTTTCGATCACCGTACTGTAAGCGGGTTCGTTGATGAACCCTGGCATCTAGGATTCAGGGTTTAGGGTTCAAGGTTTAGGGTCTAGGGTTCAGGGTTCAGGGTTTAGGGTTCAGGGTTTAGGGTTGAGGGTTTGATCTTCGTGTTCCGATTCGGCAGTTGCAGTCCTCCTTATAGGAGCCCTTCTAATCATGTGAATCCTCTAAACGGTTGAGGGTTTGGGGTTTCGGGTTAAAGGACCCTTGCCTAATAATTACCTCTACTGTTTTTTTTTTTTTTTTGGGCGGGGGTCCTCATCAAAAATACCCCCAAACCCTAGTATTAAGGCCCCTGTATCAAGCACTAACACCTCTGCAGCCGAGGCTCTTGTTGCCGGCGGGCTGCCATGCTCGCACAAGGCAGGGTGAGACGAGAGAGACTCGCTTGGAGCTTGGGGGTGTGGTGTGAAGATAGTTTAAATGGTTTGGCTCCTTCAAGGGTCTCAATAGGCTCTAGGGGTTTACGGGTTTTGGTTCGCGGCTTAGGGCTTAGCAGCTGTCGGGGTTAAGGGTGTTAAAGGCGTCAGGGTTCTCTAAAGCGCTTGATGAGGGAGAATAGAAGGCAGTTAGGTCGAAGACAGATCGACGACGACTGCCGATACAAATGTGGAGCCTCAAACTGATGTAAACCTAACAGTACCTTACTACATTCTCTAAAACCCGAGGCCTTGAATCAGCAGCCATATCTCGGACATTCTCAAACAGCAGAAATGCCATTCTAGACCGTGTTTCGGATGTAGGGTTTAGGGCTTACGGATGGACATACGACCAAGCAAGACTTCACCTGCGCAGTTTGAGACCAAAAATGCAGAGGCAGTTGATACCGGACCCGAAACCCGAAATAACGCGACGCAGACTCCTAACCCGAAATGGAATTCAGCCCCGAATAAGCCCTCGAACCCAGATCCTTACTCACCTGAATACGAGAACCCCTACACCCTAAGACGGACACGAGTGCTCGTCAGGGCCTTCACACGGGTCCTGGTGACCGTTCAAGGTGGAATTGTAACAGCAGCACACACCGCGTCACATCATAGCATCGGGCTGCTTCAGGCTGGAAGCACCAACCAAAGCAGAATACAGTATACCTATGACCCCAAACCTTACAGAATAGTAGGTTACGACCCCTTAATTAAAGGGTCTAACCCCTAAGACAGTAGGTTTTCGGATTCCCAGGTAAGTATACTTCTCAATCTGGTTCCGGGAACTCGCGCCCTGTCAAGCCCTCGAAAGCAGCCCCAGCCAAAAACCCGAAACTTGAAGCCTGAACCGAAAACCTTTATCCCGATGGCAATGAACCCAATAAAACTTTGGGTCACCTGTACCCAGACCCCCAGAAGTAGGTAAAATAATGGCCCAAAACGTTGCGGTCCAGGTAATAGAGGGGTCGGAATAGTAGTTCTGAATTATGTAATAGTATCCCGTGGAAGTGTCCAGGCAATATGGGCGTCGGAATAAATTTGCACGAGATTCCTCCGGCAGTCCCTGGATAAGTATACTATGACCCCGACCGCAAAATCCTGGGCCCCACTATGACACCCACTGAAAACCCGAGTCAAAAACAAGCAATACCCACCTGCTCTAAGTATTAAAGCCCCACAAACCCGTGGAGAAAAAACTACGACACCATGGCTAACTCCATAAAGACTGTAAAACCATATAAACCTCTAGTCTTGTTCATACTTGGCTGACTATGAACCCCTCCTAAAAGTTAAACTTTTAGCCCACATATTAGGGTTCATATAGACACCCAAAAAAATTAAAGCCCTAAGAGCCAACCAGAAGAACTCCAACTATCCTAATCCTAAACCCTATAGATCCTTTATAGATCCCTTAAAGGAACCCTTAAGGATCCCTTTAAAGAGCCAACCAGAAGAACGCTACCAGCCCTGAGCCAACCCACCAAGGGTCCCCACGAAGCTGGTGAAGACCACCAGGCTACCGCCTAGCAAAGTTAGGGTTTAGGGTTTAGGGTTTAGGGTTTAGGGGTTTAGGGTTTAGGGTTTAGGTGCTCCAGCGTTCCTCTAAAGGTCCGAGTAGGGAATCAAGTGTTTCAGATGCTTACCTGTGACCCCAAACCCTACAAAATAGTAGGTTATGACCCCTTCATTAGAGGTCGAACCCTTAAAACGGTAGGGTTTTTGGATCCGCAGGTATCTTCATACAAACCTTCGACAGGATTTAGGCTTCAGGGCTTGGTGGTTCCCTAAACCCTAAACCCCTAAACCCTAAACTAGGCTCTACGATGACTCTAGAAGGATGTTATAAGTGCTTAAGGGTTTTGGGGCTCCCCGAACTTACCCCCTCACGGTTTAGGGTTTAGGGCTTAGGGAAAACATTTGGGTTTAACAAGGGCTTAGGGGTTGTTTATAAGGGTTTAAGGCTTTAGGGCTTTAGGATTTTGGTGTTTTAGGGTTGAGGGTTTAGGGAGTTCATTAAAGTTGAGGGTTAGGGCTTGAAGAGTTTAGGGTTTAGAGCTGAAAAAGAACAAGGCCAGATATTTCGGTGAAAACTGCAAGAAATCCTGATGATGCCCCTAAAACAGGGGATCAGCCGCAAACCCCATCCAAATGGATACAGTTCAAGATCCCTTAGTACTCCTCCAACTCGAGTTACAAGAAATGAAACGCTGAACCCCAAACAACCCTCAACCATAACACGCTAAGCCCTGAATCCATAAATAAACAAATCGCCAAAATCCTTGTTGTACTATTCTAGAGCTCTGATGATCGATTTATGGAGCCCCTATAGCAATGAACCTATCCCGAACTTAGACCCCTAGCAAAAATTATAAGTTTAGCTGTTTCTTACGGATTGTAACAACCAAAGATTAAAAATTTTATTTCTATTTTCCCCTAATGAACCCCAAGAATCACGCACACCATGTTGTTTTCGGCCGGGCTCAGGTGACAAAGGACAGATCCTTGGCTGACTTCTGAACCGCTCCTAGAAGTTCAACTTTTAGCATCCTTATTATAGTTCATATAGAAACCCCAAAAGGCAAAGTCCTAAGAGCTAACTTACTACCCCAATAAGCCACAGAAATAAACGGTTAAACTTTCCGATTCCTACTAAACTATAAGAACCCCAAAAAGTTCAAAGGGTAGGTATTGGGGATCTAAGAAACCCAACAGGGCAATAAGAGCCAACCAGAAGAACGCCAAGGATCAGCAGCATCGTGAGCTGTTGGAGGAAGCAGTCCATACTCCTCCAGGGCTAGAACCTTTAAAGAGTTCTTTTAAGGGATCTCTAGGGCTTCCTTTAAGGGTTCCTTCAAGGGATCTATATGGGTGAGGCTTCGGGGCTTTAGGGGTGTAAGGTTCAGGGCTTTGTTTAGGGTTTTGGGTTTAGGGATTAGGGCTTAGGGTTCAGGGGTTTAGGGTTTAGGCTTCGGGGCTTTAGGGATGCAAGGTTCAGGGTTTAGGGTTTTCGGAGCTGTTGGGATTAAGGCAAGAACCCGAAATGGGACCCCACACAACTTATAAAAGCCTATACAGGCCCTCTGACACCCGATAGGACCCATATAAAACGGTGGAGCTGGACCCCTGAACGTAGACCTTAAAATTCCCCAGTCCTACGCCCTCGAGCTCTATATCAAACCTTATAAACCTTTAAACCTTCGAACTTAAAACTTAACTTGTTGATAAATACTGGGCTCTTGCTAAGGAATTGAGTTTAAGTTGCCATACCAAGGATCTGTAGTAAATCATAGGGTTTCCTTATTATGGTAACCTACGTAAAACTTAACTTCTTGATAAATAGCTTTCAGCCCGTCCTCCCAGGCAAGATGATTGTAAAACTTCGTGAGGTGTCTTTGGCCACTGTCACAAAGGACGGTAGCAACCACACCTGGACCAGGGTTTAGGGTTTAGGGTTTAGGGCCCGGCATTGCCGGATTTTCAGCTAGTACGACTGTGGAGGCTTTAAGGTCTAGGGTTTGGGTGTTGCGCTTCCATAGTCTCGTTCCCTAAACCCTAAACCCTAAAAACCCTGCACCTTAATCAAACCGGGAGGGAACTCCAAACCAGAAGCCTTAGAATCGCAGAGGAGGGTCCCTGGCCCCTTCGATGCTGAGCCAAATCACCCTCCTTTCTATTGGGACCTCAATCATGAAACGGGGCTTTGGTGCATATGGTGGTTTCCGAAAATAAGAGACCCTAGTATGGCACCCTAAATAATAGGATCTCTATTATAAGGACCCCAAAATAAGGTACCCCGAATTTTCGGAAACCCCCATATTGCAATGTAGGGACTCTAGATTTAACTCTCTACTCCCCCAATGTAGGAACCTGATTAAGAAACCCTGGGCCCTTATTAAGTTCCTTATATGGGTGGTTGTCAAAATTATGGTCCCTTGTTGGGTCCTTATTGTAATACGGCACCTATTATTTAGGGTACCCCAAAAAGGGACCATAATTTTGACAACTACCCGTATGAATCCTACTATTTGGGGGTTATAGGCCCAGGGTTTCTTAATCAGGTTCCTACAGTATGTTAAACCCTAGACTTGACTACTCTGAAGGACTTGCGATTTTTTTCAGCTAGGGTCCCCGGGCTTTCTGGGGGTGTAGGTGTGGGTTTTAAGGCTTATGCGCTTCGGGTTTAGGGGTTAGGGTTTAGGGCCATTAATAATGGGTATGTGGCTATAACAGAGGACAGTTGGGGTAGGTTTTAGGTTTCAGGGCTGATTACACACTTCACCGGGTCTTTACAGGGTTGCAAAGGGCTTAAGGCTTTACAGGGCTGAAACGATTGAAAGTGCTTCTACGTGGTCAACGGGCCTTATATGATATGGCATACATAACGGGCTTGTGCAGGACTTAAACCTGTCAATACTCACAGTCCTCACTGGGCTTACCATGGTTTACAGACTGAAATATCATGAGGCGAATGCACGTCTCAAGCAGGCATAAAACACATAGAACAAAATGTCAAGCTATACTTTAGCAGCCCGGGTTCGAGCTAGGGCGTACATAAGTCACCCCTGACATAGCCTGAGTGTCCCGGGTTGAGGACCTGAAGGAGTAGGGCTGATGGTCGGGATTTCCCCATCAGCCAGCATCGCGCATCTTATTGTGTGAACCTGTGACCCCAAACCCTAAAAAATAGTAGGTTATGAACCCTTAATTAGAGGGTCGAACCCTTAAAACAGTAGGTTTTTTCATCCCTAGGAATGTTCAACGCGCAGAGTACAGTGCGCACTTCCCCTCCCCTAAGCCCTGAACCCTGCTCCGAAAGACCTAAACACAAAACCTCCCAAACCCCAAACCGCAAAACCGATAAGCGCCTCTAGACTCTAGAACTTGTACAGGCACCCCGGTTATAGCTACTTTAACTGCGGTTATAGTTCAATATACGTATAAGTTACCTTATGTATAACCCTAATGACTAAGTCCCATGACCCTTTAAGTAAAAGGAACCCTTAAGCCCCATCCCCCTAAACCAGGACCAGGAGCTTTGGGGTGCGAGCTTCCGGGCGATCTTCACCGCGGCAGCGCAATTCACCGCCGCAGAGCTTCCCAAAAACAGCCCTGGCTTCGGGTTCCATCGGGGTTTGGGGCTAAGGGGCGTTAGGGTTTAGAGTTCAGGGTTTAGGGGTTTTGGGTAGAGTTTAGGGTTTAGGGGTTTAGGGTTCCTGCAAGGTTCTACAAGGCTCTCTTGACGGCCAAGTGCTCCACCAAGTTTTTTGGGTGAAAACGGAAGTTTAAGGTTCCTTTGAAGGGTGGTCTAACCCTAGGGATCTAAGGACTCATATATTAAGGCTTTTGGGCCCAAAGACCATACTATATAAGGCTTTTGGGCTATTTCGATCCCCAGAGTAAGGGCTCCTTGTCCATTCCCCAAAGGAACTAAAACCCCGAAACCCCAAAACCCTAAAAATTAAGCTTCAAGGCCCCCGAAATGAAAGGCCAAACTACGGCTCCAAGCTCTTGGCTGTGAGAACTTAGTTGCTGGGTTCATAAGCCCCAAAAAGTGTACACTTTCAGTTTTATAGTGGGTAATATTATCCCAAAAAGTGTAAAGTGTATCCACTCAGCTACTAAGAAAAGGCCTGCCTTCGTGCCGAAGGAGGTGGTGAGCCATATCCTTGCTTGGAGGTTCATGGGACTTAGTAAGTACAGTTATAGGTACCTTAACTGAGGTTATAACCAATTATAAGTATAGTTACCTTGTTTACAACCATAGGTCCTAAGTCCCATGAACCTCTAAGTGGTACTCTTCTTTCGGGCTGGGGGTTCTTGGGGCCAGCCCCAAACCTTACAACCCCAACAACGCACCTACTTGTACAACGTTATAAAGTAAACCCTACCAGGACCCTCCTTGTACCCTCAAATAGGGGTACATGGTCCCAAATAAGGGGCATTTAGGGTCTAATAGAGGGTAGATGGAGGGTCTAGGTACACTCCAACCCTGTACCCTAAACCCCGGAAAACTGGCCAAGCGACAAGCAGAGTGCTCGACTGCGAGCCCAAGCCCCCCACCCTATACCCTAAACCCCTAAATCCTAAATCCTAAACCCTAAACCCTGAACCCCTAAACCCCCAAGATGGTTTCCAGAAAAGTGTGCAAGCGACAATCAGAGTGCTCAACTGCGAGCCCGACCACAGCAACTCAAAAGCCCCAAACCTAGTGGCTTGGGCTTACTTGGAGGATCATCGGACTTAGTAGGTAAGGTGAACTGAGGCTATAATCAATTATAGGTATCCAAGGTATAGTTACCTTATTTCGGACCCTAGTAGTTACTAATTTACTAAGTCCAATGAACCTTTAAGTGGGGTTTAGGACTAACTGTCGCTTAAGGGTCGGTCAAAGCCTTCTCTGTTTAGGGTATAGGGTTTAGGGTTTAGTTAGGGTTTAGGGTTGCAACCGTTTCGGGTTCAGGGTTTAGGCTCTGACCTCCTTCCTGAATTGCAGGGTTGACCTGCTAAAATGATAAGTCGTTGGAGCCACAAGTTCGGCTTGTACATGAGTCTGACCCAAGGCCATATCCAACATCCTAAATGGGCTCCAAAACCTACCGTTTTAAGCGTTTTACCTGGTATTGTGTAGGGATGGGGGGTCATAGGTAGGGTTTAAGGACTACTTAGAGGATCATGGGACTTAGTAACTGGGGTTATAAATAAGGTAACCATACTTATAATTACTTATAACCCCAATTAAGGTACTTATAACCTTACTTACTAAGTCCCCTGATCCTCCAAGTAGGCTTAAGGTTCCCTCAAGCCCGAAGCTCAAACAGTTCCATCAGGAATCTCGCAAATCTTGCGTGACATAGTTGCTTCTCGCTATGTGCCCTTGCCTGCTTGAGGCGCCCGCTGTGGCGGAGGTATGAGTGTAGCGTTGTCTCTACGGTGTCACTGCAAAACATGGACAGTTTGGACGCCTCAGAGCCTGTGAGTGAGTGAGTGAGTATGTGCCTTTGACTGCCAAACGTCGATCTACTGCACCCTGAACCCCTAAGCCCTAAACCCCTCAACCCCAAACCCTAAACCTCCAAACCCACACCCTGAAACTTTAAACCCTGGTTCCTAAACGCCTAAACCCCTAAACCCTGAAACCTAAGCGCTAAACCCTTAAACCCTCAAACCTAAGCCCTAAACGCCTAAGCCCTAAACCCTAAAACCCTCAAGTCTGAGCCCTAAACCACTTTCTCGCGCCCTCAACAGTCCCATTTTCCAGACATGCCTCAAAACCCAGGGCTTAGGGTTTAGGGTCTAGGGTTTACGATGAAGCTAGCAAACCCCTAAATACATACGCCAGGGGGGTTTAGAGTTAGGGCGTTGTCAGCTTTCTGAGGCTGTGAAGGAGATGTACCAAGCCCCAGACCTCTCAGGAAGTGGGCAGCGATTAGTAAAGGGGCTTCCTTGACTAGAATAGAGTTTAGGGTGAATACCGCGGGGCTTAAACCCCTAACTAAGCGAGCACTAATTTCTCAGACTCCTGCAATAGGTTAGGGTTAGGGCCCCTAACCCTAACCTATTGCAGGAGTCTGAGAAATTAGTGCTTCTATCCTCGTTTAAACCCTGTAAAGTTCTTTACCACCGTGTACTCCAGCCAAACTGTAGTTGTTTGAGATCCATATATCCAAAAGCCCTGGACAAATCGTATACCCCTATAAACTGACCGCCCTATCAGATGCCCTATCAAATCATCATAAAACTCGCTTACAAGTTATGCCAAACCCTGTTCCCACCTTAGTAAACCCTGTAAAACTCGTTAACAGCCTAAAGAAACCACATGCAACCCTACACAAAGAAAACAGCGCATATGCACACGAAAGCTTTACTCAACTCAATTATAAAACCCGACCAAACCCTACAATAAAGAAACCAAACAAACTCATACGCCCAGATTCCAGAGCTTCTTGGTCTGACACACGGACCGCCTCATCAATGCCGGGGGCGCCTGTGATTTCGAGTCTATTGAGGATTAAGGTTTAGGGTTTAGGGTTTAGGTTGGTTCAGAGTTTCATAAAGGGCTTTACTGGGCTTTGGAAGGCTGACGTGGCGTTTCGCACTACCTTAGGCCTTCTTTGAGGCCTGCGCAGGTGGTCCTTATACAAGCGATCTGGCTTTTGAGGGTCTGTATTAGGTTCCCCTTTTTTCTGAAACTCCCATTTGAAAAGGTGTGATTAGGTTTTGTGGGGTACCACATTTGCTTCGTGCTGGAATCTAGGGCCGGCCCGGGGATGTATGCGGACTTTCTTTGGCTATACAACCACCTCGCTTTATGGCCTAGAGTTCGGAGTACAGTAGAAGCCAGAAAGTTGGAACATAATAATCCTCATGCCTTTGAGGTAAAGCATAGGGTCCCAGCACTCATCATCCTTAATTCACGCTCCAACTTTCTGGGGTTCACTGTAGAGGCTAGAGGCTGAGGGTGGCTTAGGGTTTACCTGCCAGTGCAGAATATAGTAGGTTGCGACGCCTTGTAGCCCAAAAGCCTTATATAGTATGGTCTTTGGGCCCAAAGCCTCAAAATATGAGTCCTTAAAGCCTAAGGGTTAGGGTTGAAGGTTTATTTAGGGTGTGCAGAAATTCAGGCCTAGCGGTATAACGCTTCACTAGGGCCCCCAAACGCACATCAGCAACAATTAGGATAGCGATATGCCACATATACCCACTTGCATTAAAGCCCGAGAATCTGAGAAGACATATAGGGACATCCCTGTAAAATGCTTATGCCTTGTGTCCTGTTTGGGGTTCCCAATTAAATATATAACACTTAGAGCCGCAGGTAAGGTGTGAGCCTACTTGGAGGTTCATGTGACATAGCAACTTAAAGGGCTCCTCCAAGGGGCTCTATAGGGTTTCTATAAGGGTCTCTATAAGGCTACCTGGAGGAACATGGGACTTAGTTGTACGAACTTTAATTGGAGTTCTACACCACGAATTTGAAGTGCAGCTGTAGTTAGCTGTCCGTACAGTTACATTATCTATTTATACTCCTGTCACTAGTTAAGCCCCATGAACCTTCAAATATGTGTAGGCTCAAACCCTGCGGTTAGGATCTGGTGTAAAGAAAACTAGGTACCCTGAAAAAGGGGTAGGGTATCCTACAGGTAGGATTCAGGTTTCATCTTAGCGGTCCGAGGACACTCGGTGCACAACGACAGTGAAAAGCTTAGAGCTAGGCCGCGGATTTGGGGTGTGAGATGCCTGATTATCCAAGTCCCGAGCCTGAAAGCCTAAACCCTAAACTTGCAGGGGTTCTGGTACGTATGAAAGTTCTGGAATTTATGACTGCGAACAGTTTGAATTTCGTTGCTCCCTGAGCGAAGCTGAACGCATCGGAAATGAGACGAAGAGCCCTTAAATCCTGAACCCTAAGTGATGAAGGCTACCTAGCCTGTCGTTTAGGATTTAGGGCCTAAGGTCGAGCCCAAGCTCGCCAAAGACCATCAACCAGGGGTAAAACTTGTAGAAACACAGCCTCAAAAATTTCTTATATACCAACAAAACCCTGCAATGAGCTCTACTTATGACGCAGACCCTAAACCTAAACCCTGAGCCCAAACTCCAAACCTGAAGCCTTAAATAAGCTCTAACCCCCAAACCCTCAACACTCGACCCTCAACCCTAAGCGCTCAACCCTAAGCTGCATGCCCAGCTGCCCCCGTTGTGATCCGACAGTCCCATGGCGAAATTCGCTGTGAGCCGGTCGTTGCCGATTCCTTCCTCGCTACTAAGGGGGGTTTTGGGGTCTAGGGTTCGGGGTTTATAGGGGTTTAGGGTTTAGGGCTCGCGTTAAGGGTTCAGGATTTAAGGTTCAGGGTTTAGAGTTGAGGAAATGTCGGTGCCTTAAATAAGGAAACTAAAATTTGAGAAAAGGGTTCTGTGCGCTTTTCGACTCAATCTCTATGGGGTTTTATGATGAGGGCCTTAACAGCATTAACAATTTGAATAGGGGTTACGGCTATGTGGCTATGGGATAGTGGAATTACGCCGGGGACTTTGTTTATCAAGAGATACTTGTGCTACTTATTAATAATAATTATTCGCACCTTGATAAAAGCCCAAGAAAACATGTCCAACAAATCTCCCTTAAACTGTAGAAAAAAGGGTCAGAGGTCGGGATTTATAGCCCCAATTCCAGCCTTAGTCCCAAACGTACCCTAAACCCTAAACCCTAAACCTAAGCTCCTTGCTCTTGGAATCCGACTAGACCCCTACCCTTACCTTTGGTTAGTAGGGAATGGAGGAATGGGGTACAATTATAACTACTATTACTACCGTTCCTTTCCCTACTAACCAAAGGTAGGTACCCCAAAACGCGGATTTAATAAATTAGCATAGGGTTTTGGTGGTATATTGTATAAATTTTTCATGATGCCAAGGAACCCGAAGGACTAGTAGTTATTGCTATTTAAGCTTAGGGTTTTGGGTTTAGGGTTTAGGGTTTTGGGTTTTGGGTTTTGGGTTTAGGGTTTAGGGTATGAGTTACAAACTCTGAGGCCCTCAGCCCCCTCTTGCAGCCCTGTCACGGCGATCGTGTCAGTCCGATGACGGCGGATGGAACGCTCCTCTGGGTTCTTGTTAAGGAATTAAGATCTATAAGGGTTCCTTTAAGGGATCTATAAGGGCTCTTTAAGGGTTTAGGGTTTAAGTTATCATACTAGGGATCTATAGCAAATAATATGGATTCCTGATTATGGAAACTTAAACTAAATCCCTTAACAAGAACCCAGTCCTGCTGCTCGGTAGCGTAGAGGACGCCCTTTGCCTTGGCTTTCGGGGCTTTGGCGGTAGACTGTTGTATAGGCTTTTGGAGGATTATTTCATAGTTGGCTCCCCTAAACAACAGTTTTAGATCCTAACCCACTAAACCCCTAAGCCACTAAACCCTAAAACTGTCTGCGTCTTGCCGAGAACCTCCGAAGCCCAAACCTCATAGTTTCTATGTAATATATACATATATATATATATATAAGAGTATATTCTATGTGTATATATATATACATATATAAATATAGCTTTGTACTTATATATCTTTTTACTTATCTGTTTATCTATTTAGATTACGAATATTCATCTTGGGGCCTTGATTAATGAGTCATTAGAACAAGGTCTCGGGGCATATTATAGTGTAAGTGTAGTCATGATAGGGAAAAATCTCAGGAACATTATTACATTTTTTTTAGGCTTCTATCTTTTTAGGCACTAGTACAGGAACTTCGCGCGAAGCTCCTTTGGGTGTAGGGTTTATACCGTGCTTAGGGCCGCTTTTGTTTTGAGAATCGAGTTGAGGCTGTACGGCCTGGGATGTGTGTAAGATACGGTGTTGGGGTTCGGGGTTCAGGCCATGTGCCCGATATCTTCAAGCCTTAAACCCTGGGCCCTAAATCCTCAACCTGTATGCATTAAACCCGTTTAAAACCAGCGCAAAGGTAATTCAGTTACAAACGCACCTTCACGTCATTAAAGATCTGCCAAGCCGTGATAGCAACGACATGTACTTTAAACCCTAAGCCCTAAACCCCTTTAAACCTGAGATTGCAGCCTCGGACCGAACCAAACAAAAACCTTCCTATAAACATGAGGACTACTCTGAAGGTGCCGGGAGCTTGGGCTGTAGGGTTCTTGTAAAGGAGCCTAGGGTTGTAGGGCCAGGGTTTAGGGTTCAGGGTTTAAACCATAGTTTAAGGTTTAAACCCTAAACCCTAAACCCCTTACGAAAAAGGGCACTATGACCCGTTTATTCGACTTGACGAAGGGGAACCCTCTCCCAAAATGGAAAAATGTGACAGGGTACTGTTGAGGGATGCAGTATAAGCGCCCCATGAACCTGTCCAGCATCGTCGAGACCCCTTATAAAACCTGATTTCATAACGGCTGTATGGGCAGGAACCCTAATTAATGCTAGTCATTCTAATCTCAGTATGGCACCCTAAACCCTAAACCGTAAACCCTTAAACCCTAAACCCCTAAACCCTTAAACCCCAAACCCTTAAACCCTTAAACCCTAAACCCTTAAACCCTTAAACGCTTAAACCCTTAAAATCTAAACCCGAAATTTTTGTCGGGAGCCAAAAAGAGACGCTAGCTTTGACTAGCACTCACATAACAAGTGGCGACCTTGTAGTAAAGAGAAGAGCCAGTGACATCCGCCAAACCTTGGCTGCTGGGTTTAGGGTTTTAGATCCATAAGGGATTTATAGGGCTTCCTTTAAGGGGTCTAGGGGTTTAGGGTTTCATGGTCTCAGGGTTTTAGGGTTGAGGGTTTAGGGGTTTTGAGTAAAGGTTCGAGGATTGCGGGTTTTAGGCTTTTTGAAGGAGCTTCTGGGGGGGCCTCAGGTTTCCGGATAAAGGTCTTAGTAGGTTGGTGCAGTTTTGCAGCTCGAAGCTTTGAGGTTTAATGGTGCAGAGTACACAAGACTTAGTTAGGGTGTAGCGTTTGCGGTTCAGATTCCGAATGGAGTGTTGAGGGTTTATGGTATCCAGGTAAACATGAGACCCTAGGCCGTATGTAAACGCTTCTACTTGCATTGACGAGTTGTAAGACTGTAACAATCGTTTACCAATTTTTTCGGTATATAAGCCCTAACCTCAATCAGAAGCCATCAACAACAACCCTAGCCAAAACAACAGTGGTCGAGTTCAGACAACTTGAACTTATCAGCTGTTCTTCCACAGACCGCGAACAATGAATACAGCAGAACCTAAGGTTCAAACTAAAGACCTGAACCCCCAAGGCCTAAATGTGTTATAGTAAACCCTGAACCCTCTCCTGATGCCACCCAGAGGCAGACTCTGATGTCCGCATTCTTCTCCTTCAAAAACCGGCCCACGCCGGAGAGGGTGCCGCCGGTGCCCGCGCTCATGACAAAGGCGTCCAGAGACCCATGACACTGTTCCCAAAGCTCCTCCAGACTGGAGGGCTGTTTGGAGTATGAGGATCTTATAAGGGTGCCGCATAGGGTCCTGAATGATTAGACTAGGGGTTTGGGCTAACTTACAGGGTTCCTTAAGGGGTTCCTTAAAGGGGTCTATAAGGGATCTATGGTGGTTTAGGGTTTAGGGCCTAGGGTCTATAGGGGTATAGCACAGTGTAACTATCGAGGGATTGCAAGGAGATATCACTATACTAATTTTCAAAACCCTATAGAACCCTTGGGAGGTTTAGTGGTGACGGAGGATGAAACCTCGGTTCAGTTCCGGGGTACTAAAGCTGGACATCTCGCAGCGCTGAAGCCCCGAATCCCGAAACAACTGTTGAAACAACAAGGCAGCCCCCCTTATCCGCAATCCTGAACTGAACTGCCCAAAATCAAGCCACAGGTTACAGGTTCTAAACCGTTCGCTCCACAAGCCCTACTCGGGGCCCTACCCTAAAGCCCGAATTCCGAAAAGCTATAGCCCCAAACCCCCCATGGCTCCGGGGCAGTGCCGTGATAGTGCGCCCGGTAGTTAGCCTGTGAAAGGGTCTAGGGCTTGGGGTTAGGGTGGCAGCAGTAGTAGTAGTAGTAGCAGAAGTAGTAGTAGTAGTAGTAGTAGTAGTAGTAGTAGCAGTAGTAGCAGCTAGCAGTAGTAGCAGTTAGTAGTGGTAGTAGTAGTAGTAGTCGTAGTAGTAGTAGTAGTAGTAGTAGTAGTAGTAGTAGTAGTAGTAGTAGTAGTAGTAGTCGTAGTAGTAGTAGTAGTAGTAGTAGTATAGTAGTAGTAGTAGTAGTAGTAGTAGTAGTAGTAGTGGAAGTAGTACGGTTGATGGACAAAATCCTGCATGACCCGAAGGATCCTAAACTATGGGAATTATGGTATATTCCTTATTATGGGTAATGCAGGATTTGGTCCATCAGCCGTAGTGAAAGCAGTAGCGGTACTGGTAGTGGTACGACTATTTGGTTTCAATAAGGGAGCCTCAAAACGAAAAAGGCAAAAGGGTACTACAGCAACCTAGTCAACCCAATTTCCAACCCAAACGCTTCTGAAAAAAACTCACCCTCTAAACCCCGAACCTGCGATGCCCATCTCCACGAAACAAAAAGACCAGAACAGAAGCCTTAACATGTTGAAAACATTTAGCCCCACCACCAACAAAAAAACAAATCCTGATCTTAAACAATAGACATAGCCGCCGGGTTCTCGAACTGATCGGCGAAGAGGGCCGCACCCTCCCCCTCCTCTAGCACTAGCCGCTCCGCGTGGCGGCGCGCCACGTTCCTTCAGGATCATGTCAGTTGTACAATGTTGTATAATATAGGTAAATGTTGTGGCGATTGCTGACACTGTAATTTGGCTACGCTTCTGCTACAGTAATACCGTACAGGTTTTTCAGGATTGGGTTGGTTCCATGGTGCTGGCCTGACGGTTTAGAGTTCTCAGTTTTCTACGTGGGGTTCAAGGTTTTCTGGATTTGGTAGAGATGGGGTCAGGCTTTTGAGGCTGTAATCCCGGTGATGAGATGAGAGAAATCCTTGCTGCAGATTCAGGATTCGGTATCTTGTTCCACTGCAAAGAGGTCTTCAGCATGAAGGGAAGCTAGCGTGCGGCTGGAGTTTTGGATTTAGAGCTTAGCGGCTTAGCGTTTGGATTTTGAGAACTGTTGTTTTGGACGATCACCAAACGGCAGGACTACACTGTCGCAAGATATTTCCGCTTATGCGCCACTCTACGGCAAACAAAAAACCCTAAACCCCTAAACCCTAAACCCCTAAGCCACTAAACCCTAAACGGAGTCTGCGGATTGGGAAGAACTTTTTTCAGACACGGAACCGACGTCCCCTAACCCATGTCCTAAGTCTGAAGCCCCATTACAATTTAGAGGTCTGATCTTTTGAACGGGTTAGGCTTTAGGGCTTAGGGTTTAGGGTTTAGGGGTTGAGTGCACGTTGCCCCCCCATGTAATAAAATTTTTCAGATACTATATGCACCCAAACGACCCAATTCCATCCAATCACGCCCCTATGTGATCCATCATCTGAACCCGCTGCTAGAAAGCTGCGCACTCCGAGCCTGGACCCGATAACACTTCCTTTCTAGGGTTCCCTAGTGTGACTTCCTTCTAGAAGTCCTTAAAAAGCTAGGCTGTTTGGGGCCCACCAGGTAAGTAGTGCTCCGTAGAGCTACGCTACTTATTCTCACCCCACTTGGAGGCCCTTTTGACTTAGTAAGTCTACTTCGTATCCCCTAGAAACCCTATTATAATCCCCCATAACCCACCTTACTAACCCTACTTACTAAGTCAAAAGGGCCTCCAAGTAACTAAGCCCCGTGATCCTTGAAGTAGGCTGAAAGACGCCTCATGCCAGCATCTTTCGGGTTCATTGTAGGGTTTGGGGTTTAGGGTTAGGGTTTAGGGGCCTCAGCTCACATGTAGTTGAAGGTTCAGGAAGTATGTGCACCGTAGCTTTCGGCTATTAGTCGCCGGTACGTAGACATGCCAATCTAAAATTCCTTAAAGAACCCGAAGACAATTGAAAGCCTGCTAAAGCCTTGACCAAACCATGGAAGACCCTTTACTAAACCCTGTACATGATTCTCTAAGCAGTCAAGGCTCACGTAATGCTCTGGGTTGGATATACTCGCTGGCCGGACCAACTGCACCTCAAATGGAGAGTGGGGGCGTGTAGTGGTATAGGCTTCGACAGGGTTTCGAAAACAAGCATGGTTGAGACGTTAACGCCTTTTTGCTTAGCATTTAGACTGGGCTCAGGGCTTGCGGCTCAGTGTATCCCCATCACCCGACAGCGTGAGAACGAGAGACAGAGAGAGACACCCGAGCGAGCGAGAGAGCTACTTAAAGGATCATGGGACTTAGTAACTAGGGTTATAACAAAAAACTAATTATCCCTTTAGTAAGTTAGAACCCCAGTTAAGGTACGTATAACATTACCTACCAAGTCCCATGATCCTCCAAGTAGAGGGAAGGGAAAGACACCGATAAAGCGTTGAGTGGCTGAGTGGCACAATAGAAAAGGAGGCTTGGAAGTAAGCCATCGTGAAAATCTGATACCCGCCACCCTAAACTCTAAACCCTAAACCGCTCTAAATAAAGTGTCATGGGGCTTAGTAAGTAAGGCTATCTTTACCTTAATTGGGGGTATAAACCTTACTTTAACTTACTTAATGTTACTGACATGAAGCCAAACCGTACTTAAAGGTTCATGGGACTTGGTAAGCACGGCTACAAGTACTCTAACTGGGATTAGAACTGATTATAAGTGTGTCTCATGAACCTGCAAGTAAAACCCAAACCCCAAACCGTATGGACTCTAAAACCCTCAACCCCGAAGGCAGTAAACCTTAAACCCTACACCCCGAAAATCCTAAACCCCTAAATGCTACAAGCTCCCAAACCCTAAACTCCTAAGGCTCAAAATAGCCCAAAAGCCTTATATAGTATGGTCTTTGGATCCAAAAGCCTTAAAATATGCGTCCTTAGAGCCTAAGGGTAAGCGTCTAACCTCCTGAACCCTATTCTAATCATTAAGGCCCCTACATTTAAGCTCCCAAACTTGGGCGGGCCGCCCGACAACTATTCTTAACTCGTGGGATCCTATATATAACAGCACTTACAAGGTATGTCATTATGGCCTGTAGAAGCGAGTTTTTCCACACATTCAGGGCCTGTAGAAGCGAGTTTTTCCACGCATTCAGGGCCTCTAGAAGCGAGCTTTTCCACACATTCAGGGCCTCTAGAAGGGAGATTTTCCACATTCAGGGCGCGAGCTTTTCTGCACGTTCAGGGCTCTGTAAGCATGCTTTTTCCAACGGTTTGAGGAGCTCTACACCTAGTTTGGGTCGGCTCGTGACTGGGGTTCAACATGTTTCGATCCAAGCGGTTGCGCTGCAACTTTTATCACCACACGGCACATCAGAATCACCAGCTCGGCTGCGCAAGCCTGGGATGCAGGGTCAAATTAAGGTTTAGGACAAGACGTTTTGGGTTTAGAAGCATTGGATAACGAGTTTAAGATTGAGAGCGAGGAAGTTTAGGACCTGCTTATGGTTTAAAGCAATATTTGAGGCTTAAGCATCTTATTGCTTCAAGGGCCTGTGCCTCGGGACAAAGGACTGGCTTTTTGGGGGTATATTCCCCGCACACACACATAAGTTCAAAACCATGCCCAGGCCAACTATGTTGGTAACTTAGGTTCTATTTGACCTTGAAACCTAAACCCTCAAACCCCGAGACCGTGGGACCTAAGACCTAGGACCTAGGACCTAGACCTAGGACATACGACCTAGGACTAGGACCTAACCTACGACCTAAGACCTAAAATAATTTAAGCCCAAGCTCTGTAATCCCCCCCTAAGTCGCTATATCTATGCAGTCTATGCCGCTATACCGGCAGCGGCTATAATAACCTTTAGTAACATAACCGACATTTCGAAACTTGAATACACGGCGAAGCACTTCCGTGAGCCACGCGTCCCTGGTCACCACTGCAGCATGGCCACAGCACCTGTCAGGAGTCAACAGCATTCACGTACATATTACTGCATTCGGACGCGCGGAGGCAAGGAATGAGTCATCTGTAATGTTTTTTTTGCGGCACTCTGAACTCTGGTTTCAGGAATGCTGCGCACCAGTGCATGGAAATGCGACGCACCAATAGCAAAAGCCAGAAGAGTAAGCTAAACTTCTGTCTAATAGGGAGATACAATGCACTTGGGCTCGTCAACTGAAGCTCCATGGCTATCGATGCACTGCGTGGGCTGCGACAACCCTGACAAACATGACGATTTCGGGAGAAAAAAAGTCGGTCCCACGATCCCCGGGAATTGTCTCAAATCTTCTGATCTCGAGCCTGAGATTGACACTCTCTATCGCTTGACTAGTAGACATACGACGAGTCATGGTTCATAGGCCATGGACAAGCCATTCCACAGGATCGAAGATCAGAGTCTCAAAATCCACTGATGTTTGCAACCAGCCTGCAAACTCCCATGCAACCCCCCGCGATTCCCGCAGGGGTCTGCAAACTATGCCTTTGACTTAAAGCTGGATGCAAGCACTCAGTCAGATCAAGATCACAACATGGTCCAAACCCTTTCGGATGGCCCGTAGCTCGCTGCTTCACCACCGTCTTCGTCAGCTCAGTTCGCTGCCTGTGCCGCCATCTTCGTCAAGAGCAAATCCAGGTTCGGCGGCAACTTGACGGACTTGCTGCTGATCAACAGCCGCGCCTTTCTGGCAAGGTTGCCTCGAGTCTCCCCTGTTTTCAGGGGTCTCCACAGTGCTTGCAGGGTTGCTAAGATACAGTTGAGCCGACGACCATCGATGGCTAGCTGGCTTTCGGTCAACTTCGCACCTGCCTTCACCATGTCACCGGCGGCCTCGCAAGCCGGAACTTTCCCAAGGTCTTTCAAGGCATGCAAGATCGTTGCGCAATTGTCGATCTGCTTCATGATGGTGTGGAGGGTTCGGGAAGCTTTGGATTGGGCAATGCCAAGAAGCAGATTCATGTTCGTATCGCTGCAGCCTTCATCGATTTTGCCCTCGATTGAGGGCAAGTCGTCGGCCTTGATGGCATCTTCCAGCTCCTTCAACAATTTGGCGGACATTTCTGAGATCTGCGTCGCAACGGCACCACTAACCATCTTCGCATGCTCGTCCACCAACTTCTGGAACTTCTGGAGGAACAGGACCTGCTGGCCGGAGGCCTCATCGCCCTCGACCTCCGAAGACGCAATCTGGCCTCGGCTTTTGAACTCCGCACGCTCGCCATCCATGGCACCGAGACTTTTCATGAACTCCTCGTACTTGGGGCAGTCAGACGCATTGACCAGCACCTGAAAGTGAGTTGCCAGGCATGCCTGGCAAGCGTTGGCAAGTGCCAAGGCACCTGGAAAACAACACGCCATCCAAAGCTGCACACTCGCATCTGTTAGGCCGGAGGGATCATCACCAGGTTCGCCATCGGCTCCCACGACCGGCGTGGCGAGGGCGATGCCACACCTGCTGCTACTAAGTACTGCTACTAGCCGCGCAACTACTCCCTAGTTGCCCTGGTTTGATCGATTTTCCTTATGTGTGTCATTATTGTTATAGTTGTAAGTTACAGCTATAGTCATAGAGTCATATAGCTATAGTTGTTATAGTTATAGCTATGTGTCTTCTCTGTCTTCTTTTGTGACAATATTCTGTAGAAAGGCAAAAAAATTCTAAAGATTTTCTTGCATTTACAGCCCATGGACTCTGGAAGGGTCTGGTGAAGCCACGCAGGAACCGCCTTGGCAAAGTTTGCGCACTGCTTGTCAGCCGTCTGCAGAAGGTTCTTGTCGACCTCCCCGAGCGGCGAATCCTTGACGAAGACGAGGCCAGGACCCTTGTGCGCCATCATGGCCAACAGCGTCTTTGCCTCCGTGGTCTTCAGCAGCGGCTGCAGGCTGGATTTGCATGCCTTGCTGATGAGCTTCAGAACTCGTCCCGTGGCAGCCTCCGAGAAGCCAGCATACTGGGGAAGATCTTTGAGAACCGCGCACGGCTTGATAAGGACTGACGTCAATGCAGCCATGTTCTCGTCCTGGACCAGATCGATGGTGCCGCCATTCAGAAGCGTCTTTGCAGTCAGCTCTAAGATCTTGGCCAAGTTCAGGATCTCCTGGTACTTGGCCTGGTCCTCTGCGCGGTCTTCCAGGGCCGAGATCTTGCAGAAGAGCTTCTCCGGCTCTGCAATGCCAGTGAGCTTCTGAACCGTGTAGTCGAACTTTTTAAGATCATCCGAAGAGAGGTTGACACGAGTTCCCGAAGTCACCTCTTCCACATGCATCACGAAGAGCTCGAAGCAAGATTTGGCTGCCTGCTGCCACGATGTTGTCATTGTTTCCCGGGCCGCCCGCATACTGTCCTGGCAGAAATAACAGAATGCACGATTTAGACGAAAGGAAATATTTGCCAGCAAGTCGTTTCGCAAAAGCACCGATTGAGATGCCCCATGCAAATTAAAATATCATATCCACAATGCGCACACACACACACGGGGGGGGGGAGAAGGTCTGTCAGGATGCCTAGGCGCGCAGTGTATTCTGTATACGAAGCGGAGCCCCCGGAACAATTTTGGAGAGTTTTCAGATATTCAAAACCCAAATCAGCACACGCGAAGGGACTGGAAACTCCCCGGCCTGGAACACCTTCTGGACGGTGTCGATCTGCGTACGATTGCGATCCTTGAACTCCTTGCTGGCGCTCTCATCCACCTGCAGATCAAAGCAAAACCGTCAGGGCAGAGAAGAACAAAAACTACGTGCACCTGGCATTGGGTAAGCTACAGCATCGATGGAAGTGAGGATTGATTGGGGCTATGTTGATTTTGGAATCCGGGCCCACTCCACCCAACCGCCCCGCTCAGCTCCGGATGGGGAGGGGTTCGTTCCTGCTACAAATCTTCGGCGGATTGCCTGGGGCTCACAAGCGGGATTAGTTTGGGGCTTGGCTTAAGGCTTAAGGCTTAAAGTTAAAGGCTTAAGGCTTAAAGGCTATGGCTATAGGCTATAGCTATAGGCTTAAGCGGCTTAAGACGCAAGGCTTCAGGCGCTAAAGGCTTCCGATGCTTGCGATTCTTGCACAGGTACAGTAGTCTTGCATATATGCCCAGACATGACCAGACCATTTATTTGAAGATCGTGCCCCGCCTGCTGGTGGATGTCCCAGGCCTCTTGCAAGCCTTCAAGCGTCTCAGCCAAGCGCTCCATGGGAGTCATCTCATCTGGGCGCTTGTATGCGGTCGCCAGCTGGAGCATCTTGTCGAGCTGGGCTTGCATCTCGAAATCCTTTTCCCGCTGAAGGATGGCGGCTGCTACCCGCTCCAGAATCAACAGGCCCGTCGGAAAACAAGTGACAACTTTGTGAAGCTTCAAAGCCTTCTCTTCTTTGAACTTGGCAGCGGTCTCTCTCAGATCCGCCAGAGGCACATCTTCCTTCATGGGGTTCAACAGCCTCTGAAGCATGACAAACTCTGACTTGATGGCGCAGTCGGCGGGCAAACAGCTGGATTGGGCCAGGACTACACCCAGAAGCTTATCCACCTCAGACACCTTGTCCGCCTCCGCGAGGAGGCTGCAGCATAGGCGTGTGACTTCACGCTCCTGGAAGCGAGCTCGCGCAGCATCATCTTTGAGGATGTTGATGTTGAAGATGTCCGGGCTGTTTGAGTCCGAGGCATCCGTCGGCGTCAGCAGAGTCATCATATGCTCGTACTGTTTCTCAGCGGCTGCAGCATCGACCGCCCGCTGCACTGCAATCTCAGCCACTTTGCCGGGAGGCTTGAAAGTGCCATCGCAAGCACAAGCAGACTTCCACAACTGCTCGCCAGACACCTTGCTATCGGAAAGGCCGGCGACCATGGCCTTCCGTATAAAGACTGACTATAACCAGGACTATCTACGATATACGACCGAATATTCAAACCCCCTAGGGCCCTATGCCTACACCTAAGATTTCGAACTTAGAACTAGGACCTAGGACCTAGGACCTAGAACCTTACTAGGACCTATAGGATTGACCTAGGACCTAGGTCCCTAAATCCTTTATGAACATGGGCGGCTCACGATCGGAAGACTGCTACATAGGATGCAAGTGGGTTTGGAAACCAGTTAAAACAGCCGGTGAAGGATTTGATGTTTTAACTTCGCTGTCCTGCACACTCGTGAGGACATTCTGGGATTCCCGTAGATCTTCGAGGCACTTCATGCCCTCAGTCTGCTCTCCACCCGCAGAAGGGTCGAAGCCGACAGCGTAAAGGGAGCAAAGTGCAGGAGTCAAACGGGCCTTCAGCCTGTCCACCAGTTGCGTGACGTGCTTCTGCTTCACAAGGTCCAAAGTCTGCTCGCTCTTCAAGTTGTCCACGGCTTGCTTGCACTCCAACAGGACTCTTTGGCTGATCTGGATCTCCCGCATCTGTTTGGACACGGGCCCCGAGCGAGGCTGCTCGCCATTTTGTCCTCCCTGATCTGCTCCCTTGTTGCCACCCTTGGCCCGCTTGGGCTTCGGATTGCTCCCACCGCCACCAGAGCCACGCCCTTGCCTGCCACCTTTCCCTCTCCCGCCTTTTCCGGCAGGAGGTCCTGTCATGATTCAACGACCGAACAACAAGATAACTTCACGTCGCTTGCTCTGAATCCAGTGACAACGAAAACCGAGTTCTTGTGCCCGGAAAATCTGTATGAGTATGAGTCTGTGATTGCATGCGCTGGTGAGTCTAACGAGGGTGTTTGTGTTTGTGTGTTCGCACGCACGCACAACATGGTGAACATGTGAATACCAGTCCTTCGGTTCCATGAGAGACCGCTGGCGCGAAATCGAGCAAGTCATCGAAGTCATCGCCGGCCTGCTTTCGTTTCGTGCCGGACTCCAAGACCAACGTCTTCTCGCCGTCCTTCTCGACCTCTTCTTTCGAGAATGAAAAGATGCAAAACAGCTGAAATCTGACATTAGCTCGGGCATTGAAGTCTGATTTTTCATACAGCAGGTGACCCGTACTCCAAAGTCATCCCTGACCGCACCTCGGCCGCATTGACCTTCATCAGGTCTTGCATGTGACTCCAGGTCTCCGTCATCTCATCACCGATGGCATCCTGACTCGACGCAGCCTGAATGACTTGGCTTCCCACCGCCTTCTTGAAATCGGTGACCTCATACGTGCCTGGCGCTGTGGCTGGCTTTGAAGCTTTGGTTCGGTTGATAAGGCTGCTAAGCCTGAATCCGCTCCATAAGTCGCCTTAGCTCGAAATTAAACCCTCATCAGACCATAAAACTGCGAATACTGGGGTTCTAGTCTGAAGACTAAAGATACTAATCTAGGCCGATCACTACTGGAATGCGACATAGGAGGACATGATACGATCAAGAATCAAGAACCTAGGAACGCAGGACCAAGCGACGCTAAAATAAATCTTCCTTACTAGATTTACTGGGTGGGACACTAAAGCAAATCCTGCTTCTTCACAAAATCTACAGGTGGAACTACAGCAAACACTGGTTCCTCTAAGACTTATTGGATGGGTCACTAAAGCAAATCCTGTTTATTCACCAGACATCATAAGACCTGCGGACGGGATACTTAAACAAATAAACAAATCTTACTTTCTTGTAAGACTCATGAGGTGAGACACTGCAAGCAAGTCCTGTCTACTCTCATAGGCATAGGACCTACGGTCAGGTGCGGCAGGATGCTAAAGTTACTAAAGCAAATCCTGCTTCCTCAATCTGGTGAATCGTATTTAATGCTCTTACTGCTCTTACTCGTAGCCCTTTTGGAACCTGTGGGCCTTAGGGCGTCAGGGCCCAGTGCATTTTACATACTGAATGCCAAAGTTTCGCAAGATAATCTGAAAAAAGAATGCTGGCTTGCACCATAATCAGGCCACACGCTTCTGCGAAACAAACACCCTGCCCTAGCTAGTAGAACGATTCGTTAACAAGTTGAAAAATTTCAGCTGGATTCGGACCCTTGCCTGCAGGGCGGCCTTCAGAGGGATCTCGGAGAACTCCGATGATCGTCGCCCCACCAATGACCATCTTGGTCAGCTGATCATCCGTCGCATCCTTACCGGTGATCCTCTTGTACACCGGAGCGGGCCACAAGATCCCCAGAAACTGTCGAGCTTCCAGACCGGTCTCCTGCGACATGGTCAGCGCGGTGGGCTTGTCGTCATCAAGCTCCGGCATATCCTCTTCCCCCTGACGCAAAATCAACGGAACGTCGGAGGTAAAACGGGCAAGAATACGATTAGAATCGATTCTAGAATTAAGCCAATGAAGACATGTTCAGGGAGGGCAAAGGTTTCCTTAGCCATTCCAAGTCAAGCTATGTCTTGCCCGCACAGACATGTACTGCATGATAGCCCTGTCGAGCGAACGACAACGATTAGAAATTTCGTTTCTGACCGAAACACCTACGAAGCCTACGATGGTTTCGGTGGGAGAACACACGATGCCAACACACATAGTCACAGTCGTAACTCGTCACGAGGTACGATTCGAAATATTCGGGACGCACCCTGTAATGCCATGAGGCCATACATTTGGCCATAAAGGCCATAAGTTATAAGGCTTGTCTTTTTAAGTGTTCTTCAGAGACTATCCTGATTCGACATATTCGGGAATCATGCCGTGAAGCTTTACATAAGGCCATGAGGCCTAAGGCCTTCAGCCTTAAGTTAACGACAGAGCGTGTTTAGAAAAACACACAAGGGAAAGGATCATGTGGAGCTTAGGTCAACACTGCCCCTTGACAGAATCATCTCATCTCCCCAACACCCGCCTTGTTGCATTTGCGCTTTCTGGAGGCATTCTTGCTCTGCGACCGCCCCTCCAACTTCGCTTCGTAGTCACTCACCTCGAGCATATGTTGCTCGTAGGCCGCATCATCCTCCTGAAGCTTCTTCGCGTAGGCCGCGCGCTGCTCTGCGTTCTGGATTGTCTTGTGGGAAGTCCGGATGCTCCCCACACAAGGAAGGCACTCACCGTGCCGCTCACTCCGGAACTGGAGCAGAGGCTTTGAAGCGCGAATGCAAGCGAGAGGATTCGGGCATGTCCGTGATCGGCGGCAAAACTTGCAGCCTCTGAACTGGGGAGTGCCCCAGTTGGGGCACTGAGAGGACCGCTCAGATGGCAATGACATCACGGCATCGGGCTCGCTCATAATGGATGAGCGCGGGAGTTCACAAAGTAACAAAGCCTTGCTTTTCAGCTAGCTTCAGGGCCGGGCTTTCACAAGGCACGAACAATCATGCGCCTCACCCTGTGGCCTGCATACTTACTGGGCAAGCGGAGCATTGTCGACTATAGCAACAAATCACGCAGTGTCACGCAGCCCATGGAGAAGCTGCAGCAGCAAATCATTGCAGCAAATCTGTGTCCGAGGTTTCTTCCACTGCGTCTCTACTCTGAGATCAAAACTGTAGCTCAAAAACTGGCTCGCATGGACCTGCCACAGTCTGCAACGGCCTGAGTTTCCACACTGGTAGACTTTGAACTTAAACCTAAGCCTAAGAAATGGTCTAACTTTCGAAGTGAAACCGTGGCGATAAGACAATCACTTGCATCTGTAGATTAAACACTGACTGATTCAACCCGTCTATTCACAGTATTCTTTTTTAACTTTATTAAGCTACCATCAGAATCGCTCGACTGACATCCGTTTCTGAGTCCTAACTACATAATAACGAAACTGTAATAAACCCTAAAGTCCTTGGGTTTGCCTGAGGCCTTAAACATTCCGTATATCTCAGGCCGTAGCCGAACCCCTTACGGCGGCCCTAAGCCCTAAGCCTCAGCCTAAGCCCCTATAAGCCGTAAGCTTGAATAAACTTTTACTCTAGAATCTAGGCCCTAGGCCCTAAGCCTTAAGCCTTACGCCCTAAGCCTAAGCACATAAGCTTCTAAACTCTAAGCCCTAAGCCTAAGCCCCCAGGCCCTAAACTGGTCCTGAACCCTAAGCCCTAAGCCTAAGCCTAAGCCGAAGGCCAACTTTAAGGTTTCAGTCTTTCAGCCTGTCAGTAGTAGCAGGACCAAGCTGCAAGCCAAAAGCCTATGCCTTAATGGCCTATAGCCAACCAGCCGCTCAGCTCCAGTCGCAAAGGTCGTCGATGGTGCGTCGACGTTTCACATCTGGCGTCACTAGGCTCTCCTGCTTCTCGCGCACCATCTTCATCTGCATCAATCTCGCTTCGATAGTCTTTTTGACTAGAAGGGCGGCTGCACAGCACCGTGCTTCAAAGGCGTTTCCGCCCAAACATCGCAAGAAGTTGTCTGAAAAGTTCTCCAAACGCCCCTGGTCTGGCCCATAGTGGATGTTCTGCAGCAAAAGAGTCTCGTACCCGGTCAAGCATCTGGCCTGGTGGATGACCAATTGCATCCCGCTCGGAGTAACAATGTCGGCTCGATTGATGCGCACCCTGGCCGCCGGATCTCCGGCCTTCAAGCCCTGGCTGACTTCCACGCTGGCCACGCGCTTGTCTGGGAACTCGACCCTCATCAAGGCAAGCATGTCACACTGCCTCTCTGTCAGCCCACGCAACCCTGGGTTTGCATTCAAGATATCCTCGCAAGGCACTGTGGGCTGCCACCAATCGCGGTCAGCTTTCTGCCAGGCCTTTTTGTGCTGTGCTGCCCACTTGGGAGGCCTCGATGCTCTGGAGCCTTTCGGGGCTTTTCGAGTCTCTGCAACATCCAGCAGTTTCTGGATCTGGGCCTCGACGACAGCATGATCTCTCGGCAACAGATAGTCATCCAAGTGGCGACGTGCTTTTTCAGCGTCAACACAGAGAGTGTTCATGAGGCTCGTTGCCCAAGCCTCCACCTCCCGGACTTCAACCTGTGCTTGGGAGATCATGTGCTGGGGCAAGCAGACCATCCAGATTCTCTGCCTTGACACGGGCAGACTGAAAAGACCAGGGTCTAGTTGGAATGGGATCAAAGCCAATCCAGCACGTTCTGCTTCAAGATGGCAGTACTCGATGTTTGAGTGCCACTTGTTGCCTGCATCGTCGGTGCCCTTGGGGCGGGTCGCCAAGCCAAGGACGTTCTCCAGGAGCAACCCCGAAAAGATAGCCTCGCCCTCCCCTCTGGGCTTCAACAGTTTTTTGCAGTAAACCATGATGTCTGCAAAGACTGCCCCCGTTCGACGGCTTGCATCGCGCACCACCCAGCGGTCTGCACTAGGGTTCAACCGGCTGACATCCTGGCATGGGAAGCCAACCACGAGGTCTCCACAAAGGGGAAGGGAGACGTGTGTCTCATGGAGTCCGTCGTACAAGGTCTCACCCTCATCTGTTGATGCCATATCCACCGTATTGGTGAATATGTGCTGCACATCCGAATAGTCCCAAGTATTGGTGAACATCGTTGACAAGAACTTCAGCTTCGCCGGATCAGACTCACACGAGAACACGTGTTTCACCTGGAGCTGGCAGCCAAGCTTCTGGTTTAAAGCTTTGGCAAAAGCTTTGTAAACCAACACGGCGCAATCAGTGCCTGAGCAGGCAGTTCCCACTTGGAGTTCGCGGAGATGGAGGTAATCGATCAAGTCTGCTTTGTAAGAAGCATCCAGCCTGTCCAGCATCTCGCCGATGAAGTCTGCCAGCTGGGCATGGCCATCTTGCTCAACTGGCTTGCGATCCAGGCAGTAGGGTGCCGCAGCTGGCGATGCTCTGGGCTGGATCAAGGAGACGTAGGTCAGAGCCGCATCCTCAACCGCAGGTCCTTCTTCTTCTTCTGAGTCTTGCTGGCCTTCTCCTTCGTCTCCCCCTTGCGGATCTGTCGGCTCCGCACCGGATTCCGATGGCACCGGCGAATTTGCATCACTCGCCCGACTCTCTGCAAGAGACTCCACTTCTTCCTCCACGTCCTGGCTTCGGTGCGAGCCAGCATCGCTCTCCACTTCAATCTCTGGTTCTGCCTTGGGCAACATGTTCCCGGCTTTGCCGGGCCAAGAGGATGCACGATTCTTCGACTTCGGCGCCATAAGGCGGAAAACTCGCTAGCTAGCTGCCAGGTACTGCCAATTGTTGCAGCAACACGTAACAAGAAGTTAATAAGTGATTATGTATGCTGTGCAGTTCTCAAATCCTCGGCTTCAAAGCATACTGATTCGCAGCACTTCCCTCGAACAGGACAGGAATGCAAACAACATGCACATCGTCTGCACGGACCTTGCACTTAGGCACACGGTAAAAACTTCAGGCACTCGGCTGCCACCTCTGGAGCGCAGCGTGGGCCGCGGCAGGCACAGCCCTGGCAAGAGCGAGATGGGAAACCAGGGTTATATAGGGCTGCTGTTTAACTTTTCGTGTGGCATAAGTTAGGAGGTCCAGGGGGGCTTTATGAAGTATGCCATGGTCACAGGAGTGCTATGGCCATACCGACTGTAGGTGCTATTATTATGACGATGACTCAAACTATGACTCACACTATGAGTACGACTCAGTACGACTATGACCATGAGGAGAGTCCAATCTGCCCCAAGGTGTTGGCCAAAACACCATGGCTTGGTAGTGGGGCTCTAACCTTCAAGTTTTCAACTGTTTAGCACTTTTAGCAGTCTAGACAGTCTAGCCCTTGTTTAAGAAAACGCAGACGTCTAACGGGCGACTTGATTCAGCAGCTCCCCCATCTGCGCGGGCCTCCCAAGTCTGTAGAACGACAACTTGGCCTCACCCTAGGACCTGTGACTGAGACCTGGGAGCCTGGGACCTGGGACCTGGCCGACTATAGTAAGGCCCTTAGTGGAGCGCGCGCGCGCGCAAAAAAAAAAAAAGTAGATTGCGAAAATTCAGCACACCTGGCCCAGTCCAGTTGTTATTCCGCAAAGTTTTTCCGCAAAGTTTTTCCACAAAGGTTTTCCGCAAATTTGTTCCGCAAACTTTTTCCGCAAAGTTTTTTCCACAAACTTTTTCCGCAAAGTTTTGCCACAAACTTTTTCCACAAACTTTTTCCGCAAAGTTTTTCCGCAAAGTTTTTCCACAAAGTTTTTCCGCAAAGTGCTTCCACAAAGTTTTTCCCCGAAGTGTTTCCGCATGTTTTTCCGCAAAGTGTTTCTCCAAAGAATTTGACATATGTACAAAAGATGTGGAAAGATATTCTTTTCTGCACAAACATGATGTGGAAACAAGTGTGCTCCTATGCGGAAAAGTCTGTGGACAAGGTGTGTCTTCGTGCGGAAAAACCTGTGGAACAACTTTGTTGGTGCGCGGAAAAACATGTGGAAACGATTGTTGTTGCGCGGAAAAACTTGTGGAAACACTTTGCTGGTGTGCGGCAAAACATGTGGAAACAAGTGTCCTTGCGCGGAAAAACATGTGGAAGAGTCATCTCGCTGTGCGGAAAATGTTGTGGACAAAGTTTGTTGGTATGCGGAAAGAATGTGGATAAATGTTGTTGTTGTGCGGAAAACATTGCGGAAAAAGTCTGCTGGTGTGCGGAAAAAAATGTGGAAACACGTTGCCAGTTGTGCGGAAAAAGTTGTGGACAAAGTCTGCTGGTCTGCGGAGAAACTGTGGACACACATGGCCTGCGGTGTGGACAACATCTTGTTGCTGCGCAGCGATTGCACGAATATCAGCACGGAAACGCCTATATTAGTTGCCTGATCCTGTTCTTTCTTAACTTTTCGCTGATTATTGGTGCACCTTGGCATTGTCTTATTGGACACAAGCACGGCGTTTCCATATCTTTCTTCCGTAACGAGAACACTTTTTCCACAACCTCATGCGGCAAGTTTCCGCATCACACCACTGTTTGTCCACAACCTGATGCGGCAAGTTTCCGCATCACACCACTCTTTGTCCACAACCTCATGCAGCAAGTTTCCGCATCGCACCACTCTTTTTCCACAACCTCACGCGGCAAGTTTCCGCATGAGACCACTCTTTTTTCCACAACCTCACGCGGCAAGTTTCCGCATGAGACCACTCTTTTTTCCACAACTTCATGCGACAAGTTTCCGCATGAACCCACTCCTTTTCCACAACCTCATGCGAGGATTTTCCGCGTGATGCTGGACACTTTCCACAGATGCTTCACAATGGCGCATGCCTTCCCCACTGTGTGTTTCCACAAAGAAATCTACTTTTCCAAATCCTCTTCCACAAGTTTTCCACGGATTGGCCGAAGCTTTTCTAGAAATACTGTCCGATGACAGGCCCTGTTCCACAATGTCTGCCGTGAACATATGGGGTGTTGGCCACATCTGCCACAGCACCCATGTGCTAAGCCCTATAGGCCCTGGAACCTGCACCCGACAAGTACAACCTAGGACCAGGACCTAGGACCTAGGACCTACAGGACCTAGGACCCCAAGGGAATCCTACAATCACGAATCAACACCAACAATCTCATACCATGCTCCTAGTTCTAGTCCTAGCCGCTCCCACTATGTTGCTTTTCTACTTGACTTTGTGTTGCCTAGTGGAACAGTCAGAGTCAGACCGTCAGACCGGTAACCATATCCATTGCATATCCATCCTATACTATATTACATACTGCTATATACTGTTACTATTTCAGGCAAAGCTCAATCAAAGGTTTAGTCTCAGTTCCCGGCCATGCGAGCACAGCCACAGATTGCAAACAGCATCGCGGAGGTCACCCCTGGACAGCAGATGTTGCCCGTTGCCCCATAGCTGCCTGACAGGGTCATACAGTCAGAGACAGAGAGTCATACACTCACACTGTTTATTGTTGGTTCCTTCGGATCTGAACTTGCCAGACTGGCTGTCACGGCACACACCGAGCAATCACTGGATACTGGTCTCTCTCTCTCTCTCTCTCTATCTATCTATCTCTGTCTCTTTCTCTCTCTATCGCTCTCTGTCTGCAGCAATATCGACAATAGGCTCTTGCAGACTCCTGCATGCACTAGCCACAACGACGAGTTGAATGTGGAATTTGATAAAGAAGCACAAATAGCGGTCCCCCAGCCCAGCCTGCCGCTGCCGAACCTTCACATGCCATCTCTCTGCCCTGAGCTGCAGGCTGGCAGCCTGATGCTGCTCTGACCCACATGACAATCCTTCAGCCAGCCACACCTTCAGATCCCTTTCCAGATCCTGGAATGTTGGGTCCGACGAAGTTCCACGAGATCGCCGGACAGCAGCTTGCCTCTGAGAGCCGTTCGATGGCAGTGATATGGCAGTATAACAGTTCTTGTGGAGGCGGCATGTGGCTTTCAGGCTTACCTCTCCAAGATGGTGGATGCGCCCAACGGGCGTGTTGTTTGCAAGAGACACGAAGTTCCATGATGACTCTTCGCGCATCAAACTGTTGGGGTCAATGGCTGGCGCAGCTGCAGGAGGATGCGCTGGCGCAGCAGCTGGCTGCGCTGCTCCCGGCCGTTTCCTCTTGGAAGCACGCCGCGCTCCTCCAGTCTCCGCCCTCGAAACATGTTCGTCATGTCCGTCGTTTGGCTCTGATTCTGCTTCGTCCTCGATTTCGTGTTCTTGAGGGCACGCCACAGCATCATCGTCTCCTTCAGCAAGGCGAATCAACTCATTCAGCGGATCCTGAACCTGGGCCTGGTCCACGACCACTACATTCGGCTGGCGCCGCCGTCGGATGTGGGAAGTCAGTTCTTCCAACATATCCGGATCAGAATCTTCATCACCAACAGGCGCAGCTCTCGGTCTCGGCTCCGCCGCTTCGGGATTCGCCGTAGCAACAAAAGCTTGCCCTGACTGGATAATCTCATACGTGTCTAGTCTGGCAGTCTGCGCTGGAAACTTCCACTCTAGCAACACAATGCGAACTCTGTCCACTGGCTGCTTTTGCACAAAGACCATGGAGGCTGCCCAGGCATCCTCCGACAAACTGGCAAGCCTGACCAGGTGAGCGAGCTCAGGAGCTGGGGCCCGTAATGCTAAGGCTGGAAGACCTAGATGGAGGACCGAAAAGGCTGTAGTAAAGCTGGGCAAACCTTCCCCACACATGTGACATGCCGCTTCACCATTTGGCCTGCCACTTGTGCCTTGATCCAAAGGCGACCTTGGAGCTTTCAGCGGCTGCCACGGGACTTGCCGGATGTGTCGCACGTGCAAGCCGGGACCATATGCCTGGCGGCACAATTCGACTCGCGAAACTGCTGGGAAGTTTCAAGGCTTCGGGCTTGGGCTTGGCGCCTTGGGGGCTGCTCTGTTGGCATACAGGAACTTCAAGTGCTTTCCAAGGTTGCAAGTGAAACACCTCCTGAAATCATAACGTGTGCTGCACTCAGTCAGCTGTTAGAGCTGCTAGAGAGTCTATAGAGTCTAGAGTCTAGAGTCTGCTACAGGGAAGGGAAGCGACTAGCGACTAGAGTGGCTGAAAATATGACTTTCAGTGACGTTCAGCATTACATGCAAACAACCCGCCTGGCCTCCGCAGATCCAGACACAACTTGAAGCTGCCCTAGCTGCGCCTGCGGAGGGTGATGTGCCTGTCTACCACTGGCAGCGCCAAGGGCCCAAAAACTGACCTGCTGCTGTGCTTCAACAAACTCAGACTCAGCCACGTATTGCTCTGCGGCAAAAAGGACTGCCGCCTGCGAAACGCAGACGTGTTTCAGGCCAGTGCCCTTCACAATCTTTTGCAAAATATCAAGAAGATCTTGATGCATGCGAATGGAACAGAACGTATTGGAGCTTCGGCATAAGCACCCGCAGCTGGCAGGATACTCCACTTTCTCTTGCAAGCTCTCACCAACAGCAATGGTTGCTGCTTTCTCACAGAAACGCGTCGACGATGCATCCATATTCAATTTTCTGCTTTTCGCCAACCGGCTCAAAACTTCCGGGTCGATGGGAAACTGGGCAGCTGGGGCCCCCTCCTGCGCCTGTTTTGCAAGCGGCTCCCGCAAACTCTGGCAAGTAACATGTTTGGGCAAAGGTGGGCGACAAGCAATGATGTGTTCGGGCACTCCTCTGGCCCTTGGTGCATCCCCTGCCTGCCTCTGGTCTCGGATCATGATTGCAAGAGAGTCCTCTTCACGTTGAGGATCGTCCCCAGCACCTTCATGTTCAGAGAGCTGATGTATACATAACTAGAATTATCTAAGAGCCCAAGAGTCTGAGTCTAAGACTACTAACTCTAAGTCTCAGAGTATCAGAGTCTAAGATTCTAAGACGACTCAAGACCCAAAGTTCAAGACTCTATAGACTCACAAGACTCATAGACTCATAGACTCATGACTCATGACTCATGAACCTCATAAGACTCATAAGACATATGACATAAGACATACGAAAGAATACATAAGAAGATGCATAGCATGAGACTATAAGTTATTATAAGACTCGCTCTATAAGACTGTTCACGTTTTGACTGCTTGACTCGTTTGACTATTCGTCTCACCGTGAAGTAGAAGTAGAAGCTATATCTGGGCCTTCCTCGCGCCGTCTCTCTGCTGGAGATGAATCTGGAGGTGCCGCTACCAACGCCAATTGATTGCTGGCATCTGCGTTACGCTCATTTGCCATAACTTTTCTGTGCACAGATGCCTGCAGCTTGCTGGCTTCAGATTGTCGCTCCAAGCTGGCACGCTGCTCATCAGACAAGCAGGCCCACGCCTCCTTTACACGCTGCCACGTGTCCGAATTGCACGGATTCACCACTTTGCCTTGCAGCCTCTCTCTTTTCAGGAAGTCCCACTTGAACAGCTCCATGGCTGTTTGTCCTCGCACCAAACGACCAGCACCTGCAGCAGCGGGCCTTTGCCGACGCTCACCAGGAGGCAGCCTGTTCCTGTTGCTGACAGCCGCATCGGGATTCTCTGCAGCATCTCTGATCCTCTGCAATTGCACACGCTCCTGAATCATACGTTGAACAGCAGACGCTTGGAAGCGGCACTCGACGAGAACGGAGCCTGCTGAAAACAGCTGGAAAGGCATGCCTCTGTTTGCCTGCTGTTTGTGGGTAGCGTGTCTTCGTTCCACAGGTGCGATTGTGATCTTCAGAGAAAACGCTGCCATCAGGAATAACCACCTCAGAGTGGGTAGCTGCTGCAAGAATTCATCTTTCTCAAAGGTGCTTCTCAACTCTCTCGCAAAGCCGGCTTTCCAGCAGCACGACGGCTTCGCATAAAAGGCATCAAGGATCTCGTCATGATCTGCGCGGCGAGGGTCCGCCAAGGCTAAGAGCTTGAACGGATAGTTGTCCAGAGTTGCAAGATACCGTCTCTCAACGTTCATTGCAGCCAGCAGGACTTGGGACCTCAGCTCGAGGGCCTCGTCTGGACGCTCAGCGATCCACTGTTGAAGCGAACCGCAGCCAGAGAGCTGCCAAAGCAGCCGCAGGCGACTGCCAGTTCCTTCCAACAGTGTGCTGTAATACTGCAGGACTTGACAAAATTTGCTGGAAGGTGCCCAAATTTGTTGCAGGAGTGGCGGCCACTCGTGATCGTTGGGCGCCGAGTGTGCATACTTCAGCAGGGTCGAGTGGATGTGCCGAAGGGGCTCCACGACCAGGGTTAGCAATGTCCGGCGGAATCGCTCCTGATGGTTCGAGAGCATCTGCTGTGTTCGATGAAATCTGCTCCCGGCCAGCTTCTGCCAACTAATGAAAACGACGTCTTCATTTCCGTCGTATCGCGGGAGCTCGGTGGCCCAAGGTGCTCGCTCGAGTAAGGCTGATAGTACACCCTGAAACTCAGATGCCATCCAAAAGTCGAGATTTGGTCCCAACTTTGACCAGTCCGATAGCAGCGGAACGCATGGCAAGCATCTCATCAGTACGCGGCCAATGGCTCGTGTCGCCTTTGCTTCGGCCTCCTGCCGAGTGCGGCAGCAGCCACTGCAGAGATGAGTCAGGGTGCCACGGTCCCAATTTCGTCCATTGAGGACCTTCGAGAAACAATGACGGATGTCTTTTGCGGCTTGCTGCCACCCATGCAAGCCTGCTGGGTCCAAAGCCCGAATACAACACAATCTCCACAACCGACCCCCTCAAATTCAAGCTATAGAGAGAGTAGAATTCTGGGAGCCTGGGAGTCTATTCAAAGCTTGGGCCTGGGTCTGAAACTGCTGATAGCTTATAATTTTAGGCAGTTTAGGGTTAAGTTTAGGGTTTAAGTTTAGGGTTCAGATTTATAAAAGTCTGTTATAAGTTATAACGCTTATAATTAAATTTAGAATTAATTAAAATTCTACAGTTAGAAGGAGAACGGTGCTTACTTGGCCGTGGGCTCTTTAAGACTTAAGGACACTTAGTTAAGGATTAAATGAAATCTTAGTCTTAATGCTTGTTTTAGCCTGGAGACCAACCTAACTAACCTAACGGGTCCTCCCCGAGCTGTGCTGGACATCTGGCGCGAGTTGTGCCTAAGGTTGGCCACTAAGTATTCACCCAGCTCTTCAGCATACCGCCGGCCCGAGTTGTCCTCCTCTGTTGGAACCGCCACCCATCGGAAGTACGCCACGTCGCGAACAAGAGATGGCACACTAGCCAATAATCTGACGAAGTGGCCTCCCATGCGAAGGAAGAGTGTGCCACAATACAAACCAGGGACCATCTTGGAGAGGCCGCTGACTCGTTCCATAGCATCGACTGCAGACACAATTGTTAATTGCACCTGGTGGTTCTGACAGAGAACCTGCTCGGTGAGGGTTGGCAGTTTCTTTTTTGGGGGGGTTCCCTGGTCCGACACAGGAGCTGCAGGGCCTGGGGCTGGTTCAGGGCCTGCGGTGGGTAACATGCGTTTTGCATACAGATGGTAATGCAGCTTCTCATTCGCCAAGTGCCCGTCGGTTTCATGCAACCAGCATGAAACGGAGCTGACTTTCACGATCTGTTCGAGCAGCTCCATGATGGGCTGGGTCAAGGGATGACGAAACATAGCACAAAACAGGTTCGATGAACTGTTGCTGGACAACGGCAAAGGAGGCATAATGAACTCTTTGTAGAGCTTCAAACCTGTTCGCCATCCAACGGCTAATTGCAATCGACAAACAAGCACAGGCCACGCTGAAGACGCTTGTTGTGGAACAGCATATGTTGCGTCTAGAGGCGTCTGCAGCGCTAAAGTTTGTGAGGTTTCGTCCCAACTGAGCGTGGCGCATGCGACATGTGGGGGATGTTCAAGAGCGTAGTCACGAAATTCTTGCAGTTGTCTGACCTGTATATCCATCACAACCGAAGACATGAAAGTCAACACTCTTCGTATTGTCTGCTTGGATACGTCAAACCGATCTGCCAACATAGTCCGTCGGTGGCTGCAAGAGAAAGCAATCGTGCACATGTCCTTTGCCGACAGTTTGTAGCGCTTTCCCAAACTCTCCTTGCTCTGCTTCTCGGCCAAGAGGACCCCCAGTTTTGCAGCTGTCTTTCGAAGCTTGCAATACCGCATGTGACTTGCCAAACGTTCCATTTGCTGCTGAGTTCTTTGCTTAGGTGCGCCTGCGCCGAAGGAACTGGCAGCTCTGGGCACAGCAACCTGGCCGGAACAAGAAGCAATGAAGCAACAACTGAGTACATCTCGGTGTTTCTCTTCAACATACATGGCTCGCGCCGATACCAATTAATACGCGCCGATACGAACATCATCCGAGCAATCCAAGCCCACACGGACAAATTGGGCCGAACAAATCGAAAATCTCCGACAACTCCAAGTCTAAGAACGATATCATAACGTATGACGTATAACACCGTGTAGCCTTATAGCGTACAGCCCGTGCACCTCACCACGCATGGCCACAGGACCGACATCGTTCGAAGAAGCTGCTTCGGCTGCTTCGGCCTTGCAAAACCGGATGACTATTCATGGCGAAGCTGCCATCGTGCAAACAATTCGGGTAATGACACAGCAATAGGAAATAGATTGTCTCGGTCCCAGTTACCATACATACATACAATACAGACATACATACATACAGTTACTTAAAAAGTTACTTACATACATACATAATACATACATACAGCCATGCATACAGACATACAGACATACACAAATACAGATAATCAGTAATCGATTTACATTGCCTTGCATGTTTACATAGCCGCCTCTCCAGCTTCGCCAAGCAAGTCCAGGAGCAAGTCCTGCCCATTCGCAAGCAGAGGTACTAAGGCACTAAGGTCTACAGGCATAAGATTTATGAGACTTATAATTTATAGTATAATTATATTTGGTTTAATTGTCTAACTAGTTTGACGAAGTGATTTAAGGCGTGGGGTCGGGGTTTAGTTCGAGGCCTGAGGGTTTAGCAGTAGTCGTGCATACTGGCAAGACGTGCGAACATGGTCAACAGCTCTACAACCCGAAGCGGTGTGGTTTGGGGTTGAAGTCACAGCACCACCCCAGGAATTATCAAAATCTCATCCGTCACTCGGTTAGCGCGGTGTCGATCTGGGCACCCGGCTGCATCCCCGGCCGACACACCGCTCGAAGCAGCCTTGCACTGATGAGTTCATCAAAGTCGAGTCTAGCATAGCTGCTGATACGAGGCATTGCGCAGTTGCAAGAGCAGTAGTGATTAGTAGTGCATCACAAGCACTGGCAAGACGTGCGAACATAGTCAACAGCTCTGCAACCCGAAGCGGTGTGGATTAGGGTTGAAGTCACAGAACCACCCCAGGAATGATCAAAGTCTCACCCGTCACTGGATTATATCGCGGGGGTTGATCTGGGCACCCGGCTGCATCCCCGGCCGGCAAGCCGCTCGAAGCCGCCTTGCACTGATGAGTTCATGATTCATGAAAATCGAGTCTAGCCTGGCATAGCTGCTGATACGAGCCACAGTCGTGATCTCCATAACAATCTTGCGGCTGCTTCTCACAGGAGTGGAAGCATGAATTGAGCACACATAGCTCAATACATAACTTACATAACCATTAAAGACAATGTCTCGACAAGGTGATCCAGAAACCATACGACCCCACCGACGGCTAAGTCCACAGCTTCTGCGGATGCTCCATGTTCTGCTCCGCTGGCACTCAGATCGAAGTCCTGCCAGATGTTTGCTTCCATCTGTGGCTGTCTAGGCCTATATAAGCACTGGGGCAGTATGGAGAAAAGCCGTAAGGCCGTAGGCCACCGTAGGGTGTAGTGTGGGCCTGCGTCGTCGGCCTTAGGCCTTGGGCCTTAGGCCCTTATAGGCCTTGAACTGATATAGGCTTGTAACTTGTAGTAAGCTTATGTCTTATGTCACATGTCCCGAGCAGCCAATGTCCTCGCAGAGGTCAAAGGAACAGACGCTTCCCACGTCATCTTCCACCAAGTCCTGCCAGAGGAACTCTACGATTTCAGCGTTACGTGCAACAGAAATCAGCGAAAGAAGAACTGCAAAGATGGGCTGCGACATGGTCAGTCAATCTCAGGCACGCGATCAACCAGTTTTATTTCTACCGGTCGCCTTCGCGCAGATCTGGACATACAAGCAACCAGCTGTTCAAAACTTACCCTGAGCAACAATCTTCATGACTTAACTGCGCAGGGCTCATCCTAATCCTAAGGGGCATCAACAAAACTTGGCCTGAGCAAGAATCTTCACGACTCATACAAGGCTCATCTCAATCCATCTGATCTAACATCGCCGTCGGGGTGTTGTCAGACTGATATGGTTCTTCAAGTTCTTCCTCTGAGGAAAGACTTTCCTCTGAGTCCAATGAATGCACATCAGAGTTTCCATCAAAATGGAATATCAAAAGGTTGTCCGTATGCTGATACTGGCTCTGCTTCATTCCATCTGAAGCGTTGGCCCAACGAGGATCTGTGTGGTCCTGCATAAAATGAAGTCCGCCTGTTTCGTCAGCGAACATATCAAACACGTTACCATACAGCTGGTGCACATGGAACTGCTCATGTGCCCTTCGTGCGAACGGCTTGTTCTCTGCGCAAGCAGTGCAAAACGAGGCCAAGAAATCTAAGTCTGGTCGCTCGCCCTCATCATTCTGCTCATTGTCGTCCGGGACCTCAAATCAGACAGGCCAACCGTCTCACTGACGGCATAAACCTTATAACCATTTATAATGACTAGTGACTAGTAACTAGTAACTAGTAACTCATAATCGGCTGAGGACCCAACCAGGACCGGATTCAAAATTAGACCCATCATCAGCGCACTGAGCGTGGGGCGGCGTTGGGGTGTGGGTTTGCAGCAACCCTCCCAAAAAGTCATGGCAAGAAACGGCGAGAGTTCTTCTGGGGGGATACCCCACCAATGAATAGGAAAGAATCTTCCTTTGCAAAGTCCTGAGTCTCAAAACAACGCCCCTATGGCTGGAAGTCCCGATGCATGAAGCTTACAACGGTTTGGATCAACCCTCTCTAGTCTAGCGAGAAGCCCAAAATCTGAGACTCGATGTTGCTTTGGTGATGAAGAGGAGTGTATCATCTCTTTGTATTAAACTTTAGTCAAACTCTAGACTCTAGACTCTAGACTAAACCCTAAACTACCCTAAACCCTGAACCCTGATGCCATCCAATGCGAAGGCAAAAGAACCTAAACAGACCCGACCTAAACGCTTAAAGCCAACCCCTAAACTTGCAACCGAATATAAAAACGAAGGCCTCGTTTCGGGAGCTGGAGGTTTGATCGGACCCGGTGAGGGCGATCGCAGTGCAGCGTTCTTGTGACTTGTTTTCGACTCTAGAGAGCATTAATATAATATATCAGATTATCAGTTAATGTATGAACAGTATCCAAGGGTAAGTTTAGGATAGAGGTTCCCGAAATTGTAGGTAAACAGGCGGCACAGGTTTAGAATTTAATGAGGGATGGCTTGGGGAGGTATGTCGGGATGAGGAGAGTAGGGTGTCGAGTGCCGGGGTTATCGCGTGAGCCCTAGGTAGTTATGCTCCACCAGCCAACAATTGCTCAGTGATGACAAACCCGCCCCCACAAACACCCCCCCAAGCCCACCAGCAGCACTTGCTCAGTGCTGGCGAACCCGCC
>BGNK01000378.1:383648-396850 GCA_003297005.1 Symbiodinium sp. clade A Y106
CGAAAACCCACCCGCAGCACTTGCCCAGTGCTGGCGAACCCGCCGCCACACCCTCCCTCCCGCACAAACCCGAAAACTGTAATTTCAAGCCCTAAGCCGCTAAGCCTAAACCCCGAAAAACAAGCCCTAAAAACCGGAGTGACCGCGAGGTTCGGGCGTAGGGGTAGGGGATCGCCGCACGGTTCGGGCGTGTAGGGGATCGCTGTTCGGTTCGGGCGTAGGGGTTCGCCCGGTTCGGGCATTAATTTCTTTTACTAATATATAACTACAACTACGACTAAAACCTTAGACCCAAAGCTTTGGCCCTTAACTTTTTGATTGTCCAACTTTGAAACCTAGGGCTACCGGCAGCTTCAAATATCCAGACTCCCGACCTGAATGAGCGCCGCAGGAAGCCTAAAACTTCCTACCCCAAACCCCTAAGCCTACAAGTTGCCTATAAGTCTATAAGCCAATGCCCTAAACTTCCTAAACCAACCCTAAGCTATAAATTTTTTTAATAGACCCGTCTCTGTAACCAGACGGACACACCCCGGCTTAAGCCGACGTCTACTTAAGTTGAAAGATCGACCGACTGAGTGCCCAACCTTGACGGCATCCTTTGGGTCCATTGACGACGAGCCTTCTCAGAACCAACGAATGGGTGGAAAAGCATTGTGGAAGCGTGGGGCTGGAAAACAGACAAATCTCTTCCTTGCGAAAAGAGCGGGCCTCCAGGATTCGGAGCGCCAGCCGCGTCAGCTTCAGCCTGCGAGCGACCAAACATATCATCATTATCATCACGATCCGAGCAATTTCGCCCTCGACTTCAACTTTTTGAGACTCTGAACTCTCGATCGCACACTTTCCCACGCCCCAACTCCATACTGAAAAATCAGCAACATGCACCATAGCACCTTCGCACACCCAACGGGCGAGGAGCTTCCGACCTTGCTGCTGTTGCTACAACATTTCAGCGATAGGCTTGACTATGGGTCAGTGATTCAAGACGAACGCATAACTGCATACACAACAAGAATCAAGCACTGCGTCTTGGCCGAAGACCATTCCGCCAATTGGTGCGGGGAATGAATCAAAATTGAACTTGAACACTTGAACCAGCAAGCTAAGGAAAGGGAACAAGACATGCTGAGCAAGTCTGGGCATGCGGAAACATCTAGCAAGATATCGGCCAGTCCTGCAGGAAATCAATATCTTCTTCTGCGCCATCTCCATCCATGTCCTGCAACAAAGCTCTGACTCTCGACTCGAAGTTCTGTGTAAGACCTGGAGTTTAGAGGCTCTAGGCCAGAAATGTCGTGTCTTTGCTCGGTCCTGGTTCTGCTGCTGCCAGTCGATCCATGTTGCGCGGCCACATTTTGCATGGCGGATAAGACACAGCACAGGCAAGCCAAGGTCCCAAAGCCCTAGATTCCGAGATCCTAGAATCCGAGATTCAGGGTTGAGAGCAGACCTGAGGCCCCAAAGGCCCATGGCCCAAGTTCCTTAGCCTTAGAGCCGTAGGTTTTGCGACTAAAACCTAATATAAAGTCTAGAGTCTAGAACCTCAAGACTCAAGAACTTAAGGAATCTTAAGTCTTAAGTCCGACGATATAAGACTCAGCAAAGGCGGCAAAGGCCTAACATTAGACTTCGAGTTCGGGACAATGATGGAATTGAAGTTGAAGGTTGGATTTTATTTACACCTAGCCACTCATCTACTTGCCTTTCCACTCATCATTGCTTGCTTCTGACCCCTGGAGCTGCTGGAGAATGATATCGGAAGAAAGGATGCTTCAGGAGCTTCTCAGGCTTTATTGGCTATTGGCCTTATCCACACCCCAATGGTGAGGATAAACTTGCTCCTGGATGCCGGAACAACGACTCATTCGAAGTCCTGGCCCGGGCCCATATGCAAGTGGCACGTTCAAAGCATGCTTTGCCCGTCAGATCATGCGGAAATCTCCTCCTTTTCGCCTCCGAATGATGCGGAAAACTCATCCCTTTAGATCGAAGTGATGCGGAAAACTCCTCTTTTTAGCCTCCCTTATGATGAGGAAAACACCTCCTTTAAAGGGTCAAATGATGTGGAAACCTCTTCCTTTTAGCGTCCAAAATGAGCGGAAACCTCCTGCTTTTAACGTCCAAATGATGTGGAAACATGCCCCTGTCAAGCCCTCAACATACCCCGACGAGGTATGACATTCCTGCACTTAAGAGAAGGCCTGATTAGTTGTTTGCTGGCCCCTCCAATCCCAAACCGTAACCGTAATGCCTAAACTCCCAAACCCCCAAAACCCCAAACCCTAAATTTCTGAACCCCTACACGCTATAAGCTCCCAAACCCTAAGCGCCTAAACTCCTAAACCCCCAAAACCCTACGCTCTAAACCCCAAGCCACGGGCACCGTGGCCCCGAATCGGCGAAGAAGCTCGGCCTTCTCAGCGGCCTCACTGTTCACGGCCCAAGGCTTTTTTTTACTACCTTAGCTTGCAGCACAAGTGCAACAAGTCGTCGGCGCTAACCCACTTCCTGCTAGTTTACTACGGCAGGAAGTAGGTTACCCAGAGGGTCCATATACACTACTATTATGGAATTAGGTCCCCAAAACCATAATGGGGATGGTCTTTTAGGGGCTAATTCCATAATAGTAATGTATATGGACCCTCTAGGTTAGCGCCAACGACTTGTTGCACTTGTGCTGCAAGCCAAGGTACCAAGGCTAAGGGTTCAATTAGGGTTTAGGGTTTAGGGTTCAGGGTTCAAGGTTGGGGTTTAGGGTTCAGGGTTCAAGGTTGGGGTTTAGGGTTCAGGGTTTAAGGTTGGAGTTTAGGGTTCAGGGTTGAGGGTTTAGGGTTCAGGGTTGAGAGTTGGAGTTTAGGGTTCAGGGTTGAGGGTTTAGGGTTTAGGGTTCTTTCGGGGAGGGCTCCTTCTTAATCAGGGCTTCATACAGGCACTGTTCACAGTCGAACCCTAAGGGCCCATGTACCCAACTAGCATATACTTTAGCACCAAAGTACCTACCTGTATCCCCAAACCCTACAAAATAGTAGGTTATGACCCCTTAATTAGAGGGTAGAGCCCTTAAAACGGTAGGTTTTCGGATCCCGAGGTATATACTTTCAGGCGGCCAAAGTATATACTACGTGGGTACACGGACCCTTGGGGGAAAGGCTAAGGGTTCACTTAGGCTTTAGGGTTTAAGCAGGTTGAGGATTTAGGGTTTTGGGTTTTGCGTAAGGCCTGTTTACGGGGCCTATAAGGCTCTTAGTTACAAGGTCTGTATGTTTGATTAACCACATTTTACCAGGCTAAGAGCATAACATGGCGTAGACCCGCAACCTCGTAACCCTAAACCCTAAACCCTAAAACCCTAAACCCTAATACCTCGTAACCCTAAACGCTAAACCCTAAACCCTAAACCCCTAAACCCTAAACACCTAAACCCTAAACCCCAAATTTCGAAAGCCCGACACCCGCAATCCCCCAGAGTAGCCGTTTTAGTATCCTTTATAAGAACCTGTTTAAAGAACCTCTAGACCTAAGAGTAACCTAGGAATAAAAAAGGGTACCCTTTTTGTTTTAAAGGGGGTTATATGGGAATATGGGCCTATTCTGGGTCCTGGACCTTTTAAGGGAACCCTAAACCATAAACCATTAAGGCACCCTGTCTTCAAGAAAACCCTCAGCTCGGTCCTGATCGTCCGGCAATACCACATGCACCTGACGGTTTTGGGGTTTCTAAAGGTTCCTTCCCAAAGGCTCCATGTACCTTTATAGTAGATACTTAGGCCTTAAATATACTATATGGGTACATGGAGCCTTAGGGCTTCAGGGTTCTATAAGGGATCTGCAGGGTTTAAGGGTTCAGGGTTTAGCGTTTGGGTTTAGGCTTCAGGGCTTTAGGGGTTTGGGGAGCGGGTTTGGGGTTTAGGGTCTATAGGGGTTGTTTGGGTTTCGGGGTTTGGGGTTTTAGGCGTTTGGGGATTTGGAGTTTAGGGATTCGGGACGGATTAAAGCCCGAGTTTAGGGTTTAGGGTTTTATGCAAAACGCCATAAACCCCAAATACGCTCCACCAGCAACAGTACATAAACATGTGCCAACCCTATAGACTCAATGAACCCTACGAGCCCAACTAGTTAACATTGTATGCACTCAATAATGTAGCCTATTGTAACAACGCTATATACGCCTTCAAAACCCTTCAACTAAATACATATCAACCGCATAGACCCTACAAAAACCCTTCAAAGTGCGCAGAGATATAAACCCCTGAGACCCTTATAATGCAAATTTTGATCCTAAGTACCCATTCAGTTCGTATTGTAGCCAAACTCAAAAACAAAGGAATTCGCAGAGCCAAAGAGATGTATGCCCTAAACCCTAAACCCGCTGTACGCACCTTGTAGCCACGCTCGGCGGCAGCAAGGCAAAGAGAGATGCCGGTACTTCCAGAGGTCCCCTCCACCTCGATTTGATGAGCGCGAGACCCTAAAACCTGCATCCTTAAACCCTAAACCCCAAACACCAAACCCTAAACCCTAAAACCCTAAACCCTCAAACACCAAACCCTAAACCCTAAAACCCTAAACCCTCAACTCTTCAAACCCTAGACCCCAAGCCCTAGTATGGGCTGCAGAGGGCATTCTTAAGGCTCAGTGCTTAGGATTTGGAGCCTCGGGCTTTTAGGGTTTAGGAGTTTAGGCTTTATATACGGTCTTATCCGCCTGGGTATTGTCGGTTTAGGGTTTAGGGTTTAGGGGATTGCAAAACGAACGTATGCAGGTTGTAAAGGCCTTTAATAGGCTTTTGTGAGGTACCAGGGTCTTCTCAGACTTCAGAACACTGAGGGGTGTTACAGGTTCCTTTGGCTTTGGCTTTTGGCAATGTTTAAAGGGTCTGAAAGCAGAAACTGCGTAACCCTAAACCCTAAACCGTAAACCCTAAACCGTAAACCCTAAACTCTAAACCCCGGCATGGTCCAGTTGTTTTCGGGGCTTTAGCCTGAAGGTTTTTACGGCTCAGGGTCTGGGTCCTATCACTGGTATTGATGCTAGGTCGACATGATACTACGATCATCTCCCCTCAGCCTCTTCTCGATTCAGGGATTTCGAAAAAATCCTGGACGTCTATGAGACAACTACATCGCTCAGAATCCAACCGGAAGCTTTGATCTTGCAACAAGACCTCTCAAAGCCCGAACGCCACAAAACAACAACTCCGAAAACGGCATAAGGCGTATACGAAACTCTTTATGAAACTGACAATGCCCAGTATGGCTCGATGAAAGCCTGGAAAACTCATATAAAACCCAAGACGCCAGACAAAACCCAAATGCCCCAGACTCATGAATCCTAACTACCCAAAACACGAGCCCTCCAAGAGACCCTAATAAAGACATAATCGAACCGTAAACTCAACCCTAAACTCTAAATCCCTAAACCCTAAGCCGGCAACCCTAAACCCTAAACCCCTAAACCCTGAGCCCTAAACCCTAAACCCTAAACCCAAAAGAATAGACCGAGCCACGACCGTCCCCCCAGGTCGCAACAGCCCGTTCGCAGCAGCCTCGTCGAGGGTCTGCCGCGCCACACGGTCCTTTTGGATCAGTGTAAAAGCCTTCCTTTTTCAGTTATACATATATATTTTTTTTATTTATATTTATATATGTTATATAAGAATTTAAAGAGGTCGTTCGGAGGTTTAGGATTTACGGGCTTCTTGCGGTCTCATAAGGTTCCTCTGCGGAGCTTTTTGCATATTTAAAAGGATCTGTCAGGATTACGGCTTTCCTGAACCCCTCGAGCCCTAGACTATCGGTTTTGGTGGTTCAAGCAGTTAGGGGTAGGGCTTCCGTTTGCCCCAACCCCTGCAAAGATGGTGGGTTCTGGAACTCCAAAAACCCTAAACCCTACATTCTTCCTTCCCACCCGGTTTTGGTACAATTCCCGCCCATACCTGGGTGGTTGTCAAGACTAGGGTCCCTTTTGGAGTCTTCATATAGTACGGCACCTAATATTTCGGGGACCCAAAAAATTTTGACAACCGCCCATATTTGGGTGCCCAGACACTGAAGATGCCCGGCAGCTTTTGCGCCCGCACTAGGCCAACGGCTTCGCCTCGCCGCTGGCCAGCCACAGCTGGGCTTAAAATCCACAATAATACCCAGAGACTCCAATATTCCTTAATTAACCCAGAGGGTCCATATACACTACTATTATGGAATTAGGTCCCCAAAACCATAATGGGGATGGTCTTTTAGGGGCTAATTCCATAATAGTAATGTATATGGACCCTCTAGGATAATACCCAGAGACTCCAATATTCCTTAATTAAGGAATACCTAGGGGTTCCTTTACAGGGATCCTGAAGTGTTCCTTTAAGGGATCTTTAAGGTTTAGGGTTTCGAGATCCCAGAGACTCCAATATCCCTCAATTACGGAATATTCCTTAAATCATATGTGCGATCTTACTATAGCATAAAGTGTATTCCCTAGTTAAGGGATATTGGAGTCTCCGGGCACCTTGTTTTTTAAAGATGGAACACCCTAAACCCTAAACCCTAAAGCCTAAACCCTAAACCCTAAACCACCCTAACCGCACTCCTCAAATCCGTTTTGGAGCTTTTCCCTGGCACCCCAAAGATCCGAGGCCCGCCGGCGGGCAGACGGCCTTTCCGAGAAGGGTCCGGGGGTTTAGGGTTTAAGGTTTAGTTTTTTTTTGAGCGCCTTTTTCCCTCGGCAGAGTGAGTCTCAAGAAGGAAGTCTCGTCTTGGAGACAGGCTTGGATGACGCCACAGCTTGTTGCAGCAAGGTTTAGGGTTTAGGGTTTAGGGTTGGGAAGGTCAGTGCTGCTCTCCCTGGTGCTCTCCATTTTGCACAGCTACCAGGACCACTCGTGGACTTGTTGGACTTTTTTGATTGCTTCTGAACGTGAGGTTCTACAAAAAAACGTGTTTTCTCTTCTTGCATGTTTCAAAAGACATTATTTCTCGCGGTTTAAGAGAGTGGACGGGTTGGGATTAACACCGAAGTGTGTTGCAGATTAGATTCAACACCCTGAAGCGTTTTCGTGTGGCTTTCAGCTTCTTGCGTGTTGGAGAAGCTTTTTATTCATTTCTTCGCAGCTTAAGAGAGCGGGATTTGCAGTTTAAAAGAAAGCGAGGGGGGTTGGAGGGCGCAGCCCCGCCAATTGCAAACCTTCCAAAATGAACTTGGTTTTCGCTTTTACTCTTCCTAAAGCGATTTCATGCTGCTTTTTGCAATCCACAACGAGAGTGCGTCTAGCTCGCGCCTTCTTGTCTAAACCCTAGCAGGACATGATTTGGGCAGATCACAACAGGTGGGTGAAAAGTTTTGTGAAGGAAGCTCGCTCAACGCGAACCCAGAAACCGTGGTGTGAGGTGGCGCCATCTGAGCATGGATTCGCGGCCGCTGCGAGGGAAGACACCCTAAACCCTAAACGCACCCTTGCGGGGCCCTTTCGGCGGTCCTTCTGGCAGCCCCCCGGGCTCAGGAACTCTGCCTTACCGAGGATTCGGCAGCCCGTCCTTCCCATCTTAAGTAAGACTTTTTCTTGCGGGGTTTAGAGTTTAGGGTTGCGGCTTTGGCTGTCAAGTTTAGGTTTTGGTTTAGGGTTTAGGTGGGCTTGTTGTTGAAGGTTCCGGTTTTCCCTAAACCCTAAACCCCAGTTTAGGCTTCACGGTTTAGGGTTTTTGGTTTACAAAAAGCTTGGGGGTCTCCTTTAAAGGGTTCTATAGAGGGGTTTAGGGCTTATAGGGCTTTAGGCTTTAAGGTTTCGGGCTTTGGGTTAAGGAGTGAGGGTTTAGGGGTTACCTGGAGGATCGAAGGACTTCGTTCGCAGGATAAAGGGTTTAAAGTTTGGGGATCAGGGTGGAGTTACAAGTCACCTTGCAGAAAAACCCTAAACCCTACAACCCCGAACCCTAAACCCTGAAACGCTGAAACCCAAACCCGCCAAAACCCTAAGCCTAAGCCTAAACCCTAATTCCCTCCAGCACCCGCCAACTACTCTCGATTACATCCTAAACCCCCACTATTAAGGACCATAGGGTTTTTTAAGTGGTACTTGGGGGGTGCTGGCTACACCCGAAACCCTAACTTCATAAAACGCCTTAGGGCTTAGGGTTTAGGAGTTTGGGTTTAGGGTTTAGGGTTTAGGGTTTAGGGTTTAGGGTTTAGGGTTTAGGGTCTAGGGTTCAGGGCCTAGGGTTTAGGGTTTAAGGGATCAATCAGGGTTTAGGGTTTAGGGTATTTTATGTTTAAAAAGGCAGCCCTTTTGGCATCTTCCTGTTTCGTGTTGTCGTTGTTCTCTCTTTGTCTCTTCTACTACTATCATCATATTATAAACATGACTGTTATTGTTGTTAGTTGTTAGTATTAGTATTGCCAATGTTACTATAACTTTCCAGACCTCCCCATCCTCCAAGCAGGGCCTAACCGTTTAGGGTTTAATTAAGGTGTAAGAGCCCTGAGAGTCAGTACGAAAATAGGGGCTCCTTTAAGAGTATCTTTAAAAGTGGCTCCTATATAGAGGGCGGGATCAGTCTAGGGGCCCTAAGCGTACAAACATAGGCTTGTGGAGTCCATTATGGCATAGTTACCCAGGGACTGCAACTCTTTCGACCTCGAAAAGATAGCCCAGAATGCTTCTGTACGGTGTAGGGATTCGGGATTGAAGTTTAGGGATTGGGTTTGGGTTCAGGGTTTTAGGTTTCAGGGTTTCCCCAAACCACAGACTGAAACCCGAATGCTCATGCTCCAGACACCAATCCCTCGACACTCACCCAGAGAACCCAATAGCCCTTAATTAAGGAATATAGCTTAAATCATATTATGAAGCCAATTATAATTTAAGGCAGATTCATTAATTAACGGGTATTGGGCTCTCTGGGCAACCTCCACAAGCCACGGGAAACAGTTTGGCTTTAGAGTCTATGGCTTGGGGTGCCGATTTGCGATGCTTCAAACCCGACCCCATCAACGGCTTTTGACTCTTAGACAGGTGCTATGCCCAACATTCCGGCCCAATCCGTAAATCCAAACCAGGAAAAACCAACTAAGTCCGAAAACCCTAAACCCCAAACCGCTAAACCCCTAAAACCTGAACCCCCAGCACCCTAAACTTATCTGAACCCGAAACCGCATACAGTCCCCCGTGAGAGGCAGCGCAACTCCACCAGCTTCGTCTCACCGACGAGCCCAGCGAAGCCAAATCGCACGGGACCAGCAGCCACGGACCCTGGCAGCAAGACCTTTGGGATGGAGAAAATGGCTCTACAGGGGCTCTATGAGGTTCTACAGTACGTTCGCAGAGAGTCCAAAATCCCTTAATTAAGGAATATTCGTTGAATCAGAATAGGGATCTTACTATAGTTTAAGGTATATTGCTTAATGAAGGGATGTTGGAGTCTCTGGGTTTTATGGGGTTGCTATTGGAGTCTGAGGTTCACGGTGCTATCAAGGCCGGAATTGTTGCCAACATCTTCCTGGGGCTCCTTATTGCAACTATACTTCTATGCCGACCATAAACCCTCAAACCTGAACCGCAATACCCTAAATCACAAACCCTAAATCCTAAACCCTGAATCCTAAACCCTACTAAACCCTAAGCCCGACATCCTAATCTAGCTATCTTATATGGCTGGGATTCAAGGCCTTCTTTGGGGCTTCGGGGTCTCTGTGCTTTCTTAGGGCTTAGGGGTAGGGTTTAGGGTTTAGGGTTTAGGGTTTAGGGTTTAGGGTTTAGGGTTTAGGGCTTAGGGCTCAGGGCTTAGGGCTTAGGGTTAGGGTTTACCAGCACCCCCAAGTACCCTTTAGTAGAGCCCTGCCGGTCCTTAATAGTGGATATTTTCAGGATGTAATAGAGGGTAGTTGGGGGGGTGCTGGTAGGGTTTACGGCTTTGAGGGTTTAAGGGTTCAGGGTTTTAGGGTGTTCACGCGTGTAGGGCTTTGGAGCGCTTGGGTTTAATGGATGGCCTCAATGGTGAGAATAGGATTTCGGGGCATATCTTGCTAAAAACCACAAACTTACTAAGGAACCCTAAAGAACTGTGCTATTAGTAATTACGTTCACGAACCCTAAGGAACTGAACTCCCCTCCAATTCTTCACCTAAGCCCTAAAACCGTCAACCCGCTCCTATATGGGAGTTTCCGAAAATAGGGGACCCTAATATAGTACCCTACATAGTAGGATCCTTATTATAAGGACCCCCAAATATGGTCCCCCTACGTAATTTCTGGAAACTCCCACATAAGTGTTTTGTTGTCAAGCCCGGGCGTTTGCTTCCCACGACCAGAAAGATAAACACACTTTAAAAGATTCCTTCAAGGGATCCCATCGAGCGGTTTCTAAACGGGGTACTCTACTGAGGGCTCTCTCAATGTCTTCGGCTTCGGGGTGCTTAGAATTTAGGGGTATCAAGACTCGGAAAATTTGGGGTTCTTCTAGGGTTTTGTGGGTTGATACGGGCTTGTAGGGACTTATCATTGTTTTTGGTTTGGCCTTGGGGCTTCGAAGTTTATTGTTGAAGGTTGCTGGGGTTGGGGAGCTAGGTTTAGGGTTTAGGGTTTTGAGGGTTTACGGTTTAGGGTTTGGGGTTTAGGGTTTTGAGGCTGCAGGGTTTGGGGGCTTTGGTTGAGAATTAAGGGCTTCGGGGTCAATATATGGCGGGGTCTGAACAAATATCATTATCCTCTTGTAGCCCCTGCTGTGTAAGTATACCACACCATACCCCAAGGCCCAAGGCCCTTTCCTAACTATTGATGCCACTATAGAAAGCCCTATACGATCCGTAGGGTCCAACCCTGGTAAAACCTGAAAACTTCACGCTACTTAGAAGCCCTCAAAAGTTAACTTTTTACATCCTATAATGAAAAACCTACGGAATCCCATAAAGTTAAGGTTCTAAGGTCCAAGATAAGTCCCCAACCGAAACTAAAAGCCCACAAGGGCCACGCCTCCGGCGCAGACGGATGGTGTCTCTCCTCGCTGCAGACGTCAACGCCAGAATCTTGCGGGCCGCTGCCACGCACGTCGGAGCCTGAAAAAAAGGAAACCTTTCGAATTCCCGGAGCCCTTGAACCATAGGTATTTTTGTAAAGTGTGGTGACTTGTACTTCCGCACTGCGTGCCGTTGCCAGCAGACACTTTGGTGGCACCATAACGTTAGGGGTGTAGGGTCTAGGCTAGGGTTTACCCTAGCCCTCCAAAACCTACTTTTTTGTGGGTTCTTATTATAAACCCTTATATGGGATTTATAGGGACCCTACAAAAAAGTAGGTTTTGGAGGGTTAAGGTAGGGCTTAAGGTTTAGGGTTCAGGGTGCAGGGGCCAAGCCCCTGAACACTGACACCATGAAACCGCCAAACCCTAAAGCCAGACGGGCGGAGCATCTCTATCCTGATGCCCTTAAAGTAATTTAAAGTATAGAAAATCCCTACGCTTATCTAGACCTAAGAGTAACCTAGGAATAAAAAGGGTGCCCTTTTTGGTTTCAAGGGGGTTATAAGGGAACCTAAACCCTAAAAAAGGGAAAAAGGGCCTACTCTGGGTCCTAGTAATCGTCCTAAACTTCCATGTGTCCAACCCTGAACCCCTAAACCTTAAACAGTTTAGGGTTCGGGGCTCAGGGTATGGCTTAGGGTTTAGATGGGTTTAGGCTTTAAGGGGTTCCAAGAGACTCCAACATCCCTTAATTACGGAATATACCTTAAGTCATATTGGGGATCCTACTATAAATTAAGGTATGTTCCTTAATTTAAGGATATTGGAGTCTCTGAAACTCCAAACCCTAAACCCTAAACCCTAGTTCCCCGGGGTTTGAGGTTTGGGGTTTGAGGCTCTGCACTCAAAGGAGAACTCGGGGGTTCCCCGAGCAAGGATCTCCAATAACCAGGGTTTAGGGTTTTGTTAAGGGTTTAAGGTTTAGGGTTTAGGGTTTCTTCAAGGGTTTAGGGTTTCTTCAAGGGTTTAGGGTTTAAGGATTTAGGGTTTAGGGTTTCTTTTAGGGTTTAGGGTTTGGGGTTCAACGGAAGAGAACGGGCTCCCTTTTTCGTATAGGGTAGTTTTACAAGCAACGTAAGACTACGACAAGGGAAAGAGGGCCCATTAGAAGATCTAGTAGAGACACCAAAGCCTGTCAATTTGGCAACAGATCTCATATCAGGGCTTAGGGCTTAAGGGTCTGGGGGCTCCTCATTGTAACTATAAACCTAAACCCTACACCCTAAATCCTTAAGCTTAAGGGTTTAGTGTGTCCCCAAACAGGTAGAGTCTGCAATTCAGGTGTCTAGAAGTTTCTGGGTTTATGGTTTCGGAAAGATTTAGGGAATAATGTAGGGGACCTTAACAACTAGACTAGGGTATTGGGTTCCTTTATAGTATTAAAGGTAACAAGGAACCCCAAATAAAAATAATATCGGTAATTCTTTAGGCCTCTGTATTATTCATGGACATCTGTCGGTCAGAGAAGCGGATCAAACGAGCCTGGTGGCACTTTGGCCTGTTTAGGCCTCTGTATTAGTGTCAGAGCAACCCTACTCTGAGCATGGAGCCGTCAACCCAGAAAGGCTTCGGGTTTCCGGTTCTGGGGTTTAGGGTTCAGGGTTTAGGGTTTAGGGTTTAGGGTTCTGGGGTTTAGGGTTTAGGATCGAGGGTTGAGAGATTTGGGGCTCTACGTAAAGGTTTACAGGATCTGGACGTCGGGCTTTACTCAAAGGTTCATGGCAAGTAACTAGGACTAGGTTTACGAACAAGGTATATTAATCCTAACCCCAGTTAAGGAGGTACTCATAATTTTACTTACTAGGTCCCATGAACCTCCAAGAGGCCTGAAGGCACGGGGGAGTCGAGAGCTCTGGGGATTGTGGAATCTACACGGGGGGGCATTGTAATGGTTTAGGGTCGCAGGGCTTGTCGTTTAGGGGCCCCTAAATACACCACGGTCCCGTGGAGGAGTTCCCTTACCAAGGTTTCTATGTTCGGTAGTATGGGGTTCTAATGTAGGGGCCTGAAGAATTCGACGAGGGTGTGGCTACTACGAGATATAAACATGTGTGTATATGTTCGAACAACAGGTATCTATATATATATGAGAGAGATCCCTCTAGGGTCTATTTGACGCCCTATTTCTTCTACTCTAAAGGAAAGATAATTTAAATAATTGAAATAATTGAAATCAGCAAGGCCGATTTCAATTAT